>JASJET010000222.1:0-602028 GCA_034092305.1 Diaprepes abbreviatus | reverse complement strand
AGAAGCCAATTCATCCTATTTCACCACCATCGAGATGATGGCCTACCTGTACCACCATACCGAGAAGAAAGTCAAAACTTACCCTCCCCGCCATAGTGATACGGCAGAGGTACATGTTTCGTCTCTACTAGACTCATCAGGGTACCGACATGCATACTGTTTGCATTTCACTTCATATATATATATATATATATATATATATATATATATATATATATATATATATATATATATATATAATATATATATATGCATATATATATATATATATATATATATATATATATATATACATATATATATATATATATATATATATATATATATATATATATATATATATATATATATAGTGTTCAAAAAGTATTCGACCCCCTCTATCTCCGAAAATACTCAACCTAGGAAAAAATGACTCGTACAAAAGTTGTAGGATTTTGCCCGGGTAATTTCATGGTTGTCTCAAATTTGACCTTGAGCTTGAATTTCAAGCTTATTTGAAGGACAAGTTGAGTTTTTAAAAAGAAATCCTATTTTTCATGCAGAAATAGAAAGTGAAGAAAATTTCCTATCTAACGACATAAATAATATAAGGGATAAAATCATATCTGGAGGTCATTTGAGCGTCCAATATCATTATACCATGGATTAGTGTAAATTATTTAAAGACTCAACAACTAACAGTGATGGAGAAAAACTTTTTCTACAAGAGGTTCAGAAAATCGGGCGGTGCATCTTGAAGTAACCTTAAATTTAACCTTGATCTTGATCTCCAAGGTCATTTGAAGGGCAACTTTAGAATTTTAAATGAGACCTCCTACTTTTGAAATCACGGATGGAAAAATTAATGAATTTTACATCTATAGATGATCTTCACCTTGATGTTGAGGTCAAGTTTAGGTCAAAAAAGTATTGAAAAGTTGTAAGATATCACCTTGGAAATCTTATGCTGACCTCAAATTTAACCTCGACCTTTACATTCAAGGTCATTTAAAGGTCAACTTCAGAATTTCAAATGAAACGTACTGCTTTTGACACTACAGATAGAAAGGACAGTGAATTTTCCGTCTCTGATATCAACTGGCTAGATCAGCGTGCTTTCCTTTACGAGCCATATCTCTGAATAATTATAGCTATTCCAGAAATAGAAAGGTCTACTACATTGACCTTGCTGTGACCCTGATTTCAAATTTAAGTCTGATCTAGATGTAAAATTTACTGTTCTTCTATTTGTGGGTTAAAGAGCAGAGTTCCGGTTGAAATTTTGAAATCGAACTTTAAGTAACTTTGAAAGTCATGGTCAAGGTCACATTTGAGGTCCCCGCTAGATCATTCACTACGACATTTGTCGAAGTGTTTTCCCTATAATGTAACTAATTTTAAAAATAAGAGATTCCACTATTTTGACCGTGCTATGATCTTAACTTTTACCTCAAGTTCTAGATCAAGGTCATATCTGGATGTAAAATTCACTGATCTTTCCATCTGTAGAATCAAAAGTAAGAGGATTTAACAACTAACATCAAAACAGGTCTGGGACTGTCTTCAAAACCTTATCATTCTGGTAAAACACAACAGTGTTACCCTTGCCAAGGTATAAGGGGGTCTCGGGCAATGAAAAAGCGGATCAACTTGTAAGACAAGGGTCTACTACTCCATCTATTAGACCAGAGCTAGCATTTGGAATTACCAAGGCTGCTATTCGTGGGTGGTTCTCCTGGTGGAAAAATTAACACCAGACCAATTGGAACTACCTTGCGTGTCACAGGCACAGCAAGCTATTGCTGAGAAGACCATCCGGCAAACTAAGCCGTGAAATTCTGCGTCTAAGCAGACAACAAATCAGGCTGATGACAGGACTGGCCACTGCAGCTTGAGAAAACACCTACATCCAATGGGTATCCTCAACGAAGAACCAATGTGATGAAGAGGAAGGGACGGCCTCACACATTATCTTCAAGTGCTTTGGCCTACTGGAGACACTTTCAGGGATCAATCTATCCGGAAGGCTTATACCCAGAGGACAAACTAGCCAGCAGGCTGTTAAACCTGATCAAGGCAACCAACCCGTTCACCTAGAACGGATATGGAAGGCAATACAATAAGTCGGAAGGCTGCAGTGTTAGGGCTTTTCAGACTTAACCTGCTATGTCATAAAATCAACCAATCAATCAATCAACCTTGAAGGTCATGGTTAAGGCCACATTTACGGTTCCCGTTAGATCATCCACTACGATTTTTCTCGAAGTTCTACTATTTTGATCTTATGATCTTAACTTTGACGTCAAATTCTAGGTCAAGGTCATACGTGAATGTAAAATTCACTTCGTCTGTGGGATCAAAAGTAAGAGGATTTATTAGGCATAATATGATTTATATATATATATATATATATATATATATATATATATATATATATATATATATATATATATATTTGGCATTTGCAATTTTTTTAACACTTAAAAGTACTCAAAGAAGTCACGAAAATCGAAAGAACTAAAAAGAAAAATAAAATAAAAATATTATGCCGGTCACATATCAATAAAGCCGCTTCCTCATCAAACATAAATAACAACAAAATAAACTTATTAGTTTGATGAAAGTTTTAGTTGAATTTCGTGGTTTCAATTTTTGTATTTTTTGCAAGTACGACACGCTAATGGACACCTCTGGGCAATCACAAGTGCGAAATATGTATTAACGGAAGGCTTCGCAAGAGCAGTATCTGGACCATTAGGTTATCTCTCATTGAAAATTCCTGTTTGACCACTTCGGTGACCATCCATTATACTGATGACGTACATGAAAGCGAATTTTCGGGTCATTTTTTGGCCTTTCACCCACGTTTTACGCTTTAACAAAACTACAACTCCCACAATTTTGACAGATTAAGCGAATGATTTTGAGTAAGATTGTTATCTGTTTGTTTCCTTAATAGTTTAAAAGTCTAGTAAATATTCAGATTGTACTAACATCTAGGTCAAACGTGTAGTAAAATCAGATAGTAGTAGTGATAAATCTCTTATATACATTAATAAATTATTTCAAAGAAAATTTTAAAACTTAATTAACCACTGTTATATGTTGCAACAGGCGCGGATCCAAGGGAGGGGGCGGTGGGGGCGAACGCCCCCCCCCCCCAAGAGCTTTGAGTTCAGGAAAATAGACCCGATTTTGCCTCTTATACTATAGTTTATTCAAGAACTGGAGAGAGTAATAAATCATTTTTTACCCTTTTTTTCCTTCGCAAAATACCTGTGTTCTTTAGTCCGGGGTCTTTGGCAAAATCTGTTAGACATATATATTTTTTATAGAAATGGGTTAGAAATTTTATAATCAAAAATACCGGTCTATAATAATGGACCATTTGGGTTGGATAACAATAGATATTTGGATGTATGAAGTGTTAATAAGGATTTTAATCCTTGTCATAGGCGTCGGAAAGAAGTTTTTTTTATCAGTATTTATGGCATGGCATGGTATTTTATCAGTATTTAGGGCATAGAATATTATTTCGGTAATAAACTCAAAAAAAAAAAGTTTTTATAATATTATTTTATGATTCCTTAATAATTCGCATACATTAGAAAATATAGATAATTTTGACATATTTAACACAAGTCACAACGGTATTTTTAATTTTGGCATAGAAACCGTTTTGGGCACATTCAGAATAAAACGTAGCCTTTTTCTCTCAAAAAATTCTAAGTTATAATTTAAATACTTAGAAAATACCCATTGTCCAAAAAACAAGAAGTTAAATAAATATATATATATATATATATATATATATATATATATATATATATATATATATATATAAATAAATTCGTATACATAATGTGAACATTTTTTTGGGCTATCGGTCTTTTTATTTTTAATTAAAAACATTTTTAGGACATTTGACGTTTCAGTTTATTTATTTCTTAAACCATCTGCAGAACAACAATTGAACACTAAAAAGGGATTCAAATGTAATTAATTTTTATATGTTAAAAATATTTAAATAATAAATTGTGTTTACGCTGGTAAACATTACGTATCTAATTCGTAATCCAAGTCAGTGAAGCTATCTTCGCCCAAATTAATTATAATTGGTTCCTCTATCTCACGGATCATGAGATCGCGTTTCCACATTTTCTTTTATTATATGGATTTTTACCAATTTTCTGCAGTAACTTTATTCAAAAAAATCTTTCAAAAGTTCTGTTAAATTATTAATTTTGTAAGTTGTGTTATTTCTAGCAACTCTACATTTTACTTGAGAGAGATATTTCCTTCGTTAACGGACATTTTCCGTACGATCTATAAGAACAGATGTCCTATCTGGTTTTTCCCAGCAAAAATTAAGTTCTCTGAGCAATTTCCAGAGCTCAGTTTCTTTAATTTCAGGTAAATCCCGATCTTCATTAATTTTAGTTAGAATTTTGTCGACGGTTGGGATCTGCTTCTCATAATAAGATGTGTCTACAACTCCTTTTATTGCAGTTTACATCTCTTCTTCCAACGAGGTTTTTCGTCTGCCTGTGATGAATGTGATTTGGGAGTACTAACAATTCCAGTCGTTTTTTTCTCCTTCAGTATTCGGTACATAGTAGATTTTCCAACTCCCGTCATGTTGGAACACATCTCAACAGAACTTTTAACATTATTATCTAGATATTGATATTTTAAGGCATCATAAACATTCATCGTAATAAGTTTTTCGTTGAGGAACAAATGCCCTGATTTAACGATTTTGGAATAAATATAGATGTGGAAGCCATATCTTTTGGTCTCATATAATATATAAAAACAAACACAAACAAGATAAATCACTAAGGACACACTGTAAAGTGTACTTTGCTCACTGATAAATTAAATTGAACTATCACAAACTCTATTGTTGCAGTAAATTTATAAAACCGTATAATGTTTAAATATAATACCTTATAATGTTTAAATATAATTATATTCACGTCAGTTCTCAGTTACCTGCAGGATTAGAGCAGGTAAGTTGGAGGTTCCGGTAACAGTTTTATTACTCGATCTAGTTCTTGAATAGAGTATAGAAATGTGTATGCTTGCGATCGCCCCTCCCCTTCCGAAGAGCTTTGAGTTCAGGAAAATAGAGACGATTCTGCCTTTTATATTAGGAATGTGTACGCTGCTATTACTCCCCTCCCGTTGACAACTTGTTTTTCTTGCGATAGCCACTCCTCCCAAGAGCTTTAAGTTCAGGAAAATAGACACGGTTCTGCCTCTTATACTAGGAATGTGTATGTTGCCCGCATCCTCTCCCCCTGTCGACAACTTGTTTTTTATTATGATCGCCCCCCCCCCTCTTCAAAAACTTCAAATTCAAAAAATAGACCCGACCCTGCCTTTTACACTAGAAATGGAAATATTGCTAATGTCTCCCCCCTCCCCCCGTCGACAGCTTGCTTTCGCTTGCCATGCTGTACTTTTGTGATATAACCGCCCCCCCCCCCCCAAAGAGAGAGGCTGGATCCGCTCTTGTGTTGCAATCAATATAATAATAATAACATTGTTGTTGAATATATATTTGGTTCCTTGTGAACCATTTTTTATATACCTGTAAATAAAACACTGTTTATTTTTTAATGTTTCAGTAGTTCAGTAGAGGTAAAATCTACATATCGCTCATTTGCGACAAGAATGTCACAATTCAAATTTTCTCAAAATTGAGTTACCCTTCGAAGTATAATACGCTCATTTTAACTGAAAAACTGTTTGAACCTAACATTAATATAGGAGTTAGCCTCAAAATGAGGTGATTTTAAAAGTTAGTGTTGGTAGACTTTTGTCTACGTAGAAACTTTCAAAATGATAATAGTAATTATTTAGTATTTTATGTCTCATTTTCTTTTTTGGGGAAAATTTTTCATTTAACAATTAAGATGTGAAAAAATAGTTTTTCGAATTCTAGGAAAAGTTATTGTTTTTAAATAAAAAAGTTTCAAATAAAAGTTGTACGCATTGAAAATACCTACAAAAGGCTGATCCGAAGCGTATAATTTGTTCGTTAGGTATCGCAAAAAAAAGTGCTAAAATGGCTGTTTTTCAATTGTTAATAAACAATAGAAAAATATATTGCATTCACTTTATATTGCACCAAAAGAAGCTTCCTGTTGCATACAACAAGTGTGCAAAATTTTAAATAAAATTAGTCGATAGTTTTTTGGACAATAAATTTGTTTATAACTTTTTAAGTTCTTTTTTTGATTGTTTATTCTCAGCGACCTAGAGGTCGTACAGCGGGTGCGCAAATGAAAGTTCGAGACTTGTTCTAACAATAACAAAAAAGAAACACACAAAATTGTAGATTTTAAATTGTTGAAGCAGATAAACAAAGTTGGGGTTATTTTTTTCGTTATAAACAAATAAAATAATTCCTCGACAATTGTTAATATCGTAATGCCGATAAGTGGACGTCATAGCTGAGATTTTGACGCACATTTTGGAAAAAAAAGTTCTGTGTGACAACTAGAAGCTGGACCGAGTTTTTTCTTCCAAAAATCTCTGCGGTCCTGTTTATTAACATTAAGGGATTATTTAAGTAGGAATTCATAGGGAGATGTTTAAATTATTGTATGCAGCAGTTTTCAACTCAATTATTTAAAAATTGTTGCTATTGCAATAGTTTAAAATTGCACCTACTCCGAGAGTCAGAAAATAAGCAGTTGGAAGGAGGGGGGTGCCTTCTTTCAGCCTGTGGCGCGCGGAAAATACCGTGACGTTTCAAATTCATTTCGCCAGAAAAATTAGGATTATCTTGGCGAATATTAATCGTACAACCTTAATTTTTTTTTCATTTTTGGTTTTTTGATGAGATATGAACAATTAATAATCTGTTTTTGTAATAAAATTATAGTTAAACATACGAATAAACAAATTGTTGCACTTTTATACATTTTATGCATAATTATAATTTTACCGTACTTACGTGTTTTTCAAATTGCGAAAAAATTATTACAGTGGTCAACAGTATACTACTAATTAGGAATATTAAAAATCAGATTGACTTTTAATGTACTATTAATATTTATTGAGATATAGCATGAAACAAATAGCAACATTGGTTGATAGCATAATTATTTTTCGAGATGCAGAATAAACTACATTTGACGATTATATTGTAAGCGATGATTCAATCGAGGCCATCGAGAATTATTGTAATATTATTTTCAACGACGCACTAACGAGCATTTGGCCTCAAAAACCGGACAAAATTAATAACGTCATTGTTTTTGACTCTAGACGTGTCAAAATCAGTACCCGGGGATTTTTGAGGGCGCTAGGTTGATTTCTGGCATTATTTTACTAATCAGGTAAAGGAGGGCTGACTTAGGGTGCGGAGGGGAAGGGAAGTAATATCAGAAAAACGTAATGGTTATCGTTTTATATGTTTTTAGGTGCTCCGATTTCATTCCTGGCATTATTTTACTAATCGAGTGAAGGAGCGCTGACTTAGGGTGGGGAGGGGGAAGGGAGTAATATTAAAAAAACGTAATGTGTATCGTTTTATTGACTTAGGGTAATTGTACGTTTTCCCATAAAAAATCTTTTACAAAGTTTGACATTCTAAAGTTTTCTTCCATTACGTCTCCGTAACTCGGATTGACTCTGGTTTTGGATAGCAGAGTTTCTTTGCTTCTCTAATTAGAGTATAACAAGGACATATGCCCTTATTGGAATCGTGTAACAACTCCCACTGCCTCCTTGTAAAGTCACCTTCAACAAAGATTTTGCAAAGTTTGCTCAGTATTTATTACCTTCCTGTAACGTTTGGCTCTTGTTGGTGTTGAAGTTGCATCTATTATAAGTTTAGAGGCTGTGGCATTTCGAGACATTCGTTGACTTACGCTGGCTGCATAGGTAAGCTCTTCAACAGATACCTATTCGCGGAGTTCTTTTGTATTTCGTCGTTTACTATGATCATGTAATTCTTAGAAATGCTTCCTTGGGCGTCCCGTAGAATTCGTGGTACTGGTATTGATGTATTAAGCCATTTCTCGTTTTTTTTTTTCAAAAATCTTTCTTCAGTATAGTTAGATGATATCCATCTCTTCTTCAAATCACTATTAAAATGTTTTAAATCGTGACTTAAGTTATGGCACTCGTTTTGGGAACATTTCATCATTTCGCGGAGCTTATGTTCCATAAATGATACCTTATCTTCAAATGTTCTGAATGTGCTTTGTTTAAAAAGCATGTATAGCATTTTCCGATATACCTCAATAACATTTAAAAATACCAAACATCAAACAGAAGTCTAAAAAAAATCTATCAAGAAGGAATGCGTGCGTATTGAACGAAGCCAAGATTGCAATTAACTGTGTGGAGCGTAGCGGCGGGGAGGGGCCACATTATCATAATTTTATGAGAGTACGGTTACTCAGATATACAAAAAAAATTATTTCTATGATTACTTGTATACTTTGCATTGCTCCTTTTTGCCCGGTTTTTGAGGCCAAATGCTCGTTAGGGCGATGATGAAAGTAATAGCGAAGAAAATAATTATGATTTTGATAACAATGACGATGTTGATAATGATGATGATAATTATGTCAATGATGAGAGCGATGATGATGTTGAGAGTGATAATGATGATGACGATAAGAGTGATAACAATGATAATAATTGTAAGATATTAATGAAACCGATAAGTGTTTAGAAAATGAGTGTCTATCTAGGTCTAAGAAACGGAAAACGGAATAAGTATTTTGTATAGATTTAAGTAAAAATTATGTAGGTTAGCAAAAAATTTTGTATGTGAAAAATGTTCGTCCTAAAAAATTAACAAAAAACTAACATGTGTTTTTTTGTACAACCAATAATTTGGCAGCAAATGACGGTCGCAATTTGTTTCATGCTATATCTCGATAAATATTAATGGTACACTAAAAATCAGTCTTTAATATTCCTAATTAGTAGTATACTGTTGACCACTGTAATAATTTTTTTCGCAATTTTAAAAGCACGTTCGTATGTAATTATGCATACAATGTATAAAAGTGCAACAAGTTCTTTATTGCTATGTTTAACAATAATTTGATTACAAAAACATTTCATCCATTGTTCACATCTCGTCAAGAAACCCCAAATTAAAAAAAAAATAAAGATTCTACAACCAATATTTGCCGAGATATTCCAAATTTTTCCAGAGAAACGAAATTGAAGCGTCCGAGTAACGTTTTTTTCCGTGTGTATCTCGGTGAGGTAAATTTCCATTTTCAAAGACCTTTTTACCTTGAAAATAAGTCCTAGAGCATAACTAACTATACTGGCACCTTTTTAGCTATTTACATTTGAGGTTATATTCCAAATAACTGATGAAAATGTAAAAAAAAGTTTTTTGAATTTTTTAGTGTATTCCACCAAAGAAATCGTTATTTCATGAGCGGCTTTCGATAGAAAGAAAAAAAACACAAAATATCATTATTTTCAAGTTGGTCAAAAATTTAGAATCTAATCTAAAAAAGGGTTGAAAAATTAAAAAGTTTTTCTTGAGCTGGATTTTCGTTCGAAAAATCTGAAAAAAATCATGGTTGTTTGCAACCAGAAAATATACCTCTGTGAATTTGTTCAGATTTTTTTATGCAAATTGGCGCTCGTAAAAAAAGAAAATCGAAAAAAGTGAACAATGCAACAATGTTTATCGAATGCAATACTGGCCGTAGTGAATCGCTTGGGGGCAGATTATCCCGCTATAGTCTTTATGATATTTATCCTTTTATCAAATCCCTCTACCTTTTGACGATTAAACTATTTAAAAATTCTAACAATACTGATATCTAGTGAAAGATTCGAGTCAAAGAAATTCGATAAATCGTAGCGTGCAAAATCACTGTTCTTTCTTTTTGCACGCCTTTTAGGTTAAGAGGTGAGCATGAAAAAACAGCCAGACAAACACACAATAGGCAATTATTTTACAGATAAATTATTTTTTAAATCATAACTTTTTAAATATAATGATCAACATCAAATTAAATTAAATCGGTATAATACTTAATTTTTTTAACATGAACTAATGGGAAATAGAAGTCCAATTAATGAATCTTCTTTCAAATTAAATATTGTCTTACATCTTGACCTCTTCTAAAAACGAAAGCCACCTTTTTTGAAATGTTGCGGTACAACATGAAAAAATGAAAGCATGAAAAGGTGTTCGTGGCGGGTTTTTTTATTGCATGAAATTACCACGACTGTAAAAATTGATTCACGTGTCAGGGTCAGTGAGAGTAAGTAGGTACTGAAAGATATCAGTACTTGTTTTGGTTTATTGTTTAAAAATTATATTAAGATGACTTTCACTTACCCTCGGGGCATACAAATCTACTTTTTTGCAATATTGCTATATTGAAGTAAAATATGGTTATTCGAGATATTAAACATAAACAAAACTAGCGAATATTTAAAAATTTTCATAATTTCTTTTTGAATAAATGAATTTTGATGAGGTTATTTAAATTTCCAGGAAAAACCGTTAATTTTGATATAAAATTTATAGAAAATACATGCAAACTTCATAAAAACAATCTTAAGTATGGCACAAAGAATGGTATATAATAAAAATACAGTGTAAACAAGAGTAGTGATAAAGAATAACTATCAAGAGCGCGGTTCTTGGGGGTACAGCCCACTTAAGCGCACATACAATATAGTATAATTACACAGCCCAACATATTGTAACGCACTTTATAGTAGTATACACTTCATAGTGTTAGTTTGTATTTCTAGGTTTTAGGTTTATTTTCTACCAGTTCATAATTTATTTGATTAATTTTACCCTTTGTTAATTTCTTCATGAAACGTCGATGAAAGAAGTTCTGGAACTTTTCAGTAAATTCTATTCCGTTATTTTGAACATGGAACGCCTATGACAGAAGGTCTAGAAATCGCCAGATGACTCCTTCTTCTTATTTTTATTATACCATGTAGTATGAAAATAGTTCTAGAAAGATGCCGAATCCTCTGGTATCGGACAAAAAGGTATAAAAGACTCCAGACTGGCTTTCAGGGACAGTTTAGTTACAGACATCGTCGATGTAACTTGAAGTGTTTGACAAGGGTCAGAAATTGTGAAGTTGACAATAAAAGCTTTTGAAAATATAGAGTGTGTTCAAAAATCGGCCGTCCGGGATAAATTGGTGTCAGAGGTGCGAACAAATCCAGAAGAGGTTAGTTCAGGTAAAAAAATTAGAAAAAAAAGTGAATTGAAACTGTATGTCAGTATAAACTAGGAAGCAAAAAGCAAAAAATGGAAGAGCAACTTCAAATTAATTTAAATCAAATACTGATGATGATACAAGACATGAAAACCAGCCAAGAAGATATGAAGAAAAGCCAGGAAGAGATGAAACAAGAATTGAAAAAAGATATGACGAAAAATCAAGACGATATGAAACGAGAATTAAAGACAAGCCAAGACGAAATAAGACAAGAATTGATGACACTAAAGACAAGCCAAGATGACATGAAACAAGAATTAAAGACAAGCCAAGAAGATATGACAAAAAATCTAGACGATATGAAACAAGAATTAAAGACAAGCCAAGATGATATGAAACAAAAGCTAAAAACAAGCCTGGAGGACATGAGACAGGAAATTAAAAAAAAAACAGGAAGATATGAAGCGCATAGAACAAGAAATACAGCAAAACATTAACAAAAGAAGACGTACATGGCGAAGTACAACATAAGGTGATGGAAATTTAGAAACAGATACAACAATTTAAAGAAGACATACATTGTACAATACAACATGAGGCGACGGGAATTCAGAAACAGGTGCAAACAATTACATTTGCAATTCGAGGACGTAGCCAGTACAGGTATCATAAAGATAGATGGTGTTAATGTCAATGACTTGACTGAAGAAAATTTCTGAGGCTCTTGTTTATGCTATTCAGTTTGAAACAGCCAAACAGACTTCAATGAACGAAGAAAAAATTATAAGAAGAGTCAACGTTTCCCGGGATTATCACAAGATCAATGAAGAAATTTTCATAAGGCTAATGAAGAAGTTGTAAGAATTTTTGAACAAACAAAAAACATATGACCATAAAAACACACCCTTTCGTAGCAGAAATAGAATTCGTTGTTGGAAATGTTGTCAAGAGGAGTATATACAAAGCCATTGTACTTAGAGTACTATTCCTGACAGAGATCCTGATAGCTATATGCTTCACATTGTTAATATAGCGACTTGGAAAAAGTCTTTGCTCCTTATGGTGAACTTAAAGAAGTCTGGATAAGTAATAGTAGTCCCTGTTTTGGATTTGCTGTTTATAAAGATAAAAAATGCTGCAGGTGCCGCCAAGGCTTGAGATGGAGTTAAAGTATGCAGTTTTAGCATTAGATTTACTTATCTAGATCAAGAAGAAAAGGTCATTGTCACCGGTACCATTCGAATAATATGCGTTGTTACCAGTGCAGATATAACGGTCACTTTTACCGAGATTGTCCGAAAATTACTGCTGGTGGAGGCAATAAAGGAAAGGACCCTTACGGAAGAGATATGAGTACTCGCTGCGACCGTGGAGAACGAGAAAAAGGTACAGTAACGGCGAAAGGGGCTACGGAAGAAGAACGTCCTACAGGTCATCCTAGAATATCAAAGTAGTGCGTGAGAGTGTTGGTGAAAATCCAATATATATTCCTAAAAGACTATCTTAATCCCCTCTACAAAACGGAGGAAACTAGAAGACCTCGGTCCCATTATTCTACAAGGAAAAACAATACCACTTTCTCAGGAAGTAAAATATCTGTGAGTAATCTTGTACTCTAGACTGACTTGGAACAAGTATGTGGAATAAGTAACAAGAAAATTGGAAGCAACTCTTACGATGGTGCGGGGAAACATGAGGTTGCTTACACAAGATGGTGTATTGGTTATACACCAGTGTGGACGATCACATATGCAACCTTGGTTTGGTGGCCTAAGGTAGTTCAAAGGACAACTATGACCAAGCTAGGCGGCATACAGAATTTCATCTATTTGAACATCACGGGGAGTATAAATCGACCCTGACCTCTGCAATGGAGTGCATTCTAGTGCTCCCTCCACTATATTTAGTGATTCCAGGAGAGGCAAGAACGGGGCTTCACCCACTACACTACTCAATGTGAACAGCACAAATGCTGATGACAAGATATAAGACTATATGTAAGAAAATCAGGGTTCCTGAGTTGGAAATGAACACAGACGATATGACCTCGGGCTACCGCTACAATATACCTCTCAAGGTTACTACAGAGGATCGAAGGGTAAGTAAACATGCTAAACCAGAACCATCTTCTGGTACACTTATCTCGTACACTGATGATTCAAAAACCAATGATGGTACCGGAACTGGGATATATGGTTTACAACGGAAAAGACAAATTATTTTTTTCTTGGCAAGTAACCAACAATATTCTTGGCAAAAATATATGCAACTTAACAATGTGTAGATGAGATAAAAAGGAGAGCTTACTAAGAGAAGCAGGTTTACATTTATTCCAACAGCCAAGCAGCCCTGAAGGCCTTCAAGGGTCAAAAAATATCATCTAGATTGGTTTGGAAATGTCAGAGCAAACTCACAACTCTGGCAAAGGAGTTATAGTGAGTATCAGGACATGAAGGCATACATGGAAATGAAAAAGCAAATCAACTAGCGAGAACAGAGCTTTCAATATATTGGTCTAGAACCAGTTCTTGCTAAGGTATGCGGCACGCGAAACTGTTAAATAATAGATCAAAAATAATACAAAAATCACTGAACACCTAGACAGGAATTGAATCATAGCGCAGGCATTTTATTGGGGATTCTGACCCAAAATGAAGAAGGAAACTATTCCAAATGAGCGGGAGCTAATTAAGAGCATTCACAAGCATAATGACGGGACATATGACCGTCAAAGGTTATCTGAATACAATGAATCTTTACAAAAGAGACCTCTGCTGCAGGCTGTGAGGTCAAGCCGAGGAAACGGTAAAGCACATCATATATGATTGCTGGTCACTAGATCGAAAAGACAACAAACTTTCCAGTCAACAATGTGGAATCGAATGAAATACATACTCACTCCTTAACGCACTAATACAAATAGAGTCAGGAGGCTAAGTTAATTGAGTGGCTGTAAGTCAAGGCTGAGCACAATAGGCGTATACTGGCTGCAGTGCATCCGGCTTCAAGACGGACCCATGCAAAAAATCAAGTTACTCTTTAATCACTGCATCTAAATTATCCTTAAGATGCAGTGTTAAATATATGTCTAAGAGGTACGGCTATTGATCAGAAATGTCCTAGTTTATGGTATAAGAATGTCCTCCTTCTTTCCGGCACAGCGCGAGATCATAAAGACCCAAGTTGAACCCATCCTCCAAGAATTTTTATTTCGAAATTTGAAAAAACTGACGATAACCAAAAGAAAGAGGATACTGTTTAAGCTAACACTCAAATTGATTTAAGTACAATTAACTTATTGAGTTTTACACATTCAGTTACAAATATTATCGACTAGGGTTATTAGGAATTAATAAAACTTTCATTTAATTTTACGTGGAGTATCGCCTTTTAACAATTTAATTAGTATTTAATTTTCAACGGAAGAAATCATATTGGTCGATAAAAAACCTAATTTCATATATGAAAGTCATTAGTTAACATAAAATTCCTCAATCTAATAATAATTACGGTGAAAATACTATTAATGCTACCAAAACAACAAATAAATAGGTTAATGTCACCACATGCGTTTGTTAATACTATCACTATTAAAGTTCTGGTAATATTCTGGTAACATAATGCAATGTAATTGTACCGACTACACGTTCAAATATTTGTTTTTAATCGAACGTGTTGAAACTCTTAATGAACAGTTAAAATAACATCAATATGTTCTAGTTATTTAATATTGGAAGCAATTGCTTAAGGCATATTAAAAAACTTATTAGGACAACTAGATTGCATTAAAATTTAGTTACGGGTTTGTATAACTAGTAATTATAATAATAAATTATTTTAAAAAGTCAAACCGACTTCAAAAAGTTGAAATATATTTTGAATAATATACAGACTGTCAAAGAAGTTACGGGTAACCTGTCAACTGGAAATGAGCCGTATCATTGTCCACCAAATATCTAATTATGACCGTAGTAAAAGTATTCCGGTTTTCCAGTTTTTTTTTTAAGTTTTAGAATTTTTTGAAGAGCACTACTATTGCTCGCTTTATTTTTATCTTAAATCGTTACGCTGTCGATAGAGTATAATGTATTTTTAATAGTTACTTTTAAGACGATAGAAAAAAAATATCTTTAAAAAATTTTTAGTTCAAAAATTTTTTTAACCTTCAACTTTGACCAACCGTGGTGAAAAAAAAAATATCACGCGTGTTATGCCAATCATCTTAAAAACTTACTTATTTAATGGAGACTTTAAAATGGTACGGTTATTTATTTTATTCTTTTTTATTTTAATTATTGCTAATTAAATAGCGAAAGGTGCGTTTTCGCACGTTCCTAGTTTTGATATTAAAAATACATGTAATAGAATAGTGATCAGTACAAAAACAAATGTATTTACTTCTTCTTCTTCTTCTTCTTTTATCTTCTATAATAGGTCCCTGACCTGTTCCTTCTTCGATTTTCCTCATTCTGGACTTAAATTATCGTTCCACATTTTCCGCGGTCGACTTCTACTGCGTGTACCACTAGGCGATTTATCTCGTGCGATCCTTACCAGTCTATCCTCTGTGATTCGGCTTATGTGTTTGTTCCATTGTGTCTTACGTTGTAGGACCCACTCATTAATGCAGTCTGTGTTGCATGATTGCCTGATGTTATCGCTTCTTTCTCTATCTAGTAGCGTTTTTCCTGTTATTCGTCGAAGTATTCTCATTTCTGTAGTCTCCAATAGTTGTTTCGTTTTTGTCGTCTCTGGCCGTGTTTCTGAGGTGTATGTCATAATAGATCTAATTGTGGTTTTGTAGATCCGAACCTTTGTTTCTTGTTGTGTTTGTTTCACCAGATCACGTCGTTGAAGCAACTGTATTTACGTATTATTTTATTATAAAAAAATTAGAAAATATGTTCAAAATGGCGTCCTTCGGCTCTAATGCATGCTCTACACCCTTTAATAAAATATATTTTAATTCGGTGTGCATAATTGTCACTATTTATTTGTTCGGTAGCTGAATGTATGCATTTTCGGAGCTGCTTAACCATTGAAATTGACGTTTAATATACTAGGCAGCCTCAATAAAAAAATCTAACGGATTTATATCCGGGAATCTGGGTGGCCACACAATTGGACCTAAGCGTCCAATCTATCGTAGTAGATATCTTTGGTTTAAATGTCGACGTACTTGAATGGCGTAATGAGCCGAACATATATTATTTTGAAGCCTCATTCCCTGTCGCGTTGTTAATGTTACGTCTTCTAAAAGCTTATATAAATGGTTTCTCAAGAAATCCAAATATATCTCATCATTTAGTGTGGTTTGCAGCTAATATGGCCCAAAAGTTTGCCCATTATTGATTCCTGTCCACAAATTAATTTTAAATTGTTTCTAGGAATGGTCTTTTTTAATAAAAATGTGGATTTTCTAGCACCCATTCTGCAAATTATACTCCCAGACACAGCTTAAAATTAATCTGGACAAGCGGTCAAATTATTGGGCTCTACGAGCTGACACCCACACTAAATGTATTTGGATTTCTTAGAAAATTATTTATACAGCCTTCTAGAAGACGTATCATAGACAATGTGCCTATAAAATAATGGATATTTGCGCCATTCAGATACGGCGACATTTTTTTAAAGAAAGGTAGTCACTAAGATGACTTGGACGTTCAGGTCCAGTTCTGTAGCTACCCAGACTCTCGGATTTAAATCCATTAGACTTTTTTTTAATGGGGCTGTTTCAAAGACCTGATGTATCAAATGCCAATTTCTTTAGTTGAGGACCTGCTGAATACATTCAGCCAACGCACAAATAAGTATTGAGGGTTATGCATACCAAATCAAGTGATATTTTATTAAGAAGTTTTAGAGGGGAAGAACACCATTTTCAACATCTTTAGTAATTTTTTTATAATAAAATAATACGTAAATATATTTTTAGCATCACAACATATTTTTAGCGTCACAACTGTAGTTTTAAAAATATTCAAAAACGCCCTTTTTGCTATTCAAATATCAATAACAATAATAAAAAAGTATAAATGTAAAAACTTTTATACCATTTTAGAATCTCTATTAAGCACGTAAGTTTTTGAGATGATGTGCCAATCACGAGTGATTTTTTTTCACCTCGACTGGTCACAGTTGAAAGTTCAAAAAATTTTAAAACAAACATTTTTTAAACACATTTTTTTTCTAATATTTTAAAGGTAATTACTGAAAATACATTATAGTCTCAATCAATAACGCAATCATTTAAGATATAAATAAAACAGAACGAGAAAAAGTTTTCATTTGTAGAAAAGGGATGAAAAAAGTTGACCAATGAAAGGGCTAAGGGAGGGTGGAAGGGCCTTTTGTCCTGCGGGAGTCTCTAAATCGCGATAAGTCCTTCTTGAAGTTTGGAGTTGGAGGCCCAGTACGTATACACAACATAAACCTAGATAGGTACCTAATTATCAATTAACAGGCCATTGTATTGATCAATAAGTGTGTTTAGCAGAGAATTTACATTAGACGTTGCATGAAATACTATATATATATATATATATATATATATATATATATATATATATATATATATATATATATATATATATACGTTGATTTTCTTGAACCGTTAATTATCAATTAACAGGCCATGGTATTGGTCAATAAGTGTGTTTAGCAGAGAATTTACATTAGACGTTGCATGAAATACTATATATATATATATATATATATATATATATATATATATATATATATATATATATATATATATATATATATATATATTGATTTTCTTGAACCGTTAATTATCAATTAACAGGCCATGGTATTGGTCAATAAGTGTGTTTAGCAGAGAATTTACATTAGACGTTGCATGAAATACTATATATAAATATATATATATATATATATATATATATATATATATATATATATATATATATATATATATATATATGTATTGATTTTCTTGAACCGTATTTATTTTTATTTTTAATTTTTTCTTGGGATTAGGTTCATATTTAAAATACAGTTTTCATCGCTCTGACTCCATAGCAAATTAATATTTACATCAGAATCTGAAGTAAACGGAAAAATAAATTCCCTGGATATGACTCTAACACGCCAGAATCAAAAATTCAAACGCAGTGGTATACCAAACCAACCTGGTCCGAAAGATATTTGAACAACTTTTCAAACCATTCAAAAAACCAAAGGAGTGTAATCGTGAGCTTGGTTGACAGAGCCATTTTATTAACGTCCCCTACATTCAAACCCTCGATTCTAAGAAAAGTTAAAGACACACTTGTACAGAACAATTTTAATATTAAATATATTGACGAAAGTATTAAAAAAAAGAACATACAAACACTACAACAACCTAAGAACCAAAAACAAGGATGATTCACAACAGGAAATACAAAAACAATACATAGCATTACCTTATATAACAGACCTTTCAGAAAAATTAAAATGCATTTTAAAAAAACACAATATTGTAACATGCCACAAGAGTTACAACCAACTACACTCAATCTTTTCAAAATTGAAAAGCAAAACACCAACTATGAAAACTTCCAATATTGTATATTCAGTTCCGGGTGCAAACTGCCCAAAGCAATATATAGGAATGACAAGACAGTTACTAAAAAATCGACTAAATGGACATAAATATACCAAAAATGCTACTACAGCATTGACAAAACATGAAGAGAATGAAAAACACTCTTTTAACTTTCAAAATACCAAAATAGTCGATAGGGATAAAAATTATCATAAATTAATAATAAAAGAAATGATAGCTATCAAAAAGGAAACAGATACAATAAATGACAAAACTGACATAAACAATCTAAGTAAAATTCACAACAATGTAATACAGACGCAAATATTCCCTTAATAACATCAAAAATGTCTATATCACCTTAAAAGCAAAAGCAAATTCCTTTAATTTTTTATTTATCATATCCCCGAATATAAAATGCAAGTCCGTGGTGGTTTGCTAGTGTTTGCGATAGTTTTGACGAAATCTCAAGGTACGTAAAATTTACTAAAAAAATCCTTTAAATAATCATCATTTTAATTTCTGATATTGTGTTAAATGTTATTGTCTTGAATGTTGAAATTTTAAGTCTGTGTTATAGGTGTATTTATATTATATTCATATTTCGTTTTAAATTTTAGACGTTTATTTTTAAAAATGTTCTAAATAAAGAACGAAACGTCAGAGCGATGAAAACTGTATTTTAAATATGAACCTAATCCCAAGAAAAAATTAAAAATAAATAAATAAATAAATATATATATATATATATATATATATATATATATATATATATATATATATATATATATATATATATATATATATGTATATATATATATATATATATATATATATATATATATATATATATGTATATATATATACTAAACTATAAAGATATCAATATTTACTACCAGGGTTGGATCGGTTTTGATTTTTTTTATCTCACCTTGATTCTTTTGTTTTTTTTTTTGAGATTCTCACACAAAAACTCATTTGGAGGAAGTTGGAGGATATAATCATATATATATATATATATATATATATATATATATATATATATATATATATATATAGATATATATATATATATATATATATATATATATATATATATATATATATACTCCAAAAGGTCCATCACCCCGTCCAGTGGTAACGTGGTTCGATCTGATAGTAGTATCATTTGAAAGTTTAGTTTTGATTATGTCTAGTGATTCCCCTAATGGTACATTAGTATACAGACTTTCCACATCAAAGCTTATTAGTCTATCGTCTGGCTCTAGATTGATGCTACTAATAATGTTCACGAAATGTGAACATGTCGATGATACTTTCATTGTATGGAAGGGCAATGATCAAGAACTTAATGATTTCCTAAAACATCTGAGTACCATTCGACCTAGGATTAAGTTTACCATGGAAAAAGAGGTAAATGATCAATTGCCCTTCCTAGATGTCATGGTGAACCGTTCAAACGAAACTATTAAAACTTCAGTATACAGAAAGCCAACACAACTGGACAATATCTTAATCATAGTTCTAATCATTCTGTTGTAACAAAACGAGAAATTATACGCAACCTCTATAATCGCGCTATATCTATATGCAATAATGCCCGAATCATTGGAACAAGAGGTAGCAAATATTTAATCCGATTTACAACAGAATGGTTATCCTTTAAAACTAATTGACGATGTTATAAATAATTTTAGAACATCGAACACTGGACAGCAAGAAACACATTCCTTCTTCACAATTCCGTACATTAAAGGAACGTCGGAGAAAATAAGACGAATTGCCAGTAGTTATAATATAAAAACAGCCTTTAAATCAGGAAATACCCTTAGAGCTCATTTAACAAAAACAAAACCTAAAACTACCGATAAGAAAGAATGTGTTTACAAAGTTCCATGTGAGTGTGGTGAAATGTATATTGGAGAAACCAAACGACCGCTAGAAGTTAGAATTAAGGAACATAAAACTCACACAAAAAGGGGAAACGTCGAGATCAGGTATTGCAGAACACGCCTGGGATAAACAACACCATATAAAATGGTCTGAGGCTGCGGCAATATATATGGAACCCAATATGAAAAAAAAAGAAAATTTATAGAAGTAGCATACATTAAAAACAATAATGGAATCTTCAGTAAACCGAGTGTTGAGATACTTAATCTTTGGCAACCACTACTTTGTAACATCAAATCATTGAGGTGTGTACAGTGAAGCGAAACGTTGCGGTTCAATGGACACAGTCCCTATATAAGCTCGTAGTCTTAAGAGAAAACATTCAGTTTATACTTGATAACGATTAGAGATACAACCTAATCGAAACGTCATAAAAATAAAATAAAGACAATGCAAGTCCGACCACATTTCAGTCATTCTTCAACATTGTCTACAACCTTCAAACAAACATTAAATATTAAAGTTACGTAAAATCTGTCGTGACAGACAACGCGGCGAACAGCTGGCATGAGAAAAAGTATCGACAAAAGAACTAGTTCTAAAGTTATTAAAAATAAAAAACATTAAAGAACACATTGTTTAAATAATGGAATATTTCGTAACAATCATCTAGCCCCAACGAATCTCAGTAAGGGGCAAGGCATTAGTTGTTCCAAGTGATGTACGTTGGAATAGCATTGCTGACTGTTTAGAAATGTAAGCCAATCAGACGATCGTAATATTAGAAATCTGTGAGAAAAACAAAAGAGATTGATTCCGCCATATACCAAGAATTATTCATTATTGGACTTAAAAGGGAGCAGAAGAATAAATATCTTCAAATCTATAGTAATGGTCCATGCAAAAAAATGCAAATATTTTAGATGCTGTTGAGCAATGTAAACATCTACAGCAGATCTTCAAAAAAGAACTTTCTCTACAAAAAAAAAACAAGTATTTTATCGTCGTTATAACCAAGCATTAACACCATATCATTTTGAAGCTTACATATTTGATCCTAATAAACAAAACTGTAATTTATATTCAAAAGAAATAAATTTTGCTTTAGAAACTACTGGTAAACTATTTGAAGATATGGAGTTGCTACCCTAAGCAATAAAATTAAATGCACGCTCCAGTCCCTTTAAGAAAATAATGTTTTCAGAAGAATTAACTAAAATATAAATGTGTCGGTGAAACCTGTGTTTAGTACATTTGGTTTTGTGCACTTCGATTTATGAAGTAGATTAGAGATTGAAAAAGGTGAAAAATTGGTTTTTCTATTTAAATTTTATAACGAAAATGCAAATGATGATAAATTATAATTTATGATTTAAAGTTTTAAATATTTTAGAAACTGAATTATTTGATTGAAAAGTTTATGACATTAGGTAGTTTGAAGCAAAATTTATCTTTTTTTATGTTTTTAGACGTTGAATTGTAGCCGTGAAGTCGTTTTTTAATTTTATTTCGCAAGTTGTTTAAAATATTATTATACACTTTTTTTTTATTTAAATGATGGTTTTTATAGAAAAAAAAATCGAGTGATTTAAATCATGATTTTAATCCTGATTTAAATTATTTGATTAAAATCATCCCAATCCCGATAACTGCTATCTCGTATCTAAGGTTACAAAACCAAATGATATTATAATTGTACAAGCTAGCTTTGTTTTCAAACACACAAAATAAAAGTTAGTTTCTTTTTCTACCATATTTTTCATTATTTCTTTGCATTCTACCTGTTGGTTGCTGTACTGAATTTTATTACTTTTTCACCTATATTTATATTTATAGAGCGTACACACATTATAAATACTTGATTTGTTTTCAGTCATTACAACTATATTATTCATTCCTTTACGAAAAGTACACCACAAATATCAGAGGCGGATTCAGCCTCTCTTTTTTTTTTTTTTTTTGGGGGGGGGGGGGGTGATATCACTAGAGGACACAAGACCACCCACCCCATTCGTATACAAGACGACACAATACAAGCGAAAACCAGTTGACAAAATTAATTTTATAATTCAATGTGCCCTGACTCCAAGCTACCAAAATAAGCAGGGGGGAGGGGAGCTGAGCGAGATCCACATTCCTAATGCAGCAGACAGGTAAATATATGCTTTCTGAATTCGAAGTTCTTGAGTAGGGATTTCTAAGCAGGCCCTGGAGCCTCATTTAGTTCTACCACCCCAGGCCTCCGACGGGCTTAGTCGGAAGCCTGGGAGTCGGAGTATTTTTATAATGATAGAGCATCGTTTAAGCAAAAACAGAAAAAATTGGTTATTTAAAAATTTTACTGTAACCATACTCCTTAATTCTAAATCACTTAACTACAAAATCATGAAATTTGAAGTTTTCCTGATCGCATAGGTGATCAGGAAGAAGGAATTTTTGAAAAAAAAAGATAATTCCACAATTAATGCTTTACTCCAAATATATAAAATTATAACCATTGACAGCAGGAACCATTTTGTCATCAATTTTAACTTAATATAATATTTATAATATTCTCTTTTATAACTTAAATATTTATTACTACGACACAAATACCTGTGAAAGCTATTCAGAGCGGTAATAATTCATGATATGACAATCGAGTTTATTAATTTTTTAAAAATACCCATCATTAAATCAAAGTAAATATATCTATAATTATAATTTTTAAACCATTTCATCAATTAAATGTCATTATAGAGCATGTGATGGTATAAATAGGAATTTGTGTCCCCAAGCGTAAATTAAATTAATTAAATTTGTCATGTTTAGTTGGTAACAACTGTACCATAACTAGCAAAAGGTCAAAAACGTAAATTTGTTTACTGCAAATTATGAGGAAGTTTTAAAGATTTTGCAATAAAATTGCATTCACAGGATGTGGAGGATGTAACTGTCAAAGGTCTATTGAACTTAATTTCAAGGAAGTAATAATAATACAACAGTTAATAATTTTTTTGCGGTATTATAAATTTATATATAATATTGTTATGTTATCAGAACTATAAAGCGTAATTCAAAAAATCGGTCAAGTGCGAGTGTAACTCGCGTACCAATGATTTTTTGCTATTCAACATTATTGACTACCCGGAAATATTAGATGTGCAACTACGGGGTGTAGTAGAAAGTACGATTAAAAATCGTCTGACGCTTATGCGTCAAACAAAGGAACTGTCACTGAAGCATTTTTCTTGGTTTAATCATTATTTTAACATAAACTTTCCTTTAAATAAATTTTATAATGATAGGAATTAAAAAGAATGGGTTAATAAAGAAGTCAGGGACTCCAGCGCAACGCTAAAAAACCACATTATTTAAAATGCAGTTATTGTGAATTCAAACAAACTAATCTTAAAGCAAAAAATGATCATATAAAATTAATTAACCGAACAAAAAAGACTTTTTATCACTATAAAATAAAATGTAGTAAAGATATAAACAAAAGTACGCAAAATGTAGTTTCTGAATTAACAAATAAACATAAAGATAAAAAAACTCTCCAAATTAATTATGGCAATGATTCCGTAACGGATCCTTATTTAATAGCTAATGCTTTCAGCGAATATTTGAAAGTGTTCTATATGAAATTTTGAAGAAAATACCACGTATTTATAATGTGGTAAGTGAAAATCTCAATGAGGAATCTCCTACGAAATACAGCTTTTCATTATGTCCATATTCAGAGATAAATTTTATGATTTACTAGAAATTAAGCTTTAAAATAAGTACTCAGGGGGCGCAGATCATGCACCCAGTTTTTTAATAAGGAAAGTGTTGGTGTTTATCATAAGGCCCATTACCTATTTGTTTAGGAATTTTTCCATCTACACTGACAATGAGTAAAGTGACACCTGTATAAAAATAATAACATCAAAGATAAACCTAATTATCGACCGGTTACAGTCCCTTATAATAAATTTTCTAATATGTTCTTTTAAACATAATGATCAATTTTTTGTAAAGTAATAATATTTTGAACTTAGATCAGCATGGCTTTACGAATGGAAAATCTACCATTCCTGCGATAAATTCATTTTATCATAATGTCTATCTATCGAGGTGGGCTAGTGTCCTGCTGGGCACTTTTGTAACCTCAGTTGAGCATTTGATTGCATTTGAAAATCTAGATCTTGTCTTTTTTTAAATTTTGCACTATTTTGATGAATGCATAGATGTACTTTCGACTGGCGATAATTTTCAGTCTAACATCGACATCGGTAAGTTTTTAATATCCTGCCGACACGTATCGGAAATTGTATTTTATATAACAGTTGTTTCCTGTGAATGTTGGTCTCTGTTCGATACAGCTCCACTGACGAGACCATAAGATGGTTGAAACGCGTATGGAAAGAGGACCGAGTTGTATTTGCAGGAAATAAACTAATTCTATATATTCTTTCCTTTTTCTTCTTCGGCAGATTTATTTATTTCTTACTCAAATTTTGGTTCACTAACTTTGTAAATTATAACGGTTAAATTATACTATTGTAGAAATTTTGGCAAGTTAAGTTATTTTGTCTATCACTACTAGTTTGTTATGGATTTCTACCAAGTAAAAGCTTCCACTGTGACTTTTATATATATGGGCAGTAAAATTTATAACATGCTTGACCAAATTATTAAACAAGGCACATACATTAAAACTTTTAAGGTGCAAGTTAGTAAGTAAATTTTTGAAAACAGAGTTCATAAAAGAGAATATATATAGTGCCCGATTGGAATTATTCTAAGATAATTTTTTTATTTAGTTATATTTTATTTGTATATTTTTAAACAAAGTCATCAATAATAATTTATAGGGCCGTATGACAACAACAACGTCAAAACAAACACAGCATTATTGAAAATATATTTACACTAACAAAAAAATTTAAATATTATAAAAATAACATTTAATTAAAATCGAGTTAAAATGAAATTGATTTTTGAGCCAAAGTATAGCTAGCTATGGCAACTCCTCATACATTTCTTATAGCAGTCATCCAAATCACATGCAGCGGGAACATTCAATTAAAACTGGAACAAATTTTGTGTTACATAGGCAACATTGGTGTTAGCGCTGGACAGATAAAAATAATCACTAAATCTACTGGATATGCTCGGTACTACAAAGATAACTTCATTTAATAAGCAAGAAGAGACAACAGAGCCATTAATTAGTTTATGTAAAAAAGCGAAATTGAATCTTTCATAAATTTTCTTTGTGTCGTCTTAATTAAGTTGCATTTTTGATAATTAGACGACCATATAACTCACGCATGTTCTAATCTACTGAAAGCAATTGTGAACCAAAGCAATTTTTTATAATTAGACCTAATATCTTTACCACATCAGAAACAACATTCTTTACAGGCACATTAATACAATTTAGAATCAATGTTAACATCAAGGTCTTTAGAACAATTTACCCTACCAAGATTTATATTATTTATTTTATATTAAAAGTATACAGGTATTTTTTTTCGAGTTATTGACATAATTGAACACTTACTGACATTTAAGACCATTTATTCAAAGGGCACCATTTTTGTACTGCATCAACATCATACTGCAACTTTATGCAGACTTCAACTGGAATTTACTGACACATATAATTTAAAATTATCGACAAAGAGCTGATAATCAACTTCAAGAACCTCAGTGATAAACATAAAAAAAGCAGGGGCCTTAGATTGGATCCTTGAGGAACTCCAGAGGAAGCAGAAAAATTGCTTGATGCAAAACCATTACAATCAACATACTGGGTTTGGGCATCGATATATGATTGAGAAAAGCCCACAAAGCCGCCGATCAGCCCAATTTATGCAATATTCTGTTATGTTTAACTTTATCGAAGGCCTTTGAAAAGTCGGTAAAATAAGGAGATTTAAATGTGAAGAGGGTATCTATTGAAAATCAGTAATTTATAATAAGTTGGTTTCATTTTGTGTACTGTTATTTATTATCAAGCAGGAATGACAAAATATAATGTTTATAGGAAGTTATATTTATGGAAATTATGTAGGTTTTGTAATAAATAACTCTGATTATTGATTTGAATTGTACTTGAATCAATAGATGTTACATTATAAGTAATTTGGTTCAGCTACTATCGTATATTCATTCATTTAATCAACTAACTATGGAAGCCCACTTTACATCTAATAATGACATGTGATGGGTTATTATAATTTTCAAAATAATGAGAGTGGATGTCTGACAACTGAATTGATTCATTTTTTTGTTTATTGTGTGACGTCTAACGGCCAGAAATCATGAAAAATTTACCACTCAATTCATTAAAATGATCAAACTTTACAAATAGTCTTAAGCCAGCGGTTTCCAACCTTTTTCTTCCTGCGAACCCCTTCTAAAAACAGGAGTCAATTCGCGAATCTCCTATGTAGTCATTAGAAACAGTAAAATTTGGTTATTAAAATTTATTTTCCATATTTTATAACAGCCCGTAACGAAAAACTGAAACATAATCTTAAAACATTATATATATATATATATATATATATATATATATATATATATATAGCAGTGGATACATCCACATTATGCATGCTATTGCATCTCACACGGAGGAATCCGTGAAAGCCGCATAAACATATATATGCCATCCGGCGGGAGGTCGGCGAAACCGCGTTCAGTATTTGCATGCTTCCTTCCGATCTCTCCTTTTGCACAGCCAGGTGCATGTCGGTACCCTGATGAGTCTAGTAGAGACGAAACATGTACCTCTGCCGTATCACTGTGACGGGGAGAGTAAGTTTTTGACTTTCTTCTCGGTATGGTGGTACAGGTAGGCCATCATTTCGATGGTGATGGAATAGGATAAATTGTGTTCCTTAGCAATTTGTTTAAACTGTGCAAGCTCTAACAAGGAAAGGATATGGTTGGAACGAAATTTACATTTACTGTTCGCATTTTACTTCATTCATACACGGAGTTGCATATAGTTGTACGTTTGCGAATGTGATTTCAGCACTACAACGGCATAATGTGGATGTATCGACTGCTATTGCATCTCACACGGAGGAATCCGTGAAAGCCGCATAAACATATATATATATATATATATATATATATATATATATATATATATATATATATATATATATATATATATATATATATATATATATATATTTCTTTAGAATTTTCTTAGGTATATGTTTTCTTATTTGAAGATTAAAAGATGACAATTCTTCTGACGTTTCGCTCTATACAGTGAGCTTTTTCAAAGTTTTGTTATATTTATCTGGATCCTTCATCCTGAAAGTAGCTCACGTACAAAGCTACTTATTAAATTTGTAATTTATTTACACAAAAAGTCACTAAAATGGTTTACACTACTATTTATGTACATACTAAGCATTAACTACTAAATATTTTTTTTTTTGAATCACTTGATGTTCTTAAACTCATCGTACGATTCAGTTCGACTCTACTCTTATATATATGTGACTGTGGCATTTTTATGTTAGGAGACGTTATTCTGGTTCTTTCGTGCGAATTCGGGAAAAGCTTTGGTTCGCAAAAGTAGAAGTTGCCGGCTCTTTCGAGAATGTACGCGTTACAGATTGTTGCCTGTTGCGATGTTTAATATAAAATTCCACCATTACAATATTTTCTTGAACCCCTTCTATGAATCTCGCCATCCCCTGAGGGTTTGCAAACTACAGCTTGAGAAACGCTGATCTAAAGTAACAATAAAGTGTTTTAGTTGGGAAGTACAACAATAAATAAATGTTGTCTAATTTCTACAAACAAATAAAATATTTTGAATATAGTTACAAAATTTCTCTCATTAAAATTAACCAGAACGGAATGTCGTAACTTTTCGTGACGATTAAATTTCAACAATTATTTCCATACATAAGCTTAACAAATTTTCAATCGTTCATTACATGAATTAAAAGAGATGAATCGAGATAAATCATTCTTCCAATAATTTCATCATTTTCGTTTTCTTTTTATCTTTACGGTTCGCTGATTTAATTTCTTCCTAGTTCCTTGTAATAAAACCCGAACTGTTACTTCTAGGTGGTACTAGATTATCTTATAATTGTAGTTAATGGTAAGTATTGAAGAAAACACACCTCTAAAGTATTAGTAATTAAGAGAATATTTAATCCTGAATTAAGATCGCACAACATGTCTTTTAAGATAAAATGTGAAAATTAAAATTCCTGCAAATAATTATAAAAACGAAGATATATTTCTTCAACCGACTTAAAAAAATTTCACTTAAAAGTAAAAAATAAATTAACAACTCTTTTGTATTGCAATTAATTTAACAATTGTTGATTTGCTTATTAATTTAGCAATTTTTTGAAGTGTGTTAATTGTTCACACGAGGTGCTGGTTCTTTTGAGTCATTATCACTTTCGCTTTAACAAAATGACATGAAATTTATATTTAAAGCAATACGAAGTTATCACTATTGTCATTGATAATGGGCTCAAACGAATATGAATCAGTTGTCGCTCTGAATATCCAGAACGTTTTGTCTGCTAAGCGTAGCAATTTTCCACAGTTCATACACGTGTATTTTGAAAATTAAATTTTCCATTGCGAATAAAAATTTATTACTAGAACAAATTTGGAGATATTTTCATTGCCATCCTCTATTTTTTAAGACCAATTATGATTTACAACCCAAACGGCTTCGCACTCCTTCCAGAGATTATTCACTCATACCAGGCATACAAAGACACCAAAAGTATGAAGCTCTGTGGAAACCCTTTCCATGTTATCGGGTTCTAGGTGACGTTGTCTGCTGTATTTCCTACGACCTTTCGGACGGTTCGCGCAGTTGCTAGGAGAATTGCTTTCGGCATCGGCTTATACAGATGCTCACTAAGGCCCAGTTCCTTGATGTTCTGCAGGAGGTTCTTTGGTATCACTCCAGTTGTTGACAGTATTATGGGAATCGTTTGAACGCTGTTCATTGCCCATTGTCTTCGGATTTGCACCTCCAGATCTCTGTATTTGGCGATCTTCTCGTTGTATTTTGGCCTTTGGTTGTTGTTGTTAGGTACAGCAATGGCGATTAGTGTAGTTCGCCTAAAAATTTTATCTATTAGTATAATGTCTGGTCTATTATGAGCTACTGTCTGATCCATCAGAACCGTTCGATCCCAATATAACTTGAACAGGTTGTTCTCAAGAATAGGCTCCGGATTGCACTTGTAATAAGGCACTTTTCCTACCTGCAATAGTTTTAACTTTTCTGCTAACTCTTGGTGGAGTATCTTAGCGGCTGAGTCGTGTCTTTCCTTATACTCAGTTGCGGCAAACGCTTGGCATCCTCCAGTTATGTGCTGAATTGTCTCCGACCTTCGGCAACCATATCTGCATTGGTCATTTTCTATTGAGTGATCTCTAATGATGAACTTCCGATAGTTCTTCGTCGGAATAACCTGGTCTTGGATAGCTAACAAGAAGCCCTCCATTTCCGGAAACATCTGTCCTGAAATCAACCAGTAGTTCGACGCTGAGTTGTCGACATTGTCCTGATTGACCTCATTTGGATGCCGTCCATGAAGTGGCTTCCGTAGCCAGATTTGTAACTTCTCTAAGACCAATTTATTATTATGTATTTTTTTAAATAGGGTTTGATATACCACAACCTTATAGTTTTTGAGATAGTTGTGTTTGAGAAAAAAATCACTTTTTTAAACATCTTTCTTAATTTAGGGAGGAACATATTCAAATTTATTGTCAAAGAAGATCAAGACCAATTGAAGACTATTTCTACTAAACAGTTGCCATAAGAGCTACAGAGTATTTAACACAGTGGTCCAAACTCGAAAAAATTTGAATTAAAATAAATTATTTTTTCAAATGGTACAACCTGTATTTTCCATTTTATAGAGTTTTAAAAACCCTACAACTTTTAATACATATGTCCTATACCTATTCTTAATAGTTTTTGAGATATTTCGATTTCTTTGCTCTCTCTTATTCTCATTTAGCCATGGAAAATAATAAAGTAAAATAAAAATTTATAGAATGTAAAATATACAACCGCAATCATTTGTTTTGTTTTTCATGTAATGTTGTTTGTTTTATAGCATTTATCTTATATTTAGTAGGGAAACTCAGTGGGTTTTCGTAGCCGATCAAGAGAGATGGCGCCACCAAAGTTTTTTATATGTGTTTTAATCCTCGTTATGGATAGCACAATATTATTTTCCTTAAGCATTTCCCATAGATTCTTTGGATAAAGGCATTTCATAAAGTACAGTTTTAATTAATTTTATTTTTCAAGTTGATCATTATGTTTGTCTTGTGTTTGGCATTTCACTACACTGTGCTTAAGTATTTTTTTAACGATGCTGAACTTATTGTTATGTTTTTTTTTTTATTCAGATAGATCTAGATTTTCCCTGACACTAATATTTGAGTGGATTTGCATGTATTTTGAGTTGCAGGAAAGTTATGCCTTTATTCGAAACGTATTTCTTTAATTTAAAAATAACTATCGGGATACTTATTTGATTTCTATTTTTTTTTTTGAGCGGAAATGCTAATAATTAACGAATTGGCTTATATAACAAATGCATTTCATCCGACTGTTGTTGCCCAGTATCGTTCTTTTTGAGCTGTTACTTCTTTCAAACATGGTTATAAATGGAGGCCAAATTGACTTTATTTTCACTTTTTCCTGTTAGAATCTGCCCAAAGAAGACTGAAAATTTTCACTCCATTTTATTTGCAGCATCCTGCTGAATTTGGGGCTGGATTTTTGTTAAATTGTCCCGGTAACATTGTAGTGTTGATTAGTTTTAGTATTTTTTTGCCGGCTTGGCGTTTTTTTGACTGTTTTACCGAAATAAAACCTAGAAACAGGGATTTTGTCAGTCTTGGCACGATTTTGATTAGGAAGTCCTTTAAGCCCCAAGAACCGGATAAGGACTATTTAATTGCCATTTATTAAAACAATCCTGCATGAATCACTCAATTATAGAAAATTTCAGCTCAAATTGATTTTTACCGAATGAAATTAGAGCCCAAATTAAAGCCAACCATAATTTGCTATTCTAAGTCACATTAAAACCTAAATTGATAGCATGAAACTATTATTAAGTTGTATGTTGGGTTTTAGGGCTGATTATTACTCTTTATTTATGATTATCAACTAATTCTTCTTGTAGTTTTCTTAATTTTTGATAGCTGTTATCTTGTAAATGCCTTATATATAATTTTTATAATAGTGAGACATAATTTTGAGCGTAACTTTTCTGTTTGTTGTAAAATTTAATATATTTTGTAGCGTATTTGCTCTTTGCACGTATCACGATGTTCCCAATCTATAGATTAATTAACTTATTAATGTATTTGTAGTATTTCTAAATTGTATTTAATCTCTCGGTTTGAACTTGGGGAAATTAGAGTGATATGTCTGTTGACTTTCAGTTTGACTCCAGTTTTTTTTACGTGTCCAGTTGCAATATTTATGTGCTGGAGCAAGCCAAATTAAGGGAGGACAACTTATCCTTTCAGCTTATTTAATTTTATTTAATTAATAAGTTAATCCCGCCTTTTCACATAGTAGTTTGGTATTATATGATTATATTTTGAGCATCTTTTTTTACTATTGTTTTTGTCTTGTAGTTAATTAATACTGTGTTTTATTTTATCCAGATTTAGGACTAATTATTTAATGTTCGGGATTCAAGCATTCACTGATCTTAGACCCTAAATATTATCTATTTTTGTTATTTCTATATTCTATTATGTGTTTGTAAATTTTTTTAGTAAGAAATAGTTTTGTTTAATGAACCTTCTGTTATCCTTTTACCTGGCCATTTTTTGTGAATACCTGGAGTCATGCTGTATACCGTATGCATTATGTCTATTAATTACTCTTACGTAGCTCAAGCTCAGTAGTTAAAGCAAGTGACTACTCTAAAGTAATGATTTGTTTAATTTTCTTCTATATTAACTTAAACTTCACCTTTGATAATTTTTCTCTTTTTTTTTTTTGAACATGTAGTGAGTTTAAAATTTTGAATTTAAATAGTTCTTGACACATTGACCATATTTAATAAATTCACTTGCTCTGTTCTATTACTTTCCAAACCGGGTTTTATTTGTCCCACATACTACTTGCGTTTGAATCTTTTATTTGTTGTCGATTGCTAATTTTAGAAAATAAAGCTAAAGGCTAACTCCTAACAACATCGTGGAAGGTTGCTGCATTCAGCCTAGTTGCGATGCAGTGGCGCCCTAAATAACCCACCCCCTACTCTCCGACATAGGGGTTAGCTCGGCATTTTTGCTCGCTGGTACTGCTATTATCTTTCCACTATATTCTGGTGATTTGATGCAATAAATTAACTTTTGTTTTTCCTTATATTTTTTTTACAAATAATGCCTAAATCAAGGTAAAAAAAATCTTTTTCGAATTTAATCATATTGCTATCCTAAACAACTTGTCTCTTTCAAATATAAAACTCAACAGTGCGTGTGAAGGAAAGTACAGGCAGTAGTCTCATTAACAAGTTTCAATCTGATTAGTTATTAGCTTGCGAGGACATTTTTGCGATCATAGTTGTTCTAATCGCTGAATCTCAGTTTTAAAATATGTGCTATTAACAAAACATTTACAATATATTTACTACAGTACGAATTTGTTTTTTATTCATTATGCCATATTTTAAACATGGATTGTAATTATCATGCAGAACAAACATCAACCCGCCCACCATCAAACAGTTATAAGAACTAAAATTCCTTATGCTATTTTATTGTTTATTCTATGATTAGTTGCTTATAATTAACAGATAAAAATAATTATATTTAAAGTATTCATGCAACGATCAGCGAAAATTATATTGGATTATGTGCACTAGGTGAGCTCCTGTAAGTAAACTTCCACATTACTTTGTACATGGCTGTGAGTAAGTTATAAATAATGAAAGCTATTTATTTATAGCGTTTATAGGGAGGAGGCGGCAATTTTGGTATCTGTCCCGGATGGCAGAAACCTATGCTACGCCACTATCAGTATAGAAGAAATATTTAGCAAAGAGGATAAGAACAAATAGAGAAATTAAAATATTCCAAGATTTATGTGTATGACATCCTGTTGAGTAGAAATAGTCTTTACTTAGCCTGAGTCCTTAATAATAAATTTGAATATATATATATATATATATATATATATATATATATATATATATATATATATATATATATATATTTTATTTTTGATTTTTTCTTGGGATTAGGTTCATATTTAAATTACAGTTTTCATTGCTCTGACGTCTTGAGATTTCGTCAAAACTATCACTAACATCATGTTAGCGATAGTTTTGACGAAATCTCAAGACGATTATTTTTGAAAATGTTCTAAATAAAGAACGAAACGTCAGAGCAATGAAAACTGTAATTTAAATATGAACCTAATCCCAAAAAAATCAAAAATGAAAATAAATATTAACGGTTCAAGAAAATCAATATATATATATATATATATATATATATATATATATATATATATATATATATATAACTTTATGCGATTTTCCTTATTTGGCACACCCTGTATGTGAACCATTTAACACATTAAATTTAGTTTTTTTTTGATAAATTTTAATTAAAAGGTCTAAACTTAACTTATCTAATCGTTAACAAAGCATTTAAATGACTTAATTCAGCAAAATTTATTTTTTCGAAAAAAATTATAAAATTAAAAAAAAAATATTCAAAAATTTTGTCAATAAGTACATAAATAATGAAATGTATACTTAAATTATAAAACATTAACTTTTAAAAGTTTTTTTGCATATCTAAAACGCAACAATTTCTACATCTAATGTATTCATTTAAGAGCCCATTAACAGAATTATAGTACGCGTTCTCCGCATGTAAAACAATGAAAATCACACGCATAATTTCGGATCATTTTACTTTTTTATTTGTGAAAGTAAGAACGATTTTAAGTCAAATTGGGGCAATCATCTTGGCGGAGAATGAACGCGAAATTTTGCATCGAAGGTTTTTATTGTGCTTTTCGCAAAGTTATTGTCGCTTTCGCCTTTTGTCATCAATTTTATTGTTTTGTTGTTGGAAATAAATTACTTTAATTCTAAAAGTGATAATTACTTAAAAACCACGTTTAAGTTTATGCAACAACGTCGTTTGTTTACATTAAAGATCATTTAAAATTAATTAAATTTAATAAGCGGCCTTTCTGAAAAAATTTTGTTTTACGTAAACAAATATTTCAATCTTTTAGATGATTTAGCACAAGTAGGAAAAGTTCCCTGTGATGCTCTAGCAACGGCTCTTAATCAAAAATGATGTCTACGAATTTTACATAGCCGAAGATTGGCTTCATTACTAAATATTAACTCAGATATTATAGCTATTATTTTCTTCGAAATATCACCAAAGAGAAGATTATGCCGACTTGAAATATCACAAGAACTTTGAGCAATTTCAGTCAAGCGTCTATCACTTCTTTCTTAGAATATTTTTTTTGTTTATAGTAACAGAAAATTTTTTGCTAAATAAGATCATGTTCAATGTTACCTCCTAACTGTAAACATACCTAGATATATACATTTCAGTAAACAGACATATTTCACAAAATTGGTAACTCGTAAAAACATTTGAGGAATACAATAAAAAGCTTTATAGTCCAAACCATAGGTGAATATACTGACATAAATTCCGAGATGGATGAGACCCAGAGGTTTTTCGAATCTACAAGCCAAGGAACACATTTTGGAAAAAAGTTTCAAATAAAACTTGTAGATATTTTAAAGACCTACAATCTGAGCTTTTGTGCGATCTTTTTTGTTAATTCGTTATGGTAAAAGGCCAAAAAAACTTCAAAATCGGCCATTTTTTTCATATTAATTATTTATTACAAAATTAACTTTTTTGCACTTCCTTGCTTTTAAAGGCAAGCCCTCGTTTTTCTGAACAAAACGATGTTTTGTAAATAGAAAATAGGATAATTTGTTGCTGAGATATTGCTAATTGTTTATCCCAAGACCCAACATGTTGATTGCTATAACTTTTTTCTGACCTCCACAAAGGTTCAATCTCTTTGCGAACGTCTAAGTTTTCATATCTTGTTAGGAGCAAATAAAAAAATAATTTTCAACCCTTAAACATTGCTTTAAAAAAAATGGACCAATTTCGGTGTTTTTTTTTAATCAGAGGTAGCTTGAAAAATTATGAATATGGCATACCCCCTTTTTTCGAGCGATATTTAAGGGGTCGAAAATTAATTTTTTTATTTGCCTCTAACAAGGTATGAAAATTTAGGCCTTCACCAAGATATTGAGCTTTTATGGAAATCACAATATTCATTTAAAAAAAAGTTATAGCAATCGCCATTTTGCGTCTTGGGATAAACAAATACCAATATCTCAGCGGCAAATTATTTGATTTACTATTATAAAATATCATTTTGTTCAAAATGGTTTTTTTGGCATTTTTACAATAATAAATTGACGAAAATGATCACACAAAAGCTCAAATTGTAGGTTTTTAAAATCTCTTTTATTTGAAACTTTCTTTCCAAAATACGTTCCTTGTAGATCCCAAAAACCTGTTTTAGCCCACTTTGACCCCCCTCTCTTGGCCCTAACCTATTTTTTGCTGTTACATTTTATGTAGGGTTTGTTCTTACATTGCTCCCCACACCCCTGGATAGGTCTCATCCATTTCGAAATTTACGTCAAAAACAGAACTCATTTTTACCTATAGCTTAGACTATTACATCTTTATTTAAACTGACTAACTTTTATTTTATGGGTTCAGGTGGTAAAGGGTTTGGAACTATAGTAAGAGTCTTTGTCTGATATTTTCCCTTCCTTCTTTTTAGAGGGGTTTATTTTTGGTTCAATTTATAATTATATTTTTGTTGTTTAGTTGTTTTATATCTGCTTTGGTATTTATAGAATTCGTATTTCTTGCATTTCTATCAGTTCGTAAAATTCGCGTTTTGTGTATTGTTTTGGTTTTTTAGGATTTTTTCATTTTCAGAATCAAAGGTGTATTGCTTTTCTGTACTGTGGTTCGTCAGTACTGTCTTAGTATATTTGTCATATTTATTTCCATTCATTTTGTTTTTAGACGTTCACTGGTCTGGCTAATGTAGATGTCGTTGCATTTTTTGCACGGGATCTTATCTACTTCATCAATTTTTTTCTTTTGGTATTTTGGACTTTAAGCTGCCAAAATTATGTTTTAATAAATTACGTCCTTTGCGTAATATTATAGTTTTGAAAGATATTATGAAGTTTTCCTGATAGTTTTGGAATGTATGGTATGGAGACATATTGGTTTTCTGTTTTATTTTTTAGTGTGGTGGCTTTTGGTTGTTATTGTGAAATCTTTTTTTGAAGGTATTGTTTATAACTTTAGGGGGATTATTATTCAATAATAAAGCTTTTTTTGCTTTTCAGTATTATGGATAGGATAATTTTATGGCATTCTCTGCAAACCATTTGACTACTATTTCTTTTTTTTTTTTTTTTTTGGATAGAGGATGTTGGGAATTATACTTTTGTTTACTATTCAGTTTTGATGGCATTTTTTTGGTGGTAGAGGGTAAAGTTCAAGAAACTAATTTCATTTCTTTCTTCTTTTTCTATTGAGAATTGCAATTTTTGGTGGCATGGATTAAATTTCTTTGGGATATTTACACAGCGATTTTTAGGAATTGTTGTTATGGAATCATCTACATGTTTTTTGAATAAAATCGGTATATTATAATTCAAATTGGCTGTAGTGCCAATTGCACAGTAAGTTTGTTTAGTGGGACAGGCCGGCTGTGTTGCCAACCTTACCATTTTAACGGTAGATCTGCCGTTTTTCAATGAGAGCTACCATTCTACCCGTTCTCAGAAGTCAATTATCGGTTTTTTATTAACCGTTTGGGTTATAATTTAATACATATTTATTTAAAGTAATTACAGAAAACTATTATTAGTGCATAATATTATCATTTTATTAATTATGAAACAGGAGCGTTTCGGAATTTAAACAATTTCACGCTTTAAGACCCACGAATTTTCTTCAATTCACTAGTTGCACACGTAAGTCCGTTGTTACTCTGTCCTTATATACCAGTGCACAATAAAAAAAAGAACGTTATTGTCTTGAAAAGTTAGACTGGTATTCTATCTACTGTCCTGTCTAAATTACGGGTTTATAGTCTTCCCAACTCTACATTTTTAATGGTAGATATACTGTTTTTCAGTGAGACCTATCGTTCTACCGGTTTTCATAAGTGATCTACCATTTTTTAACTAACTATTTGGATTATAGTTTATTACATATTTAGTAACCTTACTATTATTGCATAATATATAAAATAGGTACGTTACGGAATCTAAACGATTTCTTGCTTAAAGGCCGAAAATTTTCTTCAAATCACTAGGACGCACATGTGAGTCCGTTAATATTTTATCCTAGTTTTCAGTGCACAATAAAAAAGAACAGATACAAATCTGACTTTCACATATATAACAGATTTTGTATATAGAAAGGTTGGTAGAAATTTCGCAATTAATATTTTCAATTTTCCTTTTTCTCTGAAAAACAATAAAAAGCGAGAGTAGTGATAATAATGTAAATGGGCAAGTTTATTTAAAAAAATGAATAAAACCGATTTGCGTTCATATTGATTTTCTTATAAGTCTAAGGCAATCTACCGTTTTTTGCACGAGGTAGGTTGGCAACGCTGCTGGCTTGAGATAATTGCGCTGTCCTAATATTATCATGCACACGGAGACAATACTGGCCTGGCATACCACCTTGGCTCAGCTACTGGCTTCGTGTGCAAGCAGCTTAATAGTTTCTTCCAAACCTTTGACCACAGAATCCCATAAAATAAAAATTACTCTGTTCCAATAAAGATGCGATACTAGAAAAATGTTTTCTTTTGTATCCGTCAAATATTTTTCACGGGTTGCCAATTAATAATAATTTGTTATATTTTCTTCCTTACTGAAATGTGCTTTTCTAGTTAAAAGGTATGTTTACCGATTTTACGCTGATTTTGTAAATTACCAAGTTAGCAGGTAAACAGCCCAATCTGTAGTGTTACAAGATCTTAGAGCAATTCCAGTCAAACTAAATTTTTAATACCCCAAATTGCAACCTTACAAGTACTGTCTAGATACGTAACTAAAGGATTAAAACTTAATCTAATAATTACCACATTTTTAAAATTAAACGATGAAATGAAATCAATCAGTTCACACTTAAATTTCTTTTTTTAGAAAACTGCTTCTCCACGAATTTCACTGATTCTCTGAATGAACTAAATGTGTTATTATCGTCTTGTCTTACGGAAGTTAACACGAAGGCATTACTCCAATTTAACACGGCTAATTAAATATGGGTTAGAGAAATTTTCTATATAATAATTATCCGATAATTTGTTCTTTTTTTGTTGTAAGAACTAAATTGTTGCGCGAGATAAACGCCATCTAAAAAGGATGCCATTAAAAATTAAGAGCGTTTGCAATCGAATTGTTTAAAAATATAATTAGACAAGTAAATGTTTTATTTTTACTTTAATAATACACATTTTTACCTATTATGCAACCACTATCACATTCTTGTTCTGCATAAGTATCACTGAGTCACTTAGTGTGTCTTAGCTCAAAAGCAGCTGTAGACTTCGTTCCACATGAGCTCTCTCAAATTTTCAAGGAGAAATAGTTATGAGACTTGGCACCGTTTTTTAACCAACTTCTTAAAGAAGGAGGTTCTAATTTCTACTACTTTTTTTTATGTATCTACATCGATTACTTCGGAACGTTTGCACCAATTTAAATGAAATTTTTTGCGTTATGGCCGAAATTGCCTCGGTAAAATCCAAAGTAGCGCTTATAATATGGCGAGCAAGAAAATTAATTTTGTCCAATTTTTACCAAAATTAGTATGGCACCGCACGTAACGAATCTAAAATTATTTTTACAAAATTCAATATTACGGATGAAAAATTTTACATAATTTTTTTCAAAAATTGATATTGGGGATATTGGGGGGATTAAATAACAAATTTAAAATTATTTCAAAAAATTCAATAAGGCGGATCCAATTTGGCATCCAAAATATTATACGTCTCTCGATTTTGTCCAAAACTGGCATATGACGGTTTTGATCGTGTGAATTTCGAATATGAAATTAATCTTAAAAAATTCAATATGGCGGATCTAATATGGCTGACTAAAAATTTTACATCTCGAGATTTTGTATAAAATTTTGTATAGGCAGGTTTTTGAGGGTATAGATTATATCAACCAACCACTTCTGAACTAAGCATATCTTGTAAAGGTGATACTTCGCCTTTTTCAATATTTTATGTACACAAACATGTCCTACATAAAAAGTTAAAGAAGATTATATTGAGCTGTTAACAGAATCTTAAGCTGATCTTTTTCCATTTTTGAGACCAGATTTCTTGATATCCCGTACATGCCCATATTCTCTAAATTTTATCTCAATCCGGCTTATCATGTTTTACTTTGTAGTTACAGATCATGATCATTTGCGTTGAATAACTCAGTCACCTTTATTTGTGTGTCTATTCAATCTCCAAAACCAATTATACAAAATATTTCAATTCTTTCACGTTCCCTGATTTTATCTTTCTCCCCGCAAAAGAGCAATAAAGTTATATAAACGTTCGAACAACCTTGTTTCGCCTGTCAGAAACGTTTTTAAGATACAAAATGCTAACATTTAATATCAAAACTGACTTTCTGTGATATTGAAAATAAATAACTTCGTAACGTAATGTTATTACAGGTGGACATAGAGGCAGATCCAGCCTTTCTCTTTGGAGAGGGGTAGGGGCGATATCACGAGAGTACAGTATGGTACGTTAGAACGAGTTGTCGACAGTCAGGCCTGTACTGACATACGGATCAGTAGCATGGGGCCACGCCGCTACATCGTACATCAAAAGGCTAGAAGCTCAGGAAAACATAGTCCTGAGAAGGGCCTTAGACGCCCCGTGGTTCGTCACGAACGAACAAATACGTAGAGAGATGAGATGGACTCCTCTACGTGAAGTCTTAAGACAAAAAACTGCGAAAGCCTTCCAAACAGCTGAACTCCATGATAATTCACTGATTAGGCAATCAGTGGATTATAATCCGGAAGTAGATGCCAGAAAACATAAGAGACCTAGACTACAAGTCTAGGCGAAGAAAGCAGGAGACTACAGAGGAACAGAGGAATAGAAAACCAAAGGGGGAAAGAAGAGAAGAAAGAAGAGAGAAGAACACAAGGATAGATAAGAGTAAAACAGAGCCCAGAGGAATATCCCTCAAGGGCTGCATCGAACGCACTAGGGAGATAAAAACCCCTAGTCCAAATTTATCAAGTGAGACCGAGTGAATGAGGTGCGAATGGCGTAGAGAGACCAACCTTGCATTGTATGCGAAATGCAAGGAAGTGCGAAGCAATAGGGCATCGGTTCCTTGAGCGAAAACACCAAAGAGTGTAAAGCGGAGGTTTATAAGGCTACGACCGGGAAACCAAAGGGACACTCATAGTGCACTTCTGTAGACTATAGCTTCACTATAGTAGGCAGAAGTAGATCATAGGGACCATCAATCTAGGGGGGGGGGGTTTTAACCGGTAAGAATCCGGCACTACCCGCACATTTCGTGCGGGTGTCTATGCAAGATTTCCCCCTCAAAAAAAATGTCGACAGGAGCGACATTCACGCATTCACGTTCCTAATGCAGCAGACATGGGTGAGTCTATTTTTCTGAATTCGAAACTCTTGGGGAGGGGGTGCGATTGTACAGTATGGCAAGCAAAGAGAGTTATCGACGGATGGGGAGGGGGGAGTGCCAGCAACATTCAGGTTCCTAATATATCAATGTCATCAATAAGTCATTCATTAGCAAAACGCGTGAGACAAATATACTCTCTACATTTTCAATAACCATTTCTAAAATTGCACATATTTCATATCGTACATGTTCTGTGAACGTTTCTGAGTTCTGATAAAGCTAAATTAGAGTAGCAAATTCGTGTATCGAGTTTTGATATATTTTTTTTTTAATTTACCGTCGCACCACCACATGGCGGCTTTATACAAAATTTGTTGATTTGTGTTATTCTTATGTTATTAAGTGAGCCATCGAGATGTCGCTACTGTGTCTTATTTACAATTTTTCAACCGTGAAATCTGTTTATAAGACACACACACGAGATGATGGTTTGTACCGAATGCAATGGTCTGACAAATCCCATATTAGGACGAAACAGCGCTGTCATCATTTTTCAGACCTAGAGTTTTCCATGTTCTTCGGAGATTTCTGCACTTTTTAGTATGGGAATAATATTTATCAACGGTCTTTGTCCGCATAGCCAAGAATTTCTTATTTTATTTAAAATTACACTGATGATAACTTCTCTTTTTATTTATATTTATATATATATATATATATATATATATATATATATATATATATATATATAAGATTTAATTTGACAGACAGTAGTAGCTGCCAAGTTAGCAGATAATCATCGAATTTATAGTGTAATTATGTCATGGGTATTCGAACAGGTAAGTAACCTACTGATCGCGAACCTTGAGCCTAAGCTTAGAGACAGCCTAATATGCCATAAGTATAAGAGTTATGGAACACAACAAATTCTGTTTAATGAGAAAAAACAAGTACTTTAGTTACACAAGTACTTAAAACACTTAAACGTTTATTTTCCCGTACTCAATGTGAGAATGTTATTTATCGTATTTTACCATTTTGCAGTCAATTAACTTTTTTAGTGCTTTTCTTAATACCCGGAAAAGTGCTTTACTTCATAAGAATACAAAATAAAGCTTTCCCAGTGAAAAGCAGTTTACTGCAGAAAAAGTATATTTTCTACTCTGATAGAGAATACGCACATTATTACTACAATAGTACTTTCACAAGCTATTAATACATTAAACGGACTTAACACCTTACGTGTCACTTAGCAGATAAACACAAAATTTACAAACAATGATAATGATTTAAGAAATATAAATATGGCGTCATAATAAAAATTTTTTAAGTGTCTAATTTAATTTAACCTTTCCTTAATTACTTTGAGTGATAATTTTCCTGTTTTCATGTCTTTTTAAATTAACTAATTGTATAATAGTTATTTTCTTGTTTGGTGCGATTTGTATTACAAAAGGGCTAAAATCTGAAAGTGAAGCCTTAGTGTGCTAGTAGATTATTGTTGGGTCTTGAGAAGAGAAGCTTTAACTTGCATTAAGAAGCTTTAAGAGTTAATCCCGATCTAGTTGCTATGAAAAATAAATTTTCTATGCCTGAAATTTAAAAGTGAATACCGGTTACCAAAGCGGCAAAATAAACATTTCATGCAACTATAAATGATTTAAAACTTTGTCGCTTGATTAACAGGGCAGGTACTAAAACCTAAAACGCATTGTTGTCGTATTTCGCGAGCCTTAAATATCAATCAGCTGATCGCATTTAAAAAAACACAATGATGCCGACCAAAATGTACTTGTTTCTTATCTCAAAGATAATGGATGTGGCAACACACACATGATACACATCTTGAATAGACTTGTAAATAAGCATCACGACTGGGTTTTTGCAATGTTGGAGTATTTTATTAATTAACTATTGATTCATGGATAGATTCTGTGAGTTCACATTCTAATTACTATACTTTCGTTTTATATAGACAGTGTTTTATGTAAAAAAAGTTTACTATAGTGTATTATAATGTATATTTGGTGTATATATTTGTGGTAAACTATAAATATTAACGAACCTTTAACTAGTGGTGCGCTTACAAAAAAATTTTGGGCAGTTGACCGTAAAAGAACGAATATTGATTAAAAATATTAATCGTGGTATTTGGGAAGGAAACCCTGAAGTAGCCACTTTGAATATTGCAGAGGTATATGGCACTTTAACGAAAATTTCTTCAAGCACCGTGTTCAGGGTTTTAAATGCTCATTATAAAGAAAACGACTAAACAACATAGACAAGAGAAAGAAAAAAAGTTCTGAGCGATGACACAAAATACGCCATTCGTCGCAAAGTTCATGGTTTCTTGTTCAAAATTTAAATACCAGCATTAAAAAAAAATTAAGACAGAAATTAATAACACTCTTTACCTAAAATATTATTAAGAGTTTTGACACGAACTTTAAAACAATTGAATTTTAGATATCTTAAACGGAATCGAAAAAGCTTACTAATTGAGTAGAATGAAATTGTTTTTTGACGGCAAAACTATTTGAAAAAAATATAGGAGTTTCGGAAAAAGAAGAAAAATTGTATTACACTGATGAAGCATGGCTCAATCAAGGGTACACAGTTGGGAAAGTATGGCAAGATCTGAACATTAAAGGTTCGAAGCAAGCATTTATGGAAGGATTTTCGTAGGGACTGCGCAATCCTAGTAGAAAAGATCGTCATCTTATAATAACTCATACCGGAAGGGTGTCTAGTTTCTTGGATGGCGGCTTTAACATTTTAAAATCTCGAAAAATTCTGACTTCTACGTCTAAAATGGCTCCTCACAAGAAACATTGAATTTGACTAAACAATGCTTAAAGTATTGTTGCTAGATTTAGTGGGAATAAATAAACAAAAATATATCAAATATGCTATTGATGAATGGGATCGGAAAAAAATATAATAGTGTTGAGACTGCCGCCTTACCGTTGTGAAGTTAACCCAATCGAATTAGTATGGTCGAAATAAAAAGTGAAGTGACATGGAAAAACAATACATTGAAATTAGCTGATGTTAAAATATTATTGAAAGAGTCAATTACTAACAAGGCTAGTGATTGAAAAAAGTGTGCCAATCATTTTAGAAAAAACAAAGAATGTGAAACTTGGACATTCACATTGAGGTAATGGCTGAATCATTAATAATCACCCTTGACTCTGATAGTTTCTCAGATTCAGATATGTTTCTTGATAGCAATTTTGCCGACGAGTTGCATTCTGGTATATACAAAATGAACAAATTTGAAGAGAAATGCATTGGACGCCACTGAGAGGAGCGGGTAAGCATTGAACTTTCGAATAACATGCATAAAATACCTTAAGGGCACCTAAAGTGCATATAAATTATATTAAAATGACAACCCTACATTGTAAGCAAAATGTAGGAAGAGTGAATCTGGAGAAGCTACACTAAGTGAAGACCAGAAGTTTGGTTATGCTTAATTGCTTGGAAACTGGAGGTGTCACTGAATAGCTTTGGTCTGTCAGCAGTTACGGCTAGCGATAGACCAAGGAAAATGGGTAGAACCTTCAATTCGGGGAGCTTTTAGTCCGACACTACCTTTCACACTTCGTGAAGATGTCTATGCAAGGTTTCCCTCCAGGAAAAAAAATGTAATGGTTGATCAAAATGGGAAGAAAAAAATTTAACTTAACAAATATCTCATATTCCCACAAAATTTTATCATTTATTATTTTTTGAAATTCACACGCCAATGGAATTGATTCCCCTGACGGCGCACAACTTGGGTCACGCTATATGCGAGCAATGAGTCACTGACAGAAATTAAAGATTTTAGGTGTAGTCAGCCAGTTTTGTTATATTTACAATATTGTCATAACTTATATTACATCTTCTTTTTCCTATGCCCTATCCTCAGGGGACGTTGGTGATCATTCTGGCCCATATTACTTTATTGACAGCGGCTCTGAATAACTCAGTAGATGTCATTCCGGTCCATTGTCGCAAATTATGTAGCCATGAAATTCATCGACTTCTGAGGCTTCTCTTACCATCCATCTTGCCTTGCATAACCAATTGTAATAGTTCGTATTTTTGGTTACGCATTATATGTCCAGAGTATGCTAACTTCCTTTCTTTAATGGTCCTCATGATTTCTCTCTCCTTTCGCATGCGCTGCAGAACAGTTTCGTTGGTTAAGTGATGTGTTCAAGATATTCTCATCATACGTCGGTAACACCACATTTCCAAAGCTTCCGTCAATGTCCAAGATTCCACATCGTACAGCAGTACAGAGAAAATGTAACATTTAAGTAAACGAGTTCTTAGTTGTAGATTAAGTTTCATGTTACATAATAGTGTTTTCATGCGATTGAAATAGGCTCTGGCTTTCTCAATACGTATTTTTGTTTCTTTTATTTGCTCCCACTTATCATTTAGTTATGCGCCCATATATTTGATGGATGATACTGTGGTATTTTTCACAGATCTCATCTACCCTTTCCATCAGTCTTTGAAGTATCATCTGCATTTCTCAGATTATTGATCAAAACCCCATTTAGAGAGATACCTTGTTTTACCTCTTCAAGAGCTTCCTGAATAGATATTAAAGAATAGTAGGGATAACATACAACCCTGCCGTACACCCTGACGAATTTGGAATTTTTGTGATTCCTTTTCCTTCACCTGAACAAATGATTTTTATTTCGAATAAAGTTTGGAAATAATTCGTAAATCTTTATCATCCAATTGATGCTCTTGTAATGTTTCTATTAGTTTTTGATGATTTACTCGATTGAAAGCTTTTTCAAAATCAATAAAGAGGCAAATACATCGCAATTTACATCACGACTTCGCTGAATTAAAACATTTAAACTAAATAGCGCCTCTCTTGTGCCTAAGCCGTTCGTGAAGCCAAATTGCGTATCGCTAATGTCCTGTTCAAGTTTCAGATATATTCGTCCTTGTATTGTTTTAAGAAATACTTTTAGAACATGACTCATAAGACGGATGGATCTATGATCCTCGCATTTTTTGGCTGTGGTTTTTTCGGGACAGGAATAAAGGGCGAAACTAGCCAGTCATCAGGAATATTTCCTGTATCATAAATATGATTAAAAAAGTCGGTTAAGATATGGTCTTCTTGGATTAGTTTCAGCAGGTCACCACAAACTCCATCTGGTCCTACAAAATAAACACATATTTCGATACGTATCGCTATTGGTCAGGATCTTTCACTCTTACTGCTTCTCAAAAAATATACCTATCGAGCCGTATTTTTATTTTGCTCGGTCTTTTCGATTTTGATAAATTTTCCAAATATTCCCTTCCATTATATTTATATTTTAAATAGACTGTAGCTCGACAAAACAAATTATTTTGAAATTACAGCTTACTTTATACTTCCAAAAATGCATTCACGACTTTTCGAAATTGGAATTCCCTTTGGTATGACTAATCCAGCTGAGAATTTTAATTATATGTAGAAATAACTACACAAAATTAACTTTTCTGGGTGCGAAAATCTGACAACAGTGTACATAGTAGTCCATATTAATTTAGCTTAACAACTCTGCAGTATTCATCGATATATTTAACTGTTATTTTAATTATCTGGTTATCATACAGATCTAATGCAGTCGTGTTCCTTTATTAAATCAGTGAATTGTTCAATTTATTATAACCGGACTAACATGTCCATTATATTCGACCGAGAAATAATTAACATATTTTTACTGTACAACTATTACTTACGTAACACTGACAAAATGACAATATTGTATGGTCCTAATTCACACACTCATCATTTGAAAGAGTCGAGATCGTGTGATAAACATAATGTTAAAAAAATAATAATTTATTGAAGTGATCATTACTTGACGGAGATCTATATTAAAGTGTGTTTCAACTCGTTTTCTTCTTTGACGCCAGTTAATAGTTATATACTTCGGGCTATTTCAGGGTGATATATTACCGTCAGGGTTGTATCCAACCGTTATTGTATCAGGTATATAGTATACTGATATATTTCGATTAGCAGGTAAAAATAATTTTTCTTTTTCCAGTAGATAAAACTTCTAAATCCTTAATTTAAATAATGCGCCTAAAAGAAAGTATTTGACTGTTGATACTAAGGAAATAGTAAAAAATGTATACTATGTTTTACTCAAAAGAGGCTGGCTTACGAGGACTGTGACAGCATTTGATCGTAGACTCCTGCATATGGAATATTTTGGGTAGCGCATGGCCATTCCGTCTACAATCGTAATGCTGTCCCATATTTACTTGTAGTTTTTTTAAAATCCTATAAATAATTATCATAATTACAAAAGCTCCCTGGAAGTCTGGTCGTTCCTCTTGTTTTTTTTTAAGTTTTAGTACCAAACAACTACAGGTTATTTAGGGCTTACCAGTACCAAAACGCAGGACTTTATGACTCTGGTAAGGCTGGTCAGATCTCGCCTCTTATATTAAAGCTCTTCCTCAGCGCGCCCGCGAGTTAAATCGCGCGAAGGTTTTTAATAAAATTAAACAGAACGAGCTTCTCAAAACACTTAAATCTATTAACAAAAAATAAATAAATAGAAAATGAAACTATTTACGATGAGAAATTTATAATAATTATTAACAATATCAAACTACTAAAATAATTGCTTTTATTGGCAGTTTTATTAAGAAAATTATATTGCTACCCAATTTAAAAGATAAAACGTATAATTGGCTTCTAAAAATAAAAATTAAGAAAAGATAAAAACACGAAAAAATGGCCATTTAAATTGTTTAAACAAATAGGACAGAAGTTGCCCTTTTACCGAGTGAAATAAAAACGGGATATTCTCTCAAATTCTCAGACTAAATAGATCAAAAACAAAACAAAGAAAACCTTCATTACTGCGGAATATACACGACACATAATTTTCTAAGTTCTTAAAACTGTACCGACCCCACCGAATTTCAGACGTAAGCTTGTTATTTCTACAAGAGCATCCTCGACCTTTATACAACGAAGTATCTATTTCGGTTGTACACCCTGTAACCGTTAATTTCATTCCCTAATGTCCGAGGTTCGGTCGTCTTCGTCTATAGAGAGCGTTAGCCATTTATGTGTGGATTATTTAATTCCGAACTGACCTCTGAGTGTCTTAATATTATTTTTTTTATATATAAAAAAACAGTTAATCAAACTAATCTACGTCTTCCTATAACTAAAAGAATAACGAGTTTAACGAGCGTGAAAAAAACTATTCACTCTCTTAGATATCTAACTCCTTTTTTCTTATGCATAGAAAAAACAGTCGTACGAATTCTTTTTACATTTTATCAAACGATATATTAAATTATAGTGAGTTTAGTTTTTATTCTTTTGTTTCCTAATAATGAAAAAAATCGTTCACTATTTTAATACATTCTATCATTTGCCATTACCACATGTTAATAAAGCAGCGCGCCCACTGGTTCGGTTAGGTTCAGACCGCTCGGCTCCGCACAATCGGCAAGTTTTGGTTTACACGTAAATAAATAAGAGCCCGCTCACTGGTTCCGACCGGCCAGAACGCTTCAACGCTTTCAGCATCGGAACCAGTGAGCGGGCTCTCATTTATTTACGTGTAAACCAAAACTGGCCGATTGTGCGGAGCCGAGCGGTCTGAACCGAACCGAACCAGTGGGCGCGCTGCTTAAGACTTCCCTCGGCACTTATCTCTTCGGTTTTAATTACATAACCAGGGTAGGATTTCTTCGACAGATTTATTTACAAGTATTAAAAGAGGGTACGATCTTTCTAGTTAATGTCGTCATAAATTATCTGAGTTTATATATTTAAAAAAAAACATTTAAACGACTCAAAAGTAATAAAGTTGTGGTTAGGCTTAAGTACGATAATTGATATATTTTTCCTTTAGACTTTCTTGGGTGGTAATGTAAAATGCATACTGTCTCGTTCCCATGGTTAAAAGTTATCTATAGAGCGATTATTTAATTACTCATTTTAGTGGAATATACTTCACGTTGATCAGCGTAAAACAACTAACACTTGTTGAAACATGTGATTTGACCAAAACATCTCTTTTCACAGTAAGGAATATTGTTTTAAAGCCTCTTGATGTGGGAAAAACATCATGGCAAGGGGGTTTCCAAAAACTTTAACGAAGGTGACAAGGACTTCATTCAAAAAAAAAATTACTCCATGGATGAAAAAAAAACACTATAAGATCTTTAAATACACGACTTATTGCAGATGACACAAATATTTTCTGTTTAGTAGCAAGTCTTTGGAGAATTGTATCAAAAATGAGTTTTAAACACCGTAAAATTGATAAAGGCAAGTGTTTATAGAATCGCAGCAATTGCAACAGTGGCAATATAAATACGTTAGAGCTGTAAACGAGTATCGATCACAACTTCGATTCATCATATACCTCGATGAAACATGATTTGATTCACATGATATGCCATCCAAAGGATGGTCTGATTTGTCTGACAGATGTGAAACAAAAGTTCCATCCAATAAAGGGAATAGCATTACCATATTGTATGCAGGATCAGAGGCTGATTGGGTTCAAAATTCTTTGTGGCTTTCTACAAAAAACATTAAAGATTATTCTTTAGATTGCCATGAATATAAAACTCAACTGCTGACCTTTTTTGAAGATTGGTATGAGACTTGCTTGATGCCAAATATTCCTCCTAATAGTGTGATAATTATGGACAATGCTAGTTACAATAGTCGCCAACTAAAGAAAGTGCCTGATTCAAGTTAGTGCAGATCGAATATTCAAAAATTCATGCTTGAATATGACATATTTTTTGAATGTTCTTATAAAAAAAAAGATCTTTTAGACGTGTTAAAGGGAACTAACCTTAAAAAAGAGTTTGAGTGTGATACTATGGCAAGAAATATGAGACTACAGTTCAACGTTTTCCCCCATACTATTGCATTTTCCATCCAATAGAGCATATGTGGCATCAATTAAAATCTAGGATATACTCCGCAAACACCTGTCCTGTACTAAGCCCTAGTGTCGTAGAATTGATTAGGAGAAATATTATAGTTCACGCAGTCGCAGATAGCTGGAAAAATTCAGTTGAACACGTTAATTAAATTGAAAATTCTTACTTATCTTTACATGATAACAATATCATCTACAAAGAACCCATTATCAATAGGTTGGGTGAAGACAGCGACAGTGAAACTGAATTCAATTTATAGTTTTTAAGTAATTTTTTCTTGCTCTATTATGAATTTTCATTTTACACTATAGTATATAATTAATATTAGTTAATATTATATTTAATTTATTTTCTAAACATAAATATTTTTTACTTATTATATTAGTGTTTTAATAATCTGTTTATTAATTAATTCATTTTAAGGACGACTAATTCATAAAAAAATTTCTAAATCTGATTTAAAAAAAAAACTGGCTTATTGTCTTTATTTAAATTTGGCACCGCACTCGGTACCATAAAAGGGTGTTAATGCCACAGATCTTGAAACATACTTTACCTATAAAATATGAAAAAAAGCCAAGACTTTTTCAGATTTTGCTTCCTTTTGATAATATATATATATATATATATATATATATATATATATATATATATATATATATATATATAATTATATATATATATATATATATATGTGATAAAAAATTGTTTCAAAAAACTATTATTTCCATTATCTGCTTGTATCCTTCATTAAGACTGATTTCATGTACTCCTGATTGTACAAACATAGAATAAAAAAATATCCACTTTCTTAAAAAAAGGTTTCCATTCCCTAAAGTACAAATTGTAGTTTTCCTGCGACGAAGCTATGTACTATTTTTACCCGATAAGGTAAACATAAAAATACTCTCAATTCAACATAAAAAAGCACATACATTTGCAATAACAATTAGGTTCAGATTAACAGCTGGTTGCTTTCTCCTGGCTTAAATTTATATTTATTTTTCCTGGTAGGACCGTAATTGCATGTTACAGTGTCACTTTTTTTATTGTGGAAAAGACATTATCTAAAATTATGGGTTTGCTCGTCACAAGAGAAAAAGTAAAACGATGCAGTTTTTTCATTTTTCATGTTATGTGTAATAAAATATATTAATTATACTTTCTAATGTGGTCAGTAACCTTCTGAATTTTTTTTTTCTGCTATATTAAAAAAACTTTAACTGTTGAACCCTATCGAGGTGTTTTGACGGTAAACCTTTTAATTGATCAGTTTTAGTTTGGTCATGATATTGCTATAATTTGTATTATATACGGTGTCCATGGTAATGAGGGCCAATATGTATATCTTGGTACTAGTAAGACACAGGGATTTAGTTGGAAGAGAAGTTGAATAACATAAGAGAGAAAGACTACTTGGTCTTCTTATTTTCTAATTCTTTCACTTTTCTTTTCTTATAATAAGCAGTGTATACCAATATATCTAGTAAATGTAATTATTGTTGGCATTTTAATATGAGAGAAGTGTCTCAATGTCTTTTCCGTGTATTTCACGAAAAGGATATTAATCAAATTTTTTGCATGAGGTCATTATGTAAGCAACTGTTGTAGTATGATAGGTTTCGCAGACGGGGTTGTATAGTATGACCAATGCGAAGCTTGGTCATTACAGTAAGGTCTTGTCTTGTCAGATGAAGTGTCAGTAAAAGAAGGTTTTCTTGATTTTTTGTGGATATATAAGAGAATATTTTACAAGACAATCACATACATGGTTGCCTATATGAATTCACTTATCGAGCAGTTAAAAGGAAGAATATTTACAATCATTCTAAACAATCATTCTCAGATAGGGAAGCATTAGGACACAAAGAAGGAAAAACAAGCAACAATACTTGGTGGATAAAGGAGATCGAAGATCTAGTAAAAATAATAGAAATAGGGGTATATGAAATGGTTAAGTACAAAAAATCGATGAGAAAAAAAGGCATATTAAAAATCAGAAGAGAAGTAAGAACTGTCAACTTTAGAAGAAACGAAATCTGGGATAACAAATTAAAGAAATAGACACATACATTGGCGGAAGAAAATGCTCAGAAGCTTGGAAGTTCATAAAAACCATAAAGAATACACAGGAAACAGCATCTATCAAAATAATATCTGAAAACCAATGAATTATGCATTATCAGGAATTGCTAACGGAAAAGAGGGTTAAGTATATGAAAGAAGCTGCTATAATTAACTATACAAGGAGAACACGTCGAGTAAATAGTAAAGTCGTTAAAGCTGTAAAAAACTAAAAAATGGAAAATCATGTAGACCTAAGGACATCTATACAAAATTACTAAAAAATGGAACAACAGAGCTTTTTAACATGCTTAGGTGGATATTTAATAAATGTCTCAATGGTCAAGAACCCCTTACATAATGGAAAAGAGGCCACATTATCTCAATCCACAAAAAAGGAAACAAGGAAAATTGCCAGAAGGATTGAGATATAACGATAACTAGCCCAATAAGCCGACTCTACGAAAAAAAAAATATAAAGAAGAAGAACAAGGTGGACTTCGTGCTAGTAGATTTCGTAATTATAACATTTTTTGTATTACACATATAATTGAAAAAAGAGCCGCTGTAAATCTATACTTATATTATTTATAGATTTAACTAAGGCCTACGATTACATCCCTATAAATAAACTATGGGAAACGATGACGAACACAACTATAAACCATACACTTCTTCGATCATACTCTAGATTTAAACAACAATAGATTTGTCTGAAGGCTGTTTATGGTCGGTGGGGGAGACGTTTTTTTGATGTTTGACAGACATAAACATATTTACTTATCTTGTCTTTCAGTTTAATTGCTTGTCGTGACTTTTTTCGGTGTTTTTAAGTGTTAGAAATTACTATAAATGCGAAGTTTACAATTAATATTAACAAAAAGAGGATTTAAAAACTTATTTTTATCGGTAAATATTGTTAGATTGTTTACATATTGAAAATAACAATAATAAAAATTTAGGCAACCATATATTCATACTTTGTTTTCAGAATTGACGTACCCAGGGGTATCTTCGAAGTACGTACCGATGATACTCGTTTAAATAATGCAATTAGAAAAGGATAGCATAAAATCGGTATGTCTGTACCAAGAAATTAAATATCTGCTGTTTATCAACACTTTTTCAAATATAAATAAAAATATTATTACGTTATTCAGCATTCAAACAACCGGGCCCTAGTTCTGACGTTATGCTACTTCTACAGGGGTATGTTCGAAGATACACTTATTAGAGGTGTACAAAATCCATATACAGATTCTATTTCAAACATCAAAATGGGAAAGAGGCTATCGAAATCCTTTAAAATCATCAAAGGTTTAAGACAGGGATGCATCATCTCACCCACATTATTCAAGATATATGTGAAGGAAGCTTTATAAAAATGGAAACAGAAATGTAATAGAATGGGAATACAGCTAACTGACACAAATATTACAATTTGCCGATGCAACAGTTCTTGAAGGCAACAAAGAAGCGCTTGATTACATGGCAAGAAAACTATAAGAAACTATAATGAATGGGGTCTGTCAATAAGCGCCTATATGCATAGGAGATAATAACAGTAATCTCCAAATTAATGACAATACAGAAGTAGAGGGATGCGACGAGTACAGATATTTAGGTGTCATCTCTGATAGAACGGGAACGGAAAAGAAATTCGTGCAAGAATTATCAAAGCTAAAAGAGTGTTAGGATGGGATAATGGGGAGCAAAAATATTGACAAAGAACGAAAATATATATAACATATACAAACAATGACAAAAAGCTGCTCAATTTACCGGGATAAAACTTGGAGACTTACAGAGAGAAATAAAAAACGAGTAGAAGCTGTCAAAATGGATGCTTTGAGGAGGTTAGCAGGAATATTACAGACACAGAGAATAAGAAAAGAAGGGACATTACGACAGATGGGAATAAAAGATACAATCATTGAAAATATAGAAATAAAACAATTAATCTTGTACGGTCATATGCAACGAATGACTGACTCATGGCTGCCCAAACGAATCATAACTTGATATATTGAATATCGTAGGGGAAGGGGAAATTGGACGGAAGGAATAAGGAAAGCTTTTAGTTAATGTAACCTTCAAGAAGGGTAGTATGACTTGTTGTTCATTTTCGAGCTCTTCGACCTCGAAAAATAATAATGGCGCTATTTTTATGTCTTTGAGAAAAAATATTTACCGACTGAATTGGGGTATTTAATGCTGTTAATACTATGTATGTCTCATTATTATCTGATAGTATCCCATCTACCCTTATCCCAGGCTTGTTGAGAGCCACCCGGGCCCTTCCGGTCCAGTTGAACCCTGTATATACAAACAGTTTGTTTCTTGCAAATACAATTCTGGTTCCCTGTCCGTACGCGGTTCGACAACCTTATGGTCTCGCCAGTGGAGTTGCTTGAAAGGAGAATGTATATATGCAATTATTTAAACACAGCAGCAAATAGATTTATTTAGTTCTTACTGAAATCTTAATTTTAAACTCACCCACATGGCTGGGACCCCGGGGACGTTAGACTCCGTAGCCATGAGAACGAATCCACCGCCATTGGAAATGTACCCACTTTCAAGGCTCCACTAAGGGGAGTAATAAAAGAAACAACGATATAAAAGCCAGAAATTAAAGCGAACCTTTAAGACGGCATTATGGATTTTTTTATTTAACTTTGTGAGTTTCAAATACATTTTTTTTTTAAATTTTGACTTATATCGCTGAGTTCAAATAAAACAAATTGAACTATACTTCCTATTAATTATAATAAAATTTCATTTCACAACTCCAATATAAAATTTTTTCTTCTATAATTTCTTTATTTAAAATAATAATGAACCGTATTAGAAAAGTACTTAAGAAAAGTTACCATTTTAAGAATATTTTCAATTTTGTTTATATTTTTTAATTATGAAAATATGATCGCCTGTGTCATAAAATTTGAAACAAAAGAGCATGATCGATACCGAATTTGTTAACAATGGTACATCGTTCTCTACAGTTAAATTTTAATATTAAATTCCCTGATATCATGTTGAATATTCAGATTTAGCAACACAAAATACATTAGAATTAACTATATAAATCCTTGGTGCCCAATCGGCTAAGAAAACCCTTGAGCGCCGCCGCAAAAAAGTTTATGGCAAAATAATAATACTATTTTCAAGCAACAGTAATAACAAAAAATAGGAAGAATTTTGTTCACGAGTGTATTTATAATTTTTTTATATTTGCTTACCACAAAGCTAAATCACATTATTTAATATCCAAAAGGTTTTCACGCATATAAACATACTTAAGTTTAAGAAGAAGGAAGTACTCATCAAACCCATGACAGTTAACTAGGAACAAGAATTTTTTGTTAAATTATATATCCTTCTGCAAATACTTAAAATAAGAAAAAAGCTCGTTTATCTTCAGCGATTAAAATTATGTCTTTTAGAATTTCTTCGTGTGTTACATTAGATCGTGCCGGCAGCAATATAAACTTTATGCACGGAAAACCTTGCATCTTGGGAAAAGAAAACGTGTCATCGGTTTCTATGTCTAGGTCTAGGTTAATAATACTATAAATTATCGAGTTGTAATGGTTTTTTACTGTGGAAGAAATTAATTTTCTTTAGGGAAATGTATGTATGATTGTTTTGATATGTAAGTTAAACAAATTAATTTTACCTTTAAGGAAAAAAGGAATTTGTTTTTAAATTAACCGGCTTACAAATCTACTAGATCTGAGTAATTAATTTTTTTGTCGCGAGTGTGAAGTAGTACAAACCTGATTTGCTGAAGTTATTATTCAGTCCAATTTTAGAAAAGTTACTTAATTTTATTACATTACTCGTACAGATATATTATTTCAAAGTAATTACACAATTAAACACTAACAACTGGTTCGAAAAGTCCTGAGACTAACATATAAAAACAAAGTTCTGTGATAATAATCGACTTTATTCATCAACATATAATATCCTTCTTCGTGAGTGTTGAAATTATTACAGCGCCGCTCTAATATTTCTGTCTTTTTCTTAAACAATGCTTTGCCCAACCCTTCAAAACACCCTTCAGTTTCGGCGACCACAGATAATAGCCGCTCGGGCCAAATCTGGAAAATACAGTGGATGCGGAAGCAATTCAAAATGTAATTAAATCCTTTTTGGCGATCGTTGTTTCCTTGAAATGCACTAATAACGCCCTATTATCTTGTCTATTTATTTTTTACTCTTTTCAAGGTAGTCAATGAATAGTTCACTATGCACGTTCCAAAATACGAACACCATAATCTTGATAGGCGACAGTCGAACCAAAAACATTTGGTGGCTTTGGTTGGCTTTCGTACTTCGCAGTCCACTCAGCTGACTGCCGATCTGACTCTGGAGTGTAGTGGTGGATCCACGTTTCATCTATTGACATATACCGCATGAAAAAAACTTTTTTAGTCCGTCTGAACAGCTCCAGACATCGTTCTAAATATCAACATGTCGTTGTATTTGGTCAACGGTGAGCAAATGCGGTACCCACTATGATATACATTATCTATAGATATCTTTACGATATCAGCTATCTCACGCAATTTGGCTTTACGCTTATTCAAAACGATTTTGTAGATTTTTTTATGTTTTCTCGTGTAACAGCCTCATTTGGGCACCCAAAGCATTCAGTATCATTTGTGCGATAAATGATTGCTTTCAACGAAGTAGATTCCTTATAATAATTTTTAAGCCATTCTCGAGTTTTAGCGGTATTTTGTCGCATCATATAACAATGTTTTATGAACGTAGGAAACTCGTTTTTCCATTGTTTTGAAAATATCCAAAGATGCGTTACTAAAACTTCAATATCTCGATGACTATTGGTCGAAATGTCATCAAGTTTTTACGCATATCATTTAAAAGCTGGTACTAACTAAAAATCCTATAGATATGTTATTAAGGTCGCCATCTATGTGACAATTTCGGGATTTTTCGAACCACATGTTAAATAGAAAGTTCTTACGACGTTAGCTAAAAAAAATTACTGTTTCTTTAAAGAAATAATCTTGCTTTTCAAAATACACAACTAAAAATTAATTTCTGGTTTATTCATCTCCGCATTTTAAAGTCTTCGAGAAAATTTATATTAAAAATAAAAAAAAGAAATAGCGATGATTTTTACATTTAGTATGTTAATCTAGTTAAACGAATACCTCGTCATCACACTGTAACATCGACTGAAAACATCGCCTCTGTGAGTATTACTCCATCTGATATCGCTTCCAGAAGTTAAATCTCCACCGCATCATTTTACAAATAATTTTGCCAAAATATTGGCTAAATAAGTTTTATACCTTAAAAATACAAACATAAAAAAAATAATTTTCTTTCATTATTGAACCGGCAAAACTGAAAAATTTAATTTATTTTTGGGATACAACTATTTCTTTTGTATATTTCAAGGCTTTATCGCAAAGTTCTGATCCTTAATATTCCAAAATAAGCATTTATTTGTTGACATATGTAATACCAATTATGACATTATTTAAAGCAAAACACAACTGATCGACTAGAAGGTCTACTTTTCATGGCGACTAGATCCGGTTTAAGTCTTAATCCTCCTTAGTGAATCTGGCAGTTAATGAATTTTTTTTATAGATTAAAATAAAAGGTTCCTTAGCAACAGATCTTATATATATGGTTTAATCTGAGTATGGTAGTTTAACCATTTTTCATGAAACTCAGTAATCTAATAAGAAGGGTGCCTGCCTGGAAAGGAAGAAGATCTGGGTTTAAATCTTGATTGAAATGCAAATATTTTTTAATTTAAGAAATTCAAGAGTCTAGAAAATAAATGTTGTTTCCTTCTAATGTTCACCATTAAGTATAATTGTTTTGGTTTTTGTTTAAATAATAATAAATAAATAACTTCTGGCAATTTCTGCGTGAGTTTCATTTATTCACACATTATTTTTGTTATTATTTGAATAACGTTAAATAAATATTTAACTTTGTTTCTTTACACATACATTTCGCCGTCAACTTATTTTAAGCACGAAAGAATACATGTATTTTAAATTCTTAAAACTCTAATATTATTCTTAAAATAGAGCAAAAACTCTTTTTTATTCTGAAAAATTATCAAGTCACACTTCCTTCGCACTAGCCAGGGAAATGAATAGGCGGATAAGAACGAAACACATGCGGCGACAGGTATTTTAATTAGTCTGGTGTTGATTTACTTCAAAATTTGCTTACATTAGATTCAGTGTTAGCCTACTATACTATATTACCTAAAAGAATGTCAAAAAACAAGATAAGAAAGAAGAAAGCACCAATAAACTGTAAAATAAAACCCATATTCACAGCATCTAGGTCTAGTTAAATTGAGGTCAATTTTGTAATAAAATATCCATTTGGTGCGTTGTTGCCTAAGGAATTCCAAAACAGTCTGCACTGTTTCGGTATAATTAAGTACTTGTTATTCTTTATTTATTTTTCTTATTTTTTTACCGAAAACTAATGGTAATCGGAGTGAAATTTTGTCGGTTTAGTTGAAAATTCTCAGTTTGTATTGTTCAAAGGTGTATTATGAATATATTCTTCTTATTTAAATATTAATGACCCATAGAAATAATGGTAAGGCGTGTCGTTATTTAATTTTTTATGGAATTTGGCAAAACAAAATATAAAAAGCCTTTGTTTAATCAAATATAACAATACTTTCAAGAATATTTCGAACAAGAAAAAATCTTGGAGCTCCTAACAATTATATTTTAGAACACAACTAACTGTTGAGGAAATAAGATAAATATTAGGGTGCTCAAATAATGCATCAAGATACTTGGAGAGATAATTTTGCATGTTAAAATAACGGTAGTAAGCTATATAACAAAAAAACTCAATATTTCGCGAGTTACAACCTCTTAAAGTTGTTTTTTTTAACATATTGTGGTTAAAAATTAAGAGTTCAGTAAGAAATAAATATTTTTTTTCCATCGTGTTTAAATAATTGCTAATATAAATGTGCCCTTCTTTCAAGCTAATAAAGGAAAGAATATATACAGTTTGTTTCCTTCAAATACAAATCTAGTGGTCTCTCCATACGCGTTTCGAACTCCTTATGGTCTCTTCAGCGGAGCTGTATTTAACTGAGAGCAACATTCGCACAACTATATACAGGGTTATTCACCCTATACGGCACGGAATATTGCGGTCAAAATACGTGATTTCAAAAAGTTTTACTTTTGGGATATATGGGGGGTCTAATATTGTTACTTTTTAAGATTATTTTCATATTATACAGGGTGTCCCAAAACCTTTGAGAGTATCAAAGTGTTTTTTTAAATGGAACCCCCTGTATATTATTGCATTTTTAGATTCTTCGATCAAAATAAGTGCTTATTTTAATAAGGTTTCAGTGTCTAAATAATTATTATTTGAAGAATTTGAATTTTGACAAAATTTAATCTAATTTTCATATTTCAAATACTTAAGAAGTATTTCAGTTATATACTCGAAATTTATAGTGAAATGTAACTATTAATCATTTTTTTTATCCCAATTATAATAAACTTGCTATATTATACAAGGTGTCCAAAAATTAAAACTAATCAAATAAGAACTTTAAGTGGCTATAACTTGCTTAATTTAAATAGAACCCTGTAATTTTTAACTTACCAAGAAATGTACCTCTTAAATACCTATCGAATGGTATAAGGGTGTTCTGGAGTTAAGAATATTGTTGTGTTATTGCTTTGTCAAAATGAGGATTTATACGAAGGAAGAGCGTATTGATATGATTTTTCTCCTTGAAGAATGTGATCAAAATTGTTTGTTGGCTTCTCTAGTGTATGCTGAAAGGATTCTTGAAAGAGGCCATCCTAAACCAGTCGTTTTTGAGAGGCTATTAAACCTGTTTCGGGAAAGTGGCCGTGTCATTTATAAAAAACCTGTTATAAGAAAATCTGTCACTGAGGATGAAGAAAATGTTTCTAATGTACTTGGTTCAGTGATCGAAAACCCCAGGATCATATATCCGAAAATACTAACATTAGCCAAGCAAGTGTTTCATGGATTCTTAAGAAATACAGATTTCATCCATATAAAATCCAGCTTTGTCAAGAGCCTCACGGAAATGACTTTGACAACCGAACTGAATTCTGCTTGTGGGTGTTAGATAAAGTGGCAGAAAATGAACCCTTTTTTGATAATGTGTTGTTTAGTGATGAATGTACTTTTCATAACAATGGTTTCGTGAATAGACACAACTTCCATTACTATTCTGATTCAAATCGGCATGAATACAGAGTTATGAGAAACCAGAATAAGTGGTTGGTTAATGGGTGGGAAGGAATACTGGGTCCATCCTTAATTGGAGGCTACTTTTTTGAAGGATCTTTAAATGGTTTGTTGATGTTTCGCGATGTTCTTTTACACCAACTTCCAATATTATTAGAAGATGTCCTTTTAAATATCAGAACAACTATGTGGCTTCAACTGGTTGAAGCTCCGTCTCATTATCATCGCGAGATTCGGCAATTTTTAAATGTCAATTTTCGAAACAGGTGGATTGTGAAAGACGGCCCCCGAGATCTCCGGACTTAATTGCACCAGATTTCTTTTATCGGGATACATAAAAGGAATTGTCTACAATGCGCCCCCGACAACATCACAAGATATGAAAATACGCATAAAAGACGCTTTTCAAACTGTAATCCAGCAAATGTTGTCCAGAGCAGTGGTTTCGAAAAAAGAATATGTCAGTATTTGGAAATGGATGGTCGACATTTCGAACATCTATTATAAATATTTTGCTTCTGTTTTGTGTTATCGTCAAAATGTTATAACCATTATTACTGTTATAGCCTGTTGGACGACTATAAATCACGTTCCGAGTTTCTAAACATTTGTAAAGATATTCCTGATTATTATTCTTATAATTGTAAATTACCTGTAATTTCCAAATGCCACAGGAAACTAGATACATTAGAACATCTATTTAAAAAACACAAAATGGTGCAGAAAACGATTATTTTGCGTATTCTGTGAAAACCCGAACATTTAACTATTTATTTTTTTGTTTTAACAGTTACTGGAAAAAAAGATATGTCATTTTAGAGTTAAAAGAATACCTATTTAAAAAAAGTACTTCTTATTCGAGTCGATAAACTATACTGTTTTATGCGCAAATTGGAATTAATGTTTAATTCTCAGTTAAATCAATTTGTCAAATGGAAGTGAAAAATCAAGTTACCATACTTCAAATTTAATAGGTGATCAGAAATAAACAACTAATATTCTGTGAGAACTAGGAAAACTTTAATAGTTGATTTTAGTCGCTAAAAATTCTTATTCAAAAAAAATAATTAAATTACATCCCCCATGCAACAATGCGCTATTTAAATATACTCTAATTATAACAAAAATTAATGTATATTTCTATTTTTTATTACACTTTATGTAATAATATTGTTCGTAAACTATAAACCAACCAGCAATAATTATCTTTGTAATAAAAGTTAAATAACCGCTATAACTGGAAGCAAGCAAAATTTACAGGTTTGCTATTGCTAAAAGTAGATCATCATGACGGTTTTTTTTGCTATGCTAGTTTATGGTCAGTAATTTAAGTATTATATTATTCAAGAGAAATCATTACGTTAAATTACCGGTAAATGGTAAATAGTTTTAACTGCCTTCAAAAAAAAAACGGACGTGGTTCTCAATTTGACGAGTATTTTTGTGTTTGTTCACGCACAACTTGTGACAGAAGTGAGAACATTTCCTGCATGTTCTCACAGGGGTTTTCCCGAGTGGTCTTATTAAAATATTTCCAGGTTCATTATATCGCTATCTGTACGGGATGTCCCATTTCGAAAATAACCCATTTTTCGGGGTTATTGGAGTTATTATAAAGATATAGTGTTGCGGTTTTCACTTTGTTGCCCTACTTTTTAACAAAAAAAAGACTCTGGTGTCAAATGTGTCATGGCTCTCTTAGTTTTTAATCTACAGGGTAATTTTGAAAATCTTCGTTTTTAAGCACATCTCGTATTTCCGTTATGCGTTAATTTATTAAAAAGGTAAAATAGAGTTTTTTACGTAGAGTTCAGTGGTGCAGTCAGTTTTTTCTAAAAAGTTTAGTTTTTGAGGTATTAACCAAACTTATGATTTTTTAAATATGACACCCTATATATGATTTTAGATATTGATTAAGTATAATTTAACCTTTTCAAAAATATATAATGTGTTTATTTTATTTTGAAAAACAAGGCCAGAATTCGATATTTTCAATAATTTGCTTTATGTGTAACAGTAGGCCATGGCCCATTTATAAGAAACAAATGCAAAATTTTGACAATAATAATTATACCAAAGATTAGACACTTTAAAAGTTAATTTTAATGTTTTTCTATATTTTCAATTGTAAACACTTAATTATTATTACATTTTTTTCTTTAAACAACACTGTTATTATAAAACTAGAATATTGAAATTTGATTGCCAAGAAACAAGAACAACATTATTTCATACAATTAAAGTAACAAAAACAAAAAGAAACACTGAAATTAAAAATAACCAAGAGTTTTTTTAAGATAGTTTTCAAAATAACGGCCGATTTCTCTCACGCAATGCGGCACAGTTTTGTTATTCTTCTCATTGCATTTAAAAAAATCATAAATCTATTATGAAGAATTTGGCCAAACCAATTTCCTCACGAAGTTCTTCTATAGATTCATGTCGTGTAAGATACGACATTTTGCATAAAACCCCACAAAAAAAATCCAAAACGGAATGATCTGGAGATCAACGCCCTTGTTGTGCCCTTTCGAAAATTTAATGGTGATTTTCTGCAGATCAATGCCTGGTGTTGTGACAATTAAAAATTCCCGTATTTAAGAAACAACATTCTTCAGACCAGATGACAAATCTACCACAAGATTCGTTGGTGCGGATTTGTTCTAAACATCATTGACAAAACGTTACTCGGCGCTCATCATCTCTAAGGTATAAATGTTGCATTATTTTAGAGTTATATAGATAGTACTTATTTCTTATGAAAATTCTTTCAGCGCCAGATTTTGCTACATCAACTTCTTCCTCTATTTTTCTACAGGATGATGAAGTTATTGCTGCTGCGTAAAATAGCACATTTGGTTCTTTTCTCTCTCTTTTTTGACGTATATTTAGGGACGCGGATGAATAAAAAACCCGTGTGCAACTAGATTTCATTTTAAATGAACAAATATGTCTAGAAAGGGTTGCCTTTTTGGATACCTAACATAAACAAAAACACTCGCCAGATATGAGAGGTTATCCTAGTGATAATGCTTTAAATATATTATCTATTAAAATATAATTCAGAAGCTTCTTGGGAACTTTCATTGCTTTAAATAAAACATACTAACATATCATATTTTTCATAATTATCATAAACGGCCAGTGTAAATGAAAAATAAATAAAAGGTAAAATAAAAACACCTATGTAATAAAATATTTCATAAATAATAACAATCAGACAAAACTGTGAATTTTGGACATCTGTCTTTTGTTTCTTATAAATTGGCCATTGCATACTGTTACAAATAAAGTAAATTATTGAAAATATGGAATTTTGATCTTGTTTTTCAAAATAAGATAAACAAATTACATATTTTTGAAAAAATTATAATTAATCAATATCTAAAATAATATACAGGATGTCCTATTTAAAAATCATAAGTTTACTGCACATAATCCTATAATGGATTATGTGCACTAGATGAGCGCCTGTAAGTAGACTTCCATTTTCCTTCATACATGGTGGTGCATACGTTTTAATTGTTGAAGCGCTATTTGTTTAAAGCGTTAAAAAGCAATAAAAACATAACATTTTTGTATTGCGATTAATTCCAGCTTGTAGTTCTTGACCTAAACTAGCAAATGCTGGGCACAGAATTTGAAAATATTTATTTAATCAAAAGTTATTCATGCTGAAAATTGGCAAAAAATGCTATTCTTCAAATACTAATGATTTTTAACTCAAAAACAATCACAAGCAACATTCTTTGTTTAGAATCAGCAGAGGATCACGAAAATATTTTTACAAGAAAAAAACATTTAACTTAATCGATTTCGTAGCTTGAGAATAGCTTCACCACTTACATTGAATACCTTGTGTATTAAAATGTATCTGATATATATGAAATATCTACCAATATTTTAAAAACTAATTGCTACCAGAATCATCAGGGTCAGTGACAGTTGACGACATATTGAGAATGTATGATAGTAATTTGCATTTTTGAATAAAAAAGTAGTTATAGAATTTCATTGAAATTTAACATATTAATGAGTACATTACATTTTTTGGTCTCTTTTTTTGTTGAAAAATCTTATCAAATTAGCAGAAAAACTCGTAAAATATTCTTATAATTTTTCTTTACATATATTATGTTAGACAATTAATCATCCAATCTAAACTTAAAATAATAATGATCATAAATTATCATAAAATAATTTTTCCAGAACTACCTCAATTTTCATTCAAAGAACCAAAATCATAAGCAAGGAAAATCAACTTTGAAAAAAAGCGTTAGACACGCATTACGTTAAGGTTTCATTGCGGTTGATTTTTCTTTTTTTCATTTTTCCGACATTATTTTATTGTTTTATTCAAATTTTCAATTTACACATAATATTGCTGTTAATTTTTGCTAACCGGAACACCGATTGAATTTTTGATAGTTTTTTTTTGTATCTCATAAATTAGTAGACGTAATTTGACGGCATTAATCACTACATAGTATAAAACAAAGTCGCTTTCTCTGTCCCTATGTCCCTTTGTATGCTTAAATCTTTAAAACTACGCACCGGATTTTGATGCGGTTTTTTTCAATAGATAGAGTGATTCAAGAGGAAGGTTTATATGTATAATAACATCCATTAAATAGTGGAGAAATACTGTTATTTTTGAGGTTTCTAATGTGATGTCGTTAATTATCATATTTTTTTCCGCTTACATTGCAAACGCAGGCTGAACCCTACGAGATTTATCAAAATAATGTACTAATTATTTGTACACATTGAAAAGGTCTACAGAAAACTCCGCGATGGTATATGTCTATCTCTCATGGATATCCCACAATAACATTTTTTTGTCATTTACTTTTTACGACAAATAATGGCAAATTTTGAAGCGATTTTAACCAATACAGCATTAATCCTTATCCAATTAAATAGCTTAAATACATTGTTGATTTAATATAGATCTATATGGTCCTTTACAGCACAAGATTTAAATGAATATTTTCGAAGATATTACAGATTTAAAATTGCGGGAAGTAGCGCTTGCGGCGGTATTGGCCGACCGGGGCGGCGGCAGCGTGCCTATAAATAGCGCGTCGGAGGCCGATGTAATAATTGTTGTAAAAATAAAATAAATAGTCACAGTTTTTCTGTAGTGTATTTAGTATCAACATTGCACCCGTGCGAAGCCGGGGCGGGTCGCTAGTTTCCAATAAAACTATTTACTAAAGGCCATGATGGCGATTTTTTTTTTTGATTTTCAAAAAGGGATAAGATGCATTTTAAGCAATTTTATAGGCTTATTTTTCTCGAATGAATCACCTAAATAAAAAATGTTATTTTTTAATTACATTTTTGAAGACCTGGTCAAGGATTCAATATTACCAGTTTATATCGGATTTAAAGTTAGATTATGTTGGTGAATAAGGAAGTTAATTAAAGTGATTTCTTTTCGGTCTAGTACCTATATTAATTCGTTTTTTTTTTTTATTAAAAGAATTTCTTAAGAGGTTATTTAAAATAATGAAAAACCAAATTTTAACTTTGGCACCCACTATTTTTTATACTATTAACTTCTTTACAAACAAGGGAAAGTTCTCAAGAGTACCAATAAATATCCAACATGTATTTTTTTACGTCCTGAATGGCCTTTCTAGGGTCTAATAACCCCCAAACTCACTAAAAACGGCTTTTACAAGGCTAAATAGACACAATATATAAAAAAAATATTAGAATATATATATATATATATATATATATATATATATATATATATATATATATATATATATATATATATATATTATTGGGGGCTTGCTACAAATTTTTTATAAAGTTGGTATAAATGAATTTGATAAATTAAGTTGACGGGTGTTGACTTTTTCGCAATAAAATATATGTATTATTTTTTAATTTTATGAAAAAATTATTAAATCTTTTTGTAAGAAATTCATTACCAATTACTACAATCATAAACATTAATTACACTGTTAAAAGAAATGCATTAAATTTAATGTTAATGTGCTGGAAGCAAATTTCACAAACTTTTGTTAAATGCATTTAATGTAATGCATTAAAATTACCAATTTACATTAATTTATTCCATTAAATTTAATGTAATCATACATGAAATTTAAAGTTTAATCATTACTTTGTAAGGTGACTACCTACATTAAATATACAGCCAGTGTTCATTGAATTTGAGATATGTTATTATATATTTAATGCACTAACATTATATGAGTTCAAAAAATTCTGAAACTACCAGGTAAAGATGGACATTTTTCCCATAGGTAGTGTCCGCCATCTAGACCGATTTCTGAATTGGTTCCCATCAGTACAGGGCCGACATATACACCTAACCATAAGAAAATTGAGTCCTTAAATCACATTATATCTTACTAAACAAATAGTTCAATACACGCTGCGCCATCTTCCGGAATCTCATGCAATGTATATTGAATAATAATGTACATTTCTTTAGTATTAGGGTATATGTGAATTAATTTTAATATACCGAAATTGAAATATCTTTTCCGTTACTTTATTAAAATTTAAGATACCATTCATCCAAATTTAATGTACAACGAACTGAATTAGAAAATTCAAAGTAAATATAAATTATTTACGATTTTTGGTACAAAATCACTACATTTAATGTAGAATAGACATTAAATTTAAGATTATTTTTAACAGTGTGTAATATATATATATATATATATATATATATATATATATATATATATATATATATATATATATATATATATATATATATATATATATAAGCAAGATTTTTTAGGTTCTACGAATATTTTCTTACGAATCTTTTTTGGAATTTTCTAATATAAAGATGATATATATATATATATATATATATATATATATATATATATATATATATATACAAAAAAAAACGTTTTAGCGATGAATTTTGGTAGGAGTGGTCACCCCCTAGAAATGCAATTTAGGACGTAAAGAAAAATACGTGTAGGATATTTTTTTGCGACGCCTGAGTATATTCCCTTGGCTATGTAGCCGAATTCTAATATGGCTCTGTGAATCATAAGAGACCCTATATATCCACCAGAACTATTGTAAACCTGGGAACATCGAAATTAAAAACAATAACAGCATTATTTGCGTTTTGTTGGAGGAGTTTCTTTTGCAATGCAGTGTTATTTGAAAGACTAAATTAACTAAAATGGTCCGAGTTTGTTCTCTATCTAATACAATTCAGTCATACAATGTACGAAAAATAGGAGTGTCCAAGTATTGGTAAATCACTTTTTTCAGAAGATACAAAGGCGTATCGATCGTTTTCGGTTTATTTCATTCAAAATTTAATTTCTTCTGTTTCTCCAAAATCACAAATTTTTAAATTTACATACATGTTTTAAAAAATTTTACGTTTTAATAATTCCATTAAATCATATCGAAATGTGTTTAATTTATATTCCATCGAAACATTTTTAATTCATTTAAAAAAATATATATTTTTACGTTACCTTTTTGGCAAAGAAAATCTGCGCTGTCGATAAAAATGATCCATTTTCCTTAAAACATTCATCTTTAAGCCTAAACTAAAATCACAAGCGTAATAAGAATTACAGTTTATGTCACAAAAATATTTTTTTCTGCAATTCAGTTATCATATAAGAAATGTAAAAAGCATAATACCAAAACATGCATTGCCCGCGAAGAACTAAAAGCGTGATGCGCCAAACTCGGTTAGGCCGGTATCAAATCTCGCGGTAGACTTCCTGTTAATGGTGGAGGGCGTTCTGCCTCCTGCTTCCACGTTTGGCCTACTCTTTGTGGATCACTTCGTTTATTTTCATGCAAAAGCCTGCAGTCACGGTTATACATGCAAGTCATGTTAGTTTTTAGCACTGTCTAATAGATTATTTAGATTTGATTATTTGTTGTTATTTTGTCATGTATCTTTTATGATCAGAAACTGAACCTTAAAAGGTGGTATTGTAATAAACTTATTTCAAATTTTGTGCCATAAACACAAATTTTCCCGTTTTGGTATTGGAATTGTGTGTTTGTTTACCGAGACATGTAAACTTTATTCTTGTTCTTCCCAAAAATATCAATTTTAATACTTTCTACAAACATTGAATCTCAATAAAAAAATTATTCAAAATTTGTATAAATTTGTTTATTTGTTTGTTCGTGAATTAAGTAATAAAACTCTTTGTAATAAAAAAACAGTTACAGTATGTTACTGAAGAATATTCAGTTTTAATGAAAAGAAAATCGTGAAAAAATAAAATTTTTATAAAAAAAAATTGAACCTACTACTAAAAGTGTGCTAAAAAGTGAAAAATAACTATAAATTTTAATGAAATTGAAATTTTTGAAGTCGCCGCCGAACTAATACCTGACAAAATGGGATTCGCATAAACAGATTAAAAATAGTTTATTTGTAATTTCTTTCTCACCATAATTTGTATATATTAGTAGTTATTTATTTCATTTAGAAATAATTTGGCGCCGACATTAAAAATTTCAATTTCATAGAAAAATTTATAGTTATTTTTCTCTTTTAAGCGCATTTTTAGAAGTCGGTTCAATTTTTTTTTATAAAAATTTTATTTTTCGATTTTTAGTTTTGAATTCATTATGATATCCATAAATTATTTAAACTAAGTACTAATCAAGATTACTGTACCTCGCAATGACTCCAAGGTGGCAAAAATGTACCCATTTTATCCAAAGTTGTAAATCATCCTAAAATGAACCACTAAAAAGTATTTGATTCTTAGAGTTCTTAAAATATCAGTGAAATTGTGTCAAACAAATATTTGGTCTGTCATAACAAATCCACTATCCTCAATTTGAAATTAATTTTAGATTGGTAATATAGGTCCAAAAACCATCCAATATCTAAAAAATTTGAAACGTAAATTTCTTGACCCGATATATTTCATACTGCATATTGAGTTTGTACATGCCTCAAGAACCATGGAGTATCAATTTAGACAAAATCTGAAAATGTAAAATTGTGACAGTCTCTCATATTGTATCTTAGCAACCTAATAGTTGTAAAAAATTAACTTCTTATTCGTTATATACGACCCCGAAAACCTTCTAATACCAAACCTGAAAAAATGCCAATAAGGTAAAATTTTCAACCCACCATATGGATCCGCCATATTGAATTTCAATCGTCTTAATTTAATCTAAATCTAAACCCTTCAAAATTTTGGATGAAATCCGGAAATTATAAATTTCCAGACCGTCATATTGCATCTAACATATTACATTTCCTTAAAATAATTTTATATTCGCTATTTACGTCCTCAAAAACGACTCAGTCCCATTTTTGAACAAAATCGAAAAATGTATAATTTTTAGTTCGCTATATTGGATTCGCCATATTGAATCCTGAAGAAATTCTTTTAATTCATAATTTACACCCTCAAGAACCCCTTATATCAGTTTGGAGAAAATCGAAAAAGATAAAATTTTTAGGACGCCATATTGAATTCGCCAGATTGAGTTTTTCAAAAAATATTTTAAATTCGTAATTAGCACTAACAAAAATTCCCACTATGATTTTAGATAAAATCGGGAGATGTAGAATTTTTAATCCGCTATCTTGGATCAGCCATACTTATTTTTTTTAAATAATTTCAAATTTGGAGTTGCGATCCCATATCAATTTTGAAAACAATCGGACAAAATCAATTTTTTATCCGCCATATTGGATATATATATATATATATATATATATATATATATATATATATATATATATATATATATATATATATATATATATATAGAGAGAGAGAGAGAGAGAGAGAGAATGAAAGAACGGTATTAAAAAAGAAATAATAATCTTTTTTCCTATTTTTTGCTTTTATAAAAACACACACAAAACTACTTCCAAGGTATGTACTATTTTATAATTTTTACTATTTTAATTTTAATGTATTGTTTAAAATTTCAAACTTTAAGACTCTTGGAAAATCTGTTTCATTTTTATTAATTTTGATTAAATTGAATATATAAATGTTATGTGTAATTACTGTGATATATGTTTATTAAGAAAAAATTTGTAATTTTGTAGAATTAAAATAAATGTACCAAATCTATGAAGAAGCTCACAATGTAGAGCGAAATGTCAGAAAAATTGTTGTCCTTTGTTTCTCTAATGGAAAAACCTATACCCAAGAAAATATTACAAAAAGTATATATATATATATATATATATATATATATATATATATATATATATATATATATATATATACTTTTTTGTAATATATACTGCGTGTCAAAACTAAGTATTTTTACTGTGTTTTTTTTTTGATTTTTGAGTTCATATGAAAGTTAGGTTTTTTTTTCTTGAAGAAGAAACAATGTTATTTAAACAATATTGTTTTATATATACATATACATTTATATAAATGTTGATAAGATTTTTTATTTGGCTGTTAAAATTTAAGATTATAGCTTTATTATCGAAAAATATATTGAAAAAAATCTTTTGTTATTTATTAATTTTTGCAAAAATGATTTTGGCTGAAGAAAGAAAACTTTATTTAAAATATAAATGGATTAGTCAAGAGTTGATACATTTACGTCAAAGAATAGAGTTTTATAAATAAAACCCAAGAATCAACTTTGAGGCTCCTCTTAAAAAATTAAATAAAACAATTAGTTACATAACCTTGAATTTCACCCCCACGTCAAAAAATTGAAATGAATATAGACATGCGCATTAAATGGATCGTATTCCTGCATCTAGCCGCCAGTGGAAAATAAGCTCGAAAACTATAGCTTTGCAAGAAAATCCTATAAGATATTTATAAAATTTTGCCAAAAGTGATTATTTTTTTATTTTTTAGATGTATTATAAAGTTTCTTTCTTAATTTGTATATAAAATGAATATTGTTAATAGAAATGTTAACTGCAATTCATTTGATGAACTTATTAAGAGTTTTTTTTTTGTTGTTTATATTTGAACAAATATTTTGTTTATTTTTTTCGATAAATTAGATCCAGCATTATTTGGTATTGTTATAGAAGTTGATTTTCCAAGGATTCTTAACATGAAAGGATAAGTACAGAAACAGGTTAAATGCAAAACTTGATCGAAGACTCAAACTTTCAGACATCTAACCAAATTTTGAGTTTCTTTGTTCCACCAAGCAGGCACAAATATCCTACCCATTGAGGATAGTTTTCAATTTCTGTATTATTGTATTTTGTAGGATAAACTATCACATTAGTTTTAATAATGTTTGTGTGTAAATGTTTTACGATTATGTTTTAATATTTCATTATCAACCGTTATTCAATATGGAAAATAACTTTTAATAATCCAATTTTATTGTTCTATTTATTATTTCTTATGACTACAAAGGGGTTTGGCCAATTTATTCCGCGTTTTAGAAGGGATTCGCAAGAAGAAAAAGGTTGGAATCAACTGCTCCATTCTTTAACATTTTCTATATACGAGTGATATTATTTTGTTTTTTTAAAGATTAACCCTCTCGAATGAACGGGCGATCCGTGACATGTAACCGGTAATTTAGAAATGACATAGTGCGGCAGGCGAGTTAGGAAGTGGCACGACATATGTCTATCAAAAATCTCTATTGATATATGATCTTTGAAAAATATTAAAGACTTTGTTTTGAGTTTTTAATAGAAAATTTTTTAATAGCTTAAAATTTTTAACATGACCCACATTTGTAGTACTTACTACTACGACTACTAGTTTGCTAATCACCGAAATCTAAAAAAGTAATGTTAGTAACATACATATGTCTGCCACATCGTACGTTCTAATTTTTACTGACAAGTCATGGTTTTACAAGCAAATCACGTCAGTGATTTTAATCGCCACATTTTATTTACCCTCGGATTCACAACGAAGATTTGTAACAAAACCGAGCTAATTGCCATGAGAAATTATACTTTTTATTTGTCGATTGTGTTTCTGTCTATGTCGCTGCTGTGGGCTTATTATTTTGTGATTTACTGCTTGAATTAATTACATTTTTTCTTTTGTTATTTTTTAACCTAGAATCGTTAAATTAAACCAGTCTAAATCTACTACTTTTAGTTATAATTTATTGAAATGTAAGTAATTGAGTAGGCCTGTTTGATAGTATTTTAATTAAAATATAAACATTTACGAAAATGCCTCCAAGAATTTAAACTACAAAAACTCTTGAAGAATGAGAGAAATGGCCCCCACAAAACATGACATATGAAATGTGCGTACGGAAGTATGCGTAATAAGTATTCTTCAAAACTGCATTGGACACACTGTTTCTGAGATTTTTCAGAACAAACGTAATCCGACTCAATTTTCTGGCTAACTGGATGCAGTACGCCTCCCAAGTCAATTTGGGGTCAATGTAGACTCCCAAGTATTTGACGGGACTGTACGCAACTTGCAGAAGACGCAACGAAAAACAATTTTTTTGGGTTACTAAGTCTGTTTACGTAAACCACTAGCTATGGAGGCTTGTGCTTCATTCGATTTAATCTGAAGGCTCTGCCAGTCATTGGCCCTCTTAAATAGCACCACCTTACCCTCCAGGAAGCATGCGGCTATGCTGGTGATATATAACGAAAATAAACTTGGCTCAATACAGAGCCTTGTGGAACACCATACCTGATTGGCTATTGATTATGTCATAAAAAAAAACTGAGCAATAAGGAACTAAAACGTCTAAGGGTTTTTATTGCATAAATTGTTCATTTGGTCATTTGAGATAAGAAAACCGCTTAGTGATATTAAATTAGAAGGTGCAATTTGGAGATAGGAGTGAAAATGCAGTCCTTTCAGTTTTTTAAATATAACTCGAAAACAAAGCAAAAATCGAATATAGTTAACAGGAAATATTTTGTAGAGAATCAAATTCTCCATTGAAATGATCGACTAAAATAATAAAAAACGATTTTTTACCAGATAAATATTGAAAAAAAAAAACAATGAACAAAAAGAACAAAAAATCCAATTTTTTGTTTTTTTTTACTATTTTGCCTGCAACTTTTTTTTAAATAGAGACAGATATAGGCATTGCTTCACAGAAAAAAAATTACATGAAATTTGCTTTAAAATGGTGTATTAGAAAACTAATTTCGATGAAAATTGACTGAGATATAATTTTTCAACTAAGCCATTTCTTTAAATTTTTATCTCGTTTGCCTTTAATATTGTTTTAATTTTTACTTTTTACAACAAACTTTTTTTACTTAATAAAAAAAGTGTATTTGTTAATAATGCATAAGAATTTCAACAAATCTATTAAACTGTGATGTATTTTTAAATAATGGGACAGTTAATTATACTAAAATATTGCTTTTTTCTATTTGAAATATGAAGATTTGTATTAATATATTTGGAATGAATGTAATTCAAAATCTGTTTCATTTCTTTTTCATTATTTCTTAAGTTTACAAGGACGCCTTCTACCGTTACCTGAGATGACTAGAGAGATGCTCAATGTCTATGTAAGCCGTGAAAATAAATTTTGAACATGTCGAAGTCAAAAAACTGTTCGCATCGAACAGATGGTGAACTTCTAGCTGCTTCCAGTTGCGATACTCCCTTAATCCTATAATTATCCTGTCATAAAAGCCGTGCTTCTAAGTTAGACTCGAAAAAGTGTATTTCAATTTTTATAAGATCTGACAGAGAGAAAAGAGTGCGAGCACTTTTCAATATTTAAATTCTCTCTCTTTCTTCCTCTCTTGCCTTTACGTATTGCACGCTACATATATATCTTTTGAAATAGAGTTTAGGAAAAATAAAGGCAAATTTATATAATCGGAACAGTTTCAATTTTCCGCAACAACAACAATATCTTGGTTTTATACATGCGTTTAGTGGCTGTGATACTAAATCTGCATTTTTCAACATTGAAAAAAAAATTATGAAATTCATAAATAAGAATATTATTCAACTAAAATCATATATGCACACGTTTTTACCCGACAATGGCGCTGAAGAAGACATAGCTTCTGCATTACAGTTCATTACAGCGTGATGTCGTCAAACAGCTTGGCTTGAGAACATATTTTTTAATGCAACAGTGGAACGGAAAAAATTTTAATCCTCTTGACTGGGTTTGGAAAAAATCAAAACATGGTTTGATAGCTAATGGCACTAATGAACCTCCTGCTCCAGAGATTCTACTTAAAAAAATGACTTGCAGATGTACCAAAGGCTGCCACAGAAACTGTGGTTGCCTAAAATTAGGATTGACTTGCTCTATGTTTTGCAAAGAATATATGGGTATCAACTGCGACAATGTACAAGAAGCAGAGATTTTAGAAGAATATATCCTTGAAGACATGGATGAAGATATTAAAATTCAATTTAAAAATGCTATTGAAGAAATGTTATAAAATGTTGTTAATTTCTATAATTAACGAATATTGAGTAAGCTAACATAATATTATTTTAATCGCACAATAAAGTCATCCTCACATTTCAGTTAAAAAAAATTCCATTATTTAAAAACCCATCACAGTTTAATATATTTGTTGAAATTCTCATTCATTATTAACAAATTGACTTGAAATACATTTTTGTATTAAGTAAAAATCAATTTTATTGTAAAAAAAAGAATAAAAACAATATCAAGGCAAACGCGATAAAAATCGAAAAAAAAAATGGCTTATTTTGAACGACTATATCTCAGTCAATTTTAATAGAAATTACTTTTCCAATACACCATTTTAAGGGAAATTTCATCTGCTTTTTTTTCTAATGTCTATCCCTATCTCTGCTCAAAAAAAGTTACAGGCAGAAGAGTAAAAAACAAAAAATTGGATTTTTTTATTCATGATTTTTTTTTCAATATTTACCTGGTAAAAAATCGTTTTACATTTTTTTAATAGATCATTTCGATGAGAAATTCGACTTTCTATTAAAAGTTTTCCATTAATTATACCCGAATTTTACTTCGTTTTCGAGTTACATTTAAAAAACTGAAAGGGTTGCATTTTCACCCCTATCTCAAAACTTCAGCCACTTATTTAATAGCACTCAGCGGTTTTCTCATCTTAAATGACCAATTGAACGATTTATACAACAAAAACCTTTAAACGTCTTAGTTCCTTTCTATATGAAATAATAAGTAGCCTACTCGTAATGTTCTTGAAAGACGAGTTTTCTCAGTATGAGCAATACTGGAGTCGATACAACAAGTAAGATGTTATTAGAGCAGCAGCATTGGAATGAATGCTATATCCGATAAGTTTTGAAACCAACAAGTCATGTGATACACAATAAAATGTCTTTCTTAAATCAAAGAAACATGCCTGACTGTACTTCCAATCCTCCCGACAGTCCTGGATAAAACTCGTTAGGACATTAATGGTTGTTTATGAAGAGATGTTAGTACGGAAGCCAAATTGACAATGGTTCAAACAGTTACTAGATTCCAGATGATGGGCCAACTATCTCTTAAGCACAACCTCAAAGTCTTCTCAAATATAGAAACCACTGATACCAGTCTATAGTTACTCACACTTTCACAGTTAATTTTTTTTTTGAAGATAGGCACTACTCTTGACAGTTTCAGACATTTTAAGTTATAATTTTACACAACGGATATACTAAAATTTCCCTAATAGTTTTTATAATTTTAGTGTTAAAGTTATAAGCATCCCTTGCAGAGGTATTTTTTAAACTGGTGACAATATCTCGGACTTCGTTGTAAAAAACTTTTCTGAACGTGAATTTGATTTTTTGTTCAATATTTAACCTTTCAAAAAAGTCCATTAGCATTTGTAATCTCGTGATAAACCATCTTCTTTTCAGCAATTCTAGAGAACTAGGAATTGAAAGTAATGGCATTTAATACAGTGGATAATGGCCTTACTTAGGTTGGATTATAATTTTTAATAACATCTCAAAGTGCCGTTGCTTTATTAGATGATCGATTTATGCATTGATCATTCGCGGCTCTTTTTTTGTAATCATTTTACTATAAAATTTACGATAGTTTTTAATAATATCATTTGAAAGTAGGATTCTTGGTGAATGCTTCAGAGAAGTTAGGAATTTAAGAAATTCACTCATCTGTTTTAATTCATCACCAAACCAGTAAATCTTTAGAATTGGAAAACGAGAATTCCTAGGAAACGATACCACTCCGTGGACTCTCTTCACGCACCGCTGCGATTAGTTCTACAAAATCACGTTTATTTCAAAACTATCGATGAAAGACCAATCTAAACGACACACAAGCTCATAAAATCTAAATAAATCTTCATACCACTGTGAGAGAGGGAAGCGTTGAATTTATTTTTGCTTAATCCAAAAAAAGGTTGGGAATTTTTCGTTAAAACTTGCCTTGTAATATTTTAGAACCAAGTTTTCGATGTCCATCAGCAATTTTGACAAATATAGGACAAAATATCTGAGTTGGTTAAGTTTGGAGTTACCTCGGGCCTCAAGCAATTTATTCTTGTGCTAAATAATTATAATGAACCTATTTGAAAGCCACAAACATGACATAATATATTCAGGTGAATGTATTTTAATTATTTTATTTAATTATGTTATTCATGAAGTATGTAGTATGTATCTTGTACAACTATCGATGGTTTTCAGTAGCTAAGGATGATCACCTTTCATTTTATCTAGGCGTGTTTAACAATTACATTTCATATTACGAATATAATGTATCAGAAAGTACGTAGTATTTTTAAATCGTAATGGCAGCGTACAAATGTCATTGAACTCTGCATTTGGTGGTAATTATTATTATTTAGATTTGGTTTATGTTTGCTGGGTATTCAGGAAAATACGTTTGCTACTGATTGGCAGGATTATTAAAATGTTTTATGAAGTCTTGTGCAATGAAAAATGAGTTTTAAATAATGATTATTGTTAAATGTAATTCTGTCATTTTGAATTTAATTTCTTGGTAATTCTGTGGAAAAAATGGGAATAATTAATTTCGAAATTTAATTTTCAAATGTAGAACTCCATGTAAGAAATATGGGGCCCAATTCTGTAAGTACATTCTTTGCCATTCCTTTTCATTATCTCTTTAAGTTTGAAGGAAAATCCATAGAAATCCTAATTTTACGAGAGATACTAAAAAAAATTTTCCGAACATAATAAAAACAACAGACTAGGCATTGCCTAGTAACTGACATTAATAACAACTTTTCTACTTGTTTGTGAAATTAGATTTTAATTCGTTAATCATTTTATGTTTTATGAAGTGTTTTTCAATGAAAAATAATTTTTGAAAAACGGTTCCTGTTAATATATAATATAATTGAATTATTTTAAATCTAGTTTCTTGGTAACTTTATGGAAAAGAAATAATTCATTTCGAGATTGGGATATATAAATATATTTTTCTCTTTGAAAATAGTGACATACCTATGCATTTATACATAGTCAACAAAGATGTAGTATTATTATAATGACATTTCCCTTTTTTTATACCGAGTGTCCGGAAATACGTGTACAACGTTTGACATCAGAATAGTTCGATTTAAACCAACTTAGTTATATCCGATACTGCTTCGTTTAGGCAATAGAAAAGGTCAAATTTTTAAAAAAATATTGACTTTTCCCAAATTTCTTGAAAACGTGGTAACTAAATTTAATGATTTTTGGTGTGTGGTCTGACACTGTAATATGACGTTTTCTAGTGGTAAAGCAACTGGCTGTAAAGTAGTGTGTTACACAACTAACGTTACTTGTAAACATCGCTTCTGATTTTTTTTGTCATCAGTGTTAAGATAACCTGGATATTTCTATCAGATAACCGCATATATTTAGATGCTTTTTTAACCCCTGAAAAATTTTCGTTGGATAAGCGGTTTTTCAAAAAAAATATTTTAATTTACATGCATACACCAATTTGCTGTAATAATAAAACAATTTTTAAAATAAATGTTAGAAGTACATATACGTATTTGAAAAGGACTGAAAATACTAACTAAAAAGAAAACATTAATTAAGCAAATATGCCAAATGCCCAAAAGAGCGACCCACAAAAAAAGTCGCAAACGGGAAAGTGGGAAACGTGGTGGCCATCTTACTGGTGCGCCATTGCCTATTCTAATTCATCGTTTAGGATACTGGTGTTGTAAATACTGCCGAACAGCAACGGAAAAATGGGCTGAGGCACCATCATTTCCTAAAAAAGTGGTAATGTGTTTTGTAAAAAATTTAGATAAATATTTCCATTTATTTTGTCTGAAATCACAACAGGGAGAAGAAGATAGCGAGATAATACCTGATCAAACATTTATTTTAAAGTTATGCTGATGGTGTGCAATTTTAATGGTATATGGGTTTTCATCAGCATAAACATGTTCCTTGTACAGGTTGGTAGCTCCACATCTTAAACAGCACGGCGTGTCAGTAAAAAAAATTTCTACCACAATTCCCTCATAGCATGAGATTACAGCAGGCTTTCAGCAAATTTTCGAGAAAGTTTTGTAACCTTACAAACAGCTTTCGTGGAATCCTGCGGTAATTACCAAAAGTCCGCAACAAATACTAACGTAAAGATTACGTCTAAGCTTACTACAACTTTTCAGGAAAGCATAACGTAAGATCTTTTGTAAGCTTACTTCAAGATCCACGTCAGTTTCTTAAAGTTTCTACTTGGTATATATAACCTTACACGAAAGTTTCCTATAATCTTTCAACCAATATTTCTGAAAGCGGTCCTGGAATCTTCTAGTAATTACCTACTGTGCTTGACAAACGGAAAAACGACTAAACCTACGATAACCTTACAGGAAAGTATAATGTAAGACGCTTTGTAAGCGTAAGACAAGACTCATATAAAGTTCTGAAAGTTTCTACTTGGTATTTATTACCTTACACGAAAGTATTCTGGAATCTTGCAAGCAATATGGGAAAGGTTTCTTTGAAAGCTTACAATTAGTTTGCATTGATATATATATATATATATATATATATATATATATATATATATATATATATATATATATAAACAAGACACAGCGGCGACATCTTGATGGATCATTCATCAACACTTTCAAGAAAGATATACTATATAAGAGGCTTACACGATAATTTAATTCTCAATGGAAGCTTCTATTCGAGTTTGCAGAAAAGTATCCGTCAAAATTCTAAGAAAGTATTAAAATGATTACAGAAAGCTTTCTAGAAAGAATCGATTTGGAATAACTGAAACTTTCCTCGAAACTTGATTGCAAAGTTACACTAAACTCCAGAGTTTGCTTATTTGATAGATTGCTACTTTTTTCTTTAAGGATTGTATATTATCTTCCAGAAACTTGCAAGAAGGTTTCCCAAAACTTTCTGAAAATATGGAAATACATCTTAGATGTTAGCTTCTATAACATTTACAGTAAGGAAAATATATAACAGACTTACACTTTGCTTTCGTGAATTCTTAATAGAAGCTTACATTCGAGTTTGTAGCTAATTACACATCAAGATTCTAAGAAGATTACTGGACGATTACAGAAAGTTTTCTTGAAAGTATCAGTTTAGAATAACAGAAATTTTTTTTGAAATCTTGCTGGAGAGTTACACTCAGCTTCTCAGTTTGCTTACTTGTTAGATTACATATTCTTTTCTAAGAAGTTTGTATGTTATCTTTCAGAAAATTGCAAGAAGGTTTCACGAAACTTTCCGACGAAAATATTAAAATATATCTTAGCTTTCATAAGGTTGCATTGGGCTCTCAAGGAAAATATATAAGAGGCTTATATAGTGATTTCATAAATTCTTAATGGAATCTTCCATTCAAGTTTACAACAAATTTCCCTTAAAGGTTCTAGAAAGGTTGCTGGATGATTACAGAAACCTTTCTTGAAAATATCAATATATAATAACAACTCTTTTCTTGAAATGAAAAGTTGCGCTAAGGTACCCACTTTGCTTACTTGGTAAATTACAATATCTTTTCTTGGAAAACTGCACGTTATTTTCCAGAAATTTGCAGGAAGATTTCACGAAGCTTTCACAGTTAGTTTCACGTTAATTTTCCATATAATATTTTTTTATGTGTCTCGAAATCTTTCATGAAAGATTACGTTGAATCCTTCACAAAATTTATTCATAAGCTTTCTAGAAAGTTCGTAGACGGTTACTTAGGAAACTTACATCAAACTTGTGGAAAACATCATATTGTAGTGTTAAACAAACTACATACCAAAAATCATTTGGGAAAATCAATATCTTCTTAAAATTTTAACGTTTCCTCCCGCGTAAACGAAGCAGTATCATATATAACTAAGACCTTTATTGATGTCATGTGTCTGTCATCAAAGTTTTGTACACGTATTTTCCAGACACCCTGTAAAATGTTAGTTGTGGTATTTTTTCTTTTGTTTTTTTTTTTGACAATAAGGTGAACATATTTAAACCTCTAGAGCAAGGGTCGGCAATTGACGAACCGCGAAGGGTATAAATCTGAACCGCGACGGGTATAAAATGGTACCGGTTATCCATTAATTTCGCTCCTCCCCAGGACCTTCGAATTAAGAAAAATAGACGCGCCTCCCCCACTGATAGCTTAGTTTGGCATGCTATACTTTACGATCGCCCCTCAAGAACTTCGAATTCGGAGAAATAGACGCCATCCCCCCGTCGATAGGTCAGTTTCGCTTACAATACTTTTGGATCGCCCTCCCCCCAAGAGTTTCGAATTCGGAAAGCTAGAGTCACCTCTGCCTGTTATATTAGGAACGTGAATGTGGCTGGTACCCCCCCGGTCGATAATTTGCTTTCGCTTACCGTAGAATACTCTCGTGATATACATAGGATCTTCTTTGGAACCTGGAGGTTCAAACCTATAGACTCATATGCTTTGTATATGGACTTTAAACGGTAATGAGTCTGAGAACTTTTCTTGGGTTTTTAAGCCAGTAACTTTTGAAGAGAAGAGTGATCCAGTTTAATGGTCAAGTAGCCAATCTCTGACGTAACGATGGTGTTGCCGTGGTGTGATGATCAGGTTGTGTGACTGTGTGATGAGAGATTTGGTTGAAAGGGTGGCAACGTCCATATATTTTGTTATAGTTTCACGTATAAAGGTGCTGAAAGTATCGCACTCGAGGTCTCTATGTATTATTGTATTCCTCATAAAGTATGGGGCTCCACAGATCATTCTTAGAACTTTATTTTGGAAACTCTGTATAGAACGGAGGAATAGCTTGTAAATGCTCACCTTATTCCTTAAATTGTGTTTGCTATTACGGCGCAGAAGCGAATAGAGAGCCATCAATGACGTTTTAGCTTTAGACAGAATGTAATTCATGTTTAAGTGCCAATTTAGTCTTCGGTCAAAGACTAGTCCCAAGTACTTAGCGTTATCCCGCCATGGAATACGAATTTTTGAGATGGTTAGCAGATTGTCCGAGATCGGAAACCTGGAATTTGTAAATATAATGGCTTGTGTTTTATTTCGATTTAATTTGATCTTCCAATCGGCCATCCATCTCTCAAGTTTATTGATATGACGTTGAAGTCTTGTACATAGTATAAGTTTTGTACATAGTTGAGCGACCCTGAAAAGGTTGCAAAGGCAGTATCATCGGCAAACAGAAATAACTTGCTGAAGTTATCAGTCGGAATGTCCTGTATATAAAGATTAAACAGAGTAAATGACAAGGATGATCCCTGCGGCACTTCAGCTCTAATGAGTTTCATTTCTGACATGGCATCATCCGATGATACTACAAATGATCTCCCTTCAAGAAAACTAGAGACTAGTCTAAGTATATAACTTGGAGTTCCCAATCTTATCATCTATATGATAGGTTCGTTGTGCCATACCTTATCAAATGCCTTGCTTATGTCGAAAAAGATTGCACCCGTATGAAATTTTCTGTTGAATGCTTGGGTGATCATCGACGGCAGCCTGGTGGTCTGCTGGACGCTGCTATGACTATTTCTGAAGCCAAACTGCTCCGTTGGCAGAATGCCCCTCTCTATTACAAAATCAGTGATTTTGTTTAAAATTACGCATTGAATTATTTTCCTCAGATTAGAAAGCAGGCTAATAAGCCTATAGCTGTCAATATTTGTGGCCCATTCACCTCTCTTTTTGATTAGAATTACCTTAGCCACCTTTCAATCTAAGGTAAAATGCCCTAATTGAATAAACACATTTGCTATGGTAGCAATAGCCGAGAGAGTCCGGTCCGGGATGCGCCTCAAGGCCGCATTCGGCAGACCATCCAGACCCGGCGCTTTTTTTTAACAATTAAACCTGAAACAATCCCTTTGACTTCGTCGAGGCCAATGATTGGTATGCCAAAATCGACAAATTGAACTGACTTGAAAATTTTCACAGTTCGGTCAAGGCCCCCTTCCCCAAAGAGAGAGGCTGAGATTCGCCCATGGGATATTCAAATTTGCCTCTTTTGGTATACAAATTTTTTTTCGGGACTCTCGCTTAAAACATTTTAATCATCCGCACCCCACTTGAAATTAATTGCCATCACCTGCTCTAGAGCATTATAAATATTTTAGATTTTGATCTGTCGAAACCGGATCAAAAAGATTGTTAAATAACACTTTTTGAATTTCCCGCTCTTTCTCTGTTTTTTGTCATTATCATTTTACAACTGACAACTTCAAACGCAAACGTCAAAATTGCCATAAGAGGAGCTTTGTGTGTTTTATGAGTGTATCTTAAAATTTAAATATGGGTGATGCAGAGAAAGGAAAGAAAATATTTGAGAGAGCTTGCCAACAATGTCACACGGTAGAAAAGGGCGGAAAACACAAAGTTGGGCCGAATTTAAATGGTATTTTCGGTAGGAAATCTGGTCAAGCTCCTGGTTTTACGTATACTGACGCTAATAAGACCAAAGGAGTCACTTGGAACGAGGATACTTTGTTTACGTATCTTGAAAACCCCAAAAAGTTTATTCCCGGAACGAAGATGGTCTTTCCAGGACTCAAGAAGGAACAAGAGAGAAGAGATGTTATTGCGTACTTAAAACAAGCTTGTGCTTAATTTTAGTAGGTTTGCGGTTGGATTAATGATAGGCAATGAAAAATATATCATATATTAGGTGATGGTGTAGTTTTTGTAGGAATTGTAAAGTGTACCTACTTGCTGAAAGTTAGATCAAATAGATTTTATTCAAGAAAATTTTGATATAAAAACAATAAGAAGCAGAAAAGCGGTAAAATTGGAACCATTCGTTTTCTGTAAAGATCTAATATAATTCTTCGTCATGAAAATATTCAAATTTAACGTCAAAATTTGCAGGTTACTTTACTTGAAGCAGCGTCTTAACAAGACGATAAAATTATTTTTAAACCCGTTTCCTTGGTACTTCGAATACCGACATTTTGCTGTTATCCAGGTATTTATCTGTTGATATATCTATTAAATAGACGAAACGAACAACATTAAGCAGTTTTAATGTTTTACAATAACATTTTTTTATTTTAAATCTAAGATGATGATGAGAACTTGTGTAAAATACATCGGCAACGTCGATTTTCCGTGTCTTTGTTGGTCACATGTGAATGTCAATATTATTGACTTCTTCACATATAAATGATTTCAGAAAATAAGCGTTTGTCAAACCTAAACTGTTCAGGCGCGGATTCAAGGAGTGGGGCTGGTGGGTGAGAGAAGCATTTTATCAATTGGTTTGATCGAAAAGGTTATTCAATTTTAAATCAGCTAGAGATATTTTGAAGAATTTTACACTTGTAAAACAACCTTTACATTGGATAGATTTGTTCCTATTAATTCAGGCATATTTTCATAGTATAAGTAAAAGAAAGAAATGTATCTACATATTCTGAAAAAGTTTGATTAAAACTAAAAGTTTGAATGATGTCCACCTTGCGTTGTAGTATTTCTACAGTGTGGGAAATCTCCCGGAGATGAAAAAAAAACACACGAAAGGAATACTATAAGTTCAAATGAACTTTTTTCGTATAGGCCTCCTTTTTGGAAATATGGGCTTCCAAAGAGCTGCAATGGAATGAAGTTTTTTACAAATAATTATTGAACCACCAGGTGTATTTCGTTTTTTTTTATATGATGTATACCAGGTAAGACCCTTCGAATTACTATCCAAGAAAATGTTGTGAATTACTCACAGCTGCAGGGACGGACTAGCTATGACACTCATGGCTCCATTTTTTACACCCTGTATGATAAGAACTTTGGACAACGTTATTTACATACCTTTAACTATTGAATAAAAATTAAGTACTCTTTATTCATGTCGCTAATCCTAACTGTTTTAGACAAAACGTCATTTTATTTACATCATGTATTTGGCGTATTTCGATAAAAGATGCATCTTTGTTCCTACCAAATGTTGAACCTTCAACTTTATGATAAAAAAATTCGATCCAAAATTAGAGTTTAAAAACGTATAATTCTGTGAATTGCATTTCGACCTAGGTTCGCAAAAAATGTGCGTTTTATTTTATCGGCACCAAAAATAAAGTATTGTTGTTGCAAACGTTGCTAGGTATGAAATAAATAAGTATCCTACATTTTAGAACTTGTCAACTTTCACATCGCTGATACATTGATTCTTTATTTGGATACTAATTTACTGATTTTTGTATTTCGTGGTGAAATTAATTGTGAAATAATTCGAAATATGGAATACACGTTTATTGAGTATGCAGATATGCATCTAATGTATGGTCTTGCATCTTGCAATGCTTTGGAAACCAGGAGGTTTTATCACGACAGATATCCTAATCGTACTCTCCCAGATCAGGAAATATTTCAACGAGTTGACCAACGTGTAATGGAGAATGGTAGGCGATTCCATTTAATATAGGTAATATTTTTAAATTTCTTCATAATTTTAGGATATTTTGGGAAAAGAAGTATTGATGCTGGTCAGGGAAGAACAGTATGCATGCCACAATTAGAGGAGAATATTTTAAATGCTGTAGATGACACTCCTTCAACGATCATCCGAAAATTATCAGCGCAGTTTAATACGTACATGAAGTTCTTCACGAACAGCTGTTATATCCAAATCATTTGAAAAAAGTGCATGAACTGATTCTGAAAAATTTTCCCCATAGAATGCGGTATGCAAACTGGCTATTGGATCAGCACCGAAATAATGTAAACTTCATTTGCACTGTTTTCTTCACGAGTAAAGCAGGGTTTACCAAAAATGGTATCATAACTCACATGTAAGGGCTGATGAAAATCAGTTCCAATCAATTCATATCTGGACAGGAACCATTGGCAATTTTTTGATTGGATCATTCGTACTGCCTGAATGGAGAATTTTATTTGCAGTTCCTCCAGAACGCTTTTCATGATTTCACTTGAATACATTCACGATAGTGCACCACCTCTTTTCAGCGTTGCTGTCCGGGAGCGCCTGAATAACGTCTATCCAAACCGTTGGATAGGTAGAGGAGGACCCATTGTCTGGCCTCCTCGATATGCCGACTTAACGCCATTGGATTTTTACCTGTGGAGACACCTCAAAATCTTGGCCTATTCCACTCCGGTCGAGAGTAACCATACAGTATTTATTATATTTGACATAAATTATTAAAACTATAAGTAAAAACATGTTATTTAAATTACTTGTGAGACCTTCATCGATCGAGATCTATTATTGTGAGCCAATGCTTTCTCTCCGCTTCGGCATTAAAAATGTCCGGAAATTTGAACAGCATTTTTATTTTCAAATTATTCACTTACGTGAGAGCTATTTTATACCATTTCCTCACCTCAGCGTATGAACACAAGATGTTTCAGAACCACGCACATTATAAAGTAGTTACTTTATAAGGTGCATCAGTTGGACTGATCATGTAATAAACTGAAAATGTCTAGACTGTGCTATCCGCCATTGTGAGGATAGTTCACTTATGGCACCACTGAATTCACTGGCGCCGATATGAAAATTATACGCACAGGATCATGACCAACTAATAACAAAACTTAAAAGCCCTATAGCATTTTTACAATACAAAAATCTTAAATTGCCAATATTCTAAAAACAGAAAATTCTTGAAATAGACAACCTTATAAAAAGTTACCTTATTCTTATACAATAGGGGATTTACATCTAAAAAAAACGACTTTAAATTTTTTTTTCTAATTAATATTTAATGTTAGTTTTTGATCACCCTGTATTTATTATAAAATACAGTCTACTAAAGTAGATCCCATTCTAGAAGAAACTCAACCCCAATTAAATAATAAAGGCTTTCATATAGGAGAAATTGATAGTTATGTTTAGGCTAGGTATAGGACAGTATACATAATACATGTCTGTAACTTTGCGTAGAATCTAAAAATGAAATAACTTAAACGTATTCCATTTAAAATAAGCAAGAAGATATCAGCTAACGGTATAATCGAAAATGCCACCATCCTGAAAATATTTTAGCCGAATTGCCTCCATCGACTCTAGTAGACTGCCATATTTTAAAAATTTTCCAGAGTCTATTTTCCAAGAAATCGATCGCAACATTTCGTCATGGAACACAATGTATTAGAGTCCTAAAGTGCTTGGCTCATTGTATGCATTTTTGTTCAATACTTCTAGAATGCGAATTTATGCTAAATTAGTGGTCTATATTTACACTTAAATATTTGACTGATGGCTATATTGCTTGGTAAAATAAAATAAATTTAATCTAGGGAAAGAACAAAGATTTTTATTGCAATCAACCACTTTACAACAATAACAATGACAGTACTTGTTTTGACTTTTGATGGTTACTTTGACGAGTATCGGGAAGAAATAATTGAAATTTCAGTATTGCCGAACTATTTTGTCCCCACAATGGCGACGGGCATACCATGCACATGTTGATTTTGACAGCCACATTTCAATCTGTCATCAATTTTATTTTATGAAATTCATATTCAAATCTCCTTGAAATAACTGTAATCGACCATAAACAAGGCATCAAACTTTGACGGGAGCCCTCATAATAAATCGATTATCGGCTGTCGTGAACTCATACCACATCTGACTTTCTTATTTGTTACAACTCAAATCTGTCCGAGAAACAAGCACGAAAAACAAAACACGATCTATAGCCGAATTCACACACAAAACGGAACCTGCATGGACGATATTTTCCATCAGTGTAGCAAACACAGTGGCTATCACAGCTACCAGCATGCAATGTAATGGCGAAAAAAGCATTGTAAGGGTGGAGAAAATTCCCCACTTTTCAATAAACTCAATGATTGAGCGCACGTGATCTGATGAATTAAGAACTAACATATCTGGCTTAAATTTCTTGACATATCCAAACATTTTTTGTACAAAGACTGTTGATGAATGTACGATTAATGATTTTGAACTACCGTAATTTTCTATAGCCTTTGATACAGAAGCAACAACACCGTTATTTTTTCTACATATGTTGTTTCTGCCACCATTAGTAATATATTTCAAGTTTTTCCATTGACGATTATTTTTCTGAACAGCATTTTCAATTCCTTTGAAAATATATTTTCCAATGATCGTGCCATGAATGCTATGAACGTCAAGAAACTCTTCATATACTTCATAATTTCCCTCAAATAAAAAGTAACACTTGAGCAGTATCTGAAACAAGAGAACCACTTAAGTGTCGATTTTTGTCAGATAATTATGTTAATATATTTTCTCCTCGAGCCATAGTATTTGCTAACAAACTGAGGTTTTTAATAAATCAGCTTTTCCTGGACACATTTCTTCTGCTGTTGCAATCATGCAATCTTTAACTAATTCACCGTCAGTAAATGGTTTCCCATGTTTCACTATTGGATAAGTCACGCGGATATTAGTACAAGTTGTTCTTGTTTACCATTTACTTTCTTAAGCAGTTGCTGAGATTTCAACACGCGTTTCAAAGATTCATACTTTTCTAACAGTAGGCCTCCTGTAAATTTGAAGTAATCGTGAGCATGATTAGTTTTATAATACGTTTAATATCGTATTCTTTGAAGACTGATATTGTTTCATTGCAAATTATACACATTGCTTTATTACAGACTCCATTGCGAAATATTGATATCCCATTGTTCTGCACTCACTATGTATATTTAATTTATTTTCCATATTTATACAAATTCACATAAAAAGAGACTTAAATTCAAATCAAAATAGTCCCAATTAGTACAATTAAAAGCGGGATTCCGGAGTGGATTTACCTTTAAGAGACTTTTAATTAAAAACTCACAATTAAACACACTGTATCTTCACTAAAAAACTATATTTATCAAACACACTAATTGCACTATATTTTGTTTTTCAGATCGCACTTGTCGCTTCGAATTCACTCTTTGGAACTGTCCGGTTGTCTCCCGGATTTGTATAACTCGAATCTTCCAGACAAGTAATCACGCAGCAAAAATTTTCCCAAAACTGGAAAGTATATTCGTGTTTATCGTTTTTTAAGTTACTCGGAACCTAAAAACAACAAGAGAAAAAAATAATCATGTTATAAAGGAATGAATGTTTTTTTCGTCCTAATTTAAAGAAATACGGCACTTTTTACAAAAAAAAGTATTAATATCTATTTAGACTAATATTGTTACTTTTCGTCTGGTATTTCTTTCTCGATTTTAATCATTCCATGTATTTTTCCTAATTTTAATAATTATCCCCAGCGAATTGCGAGATCAGCAAGGTCATAAAAATTGGACTCTCAACTTCAACAACACAGCCAAAGCTATCTCATCATTTAAGATTAGTATACCTGGTGAGCAGCGCCCTTGACGGGCCTCCTTAAAATTTGTCGATTTTAATTGATGTCGAACGAATTTCCCACCAAACCCTTATGCCTTCTGTGATCGGCGTAAAAGGAGATAATAAAAGAATTCGGGATAAAACAAGCCCATTCCATCATATTTCTCATGTCGTCGGTTTCGCTGCAAAGTAAATGTTTTCGAAAGAACTTGACATAAAGCCTTCCAACTAGAGAAAAAAGATCTTTTCAGTTTACAGCAAAAACCAACAGAAAATAGATCAGTGAGAGCCTCGACCGCACTGCTCGCGAATAATAATAATAATATGGTGACGGTTTTATTATCTCCTTTGGCGTCGGCCGCCGAAATTGGCAAAACTCCAAGAAGTCTCATCACGGGCACGATTCACAATATTTATACGCACCTTAGAATCAAAAAATCTGTGTCATCGCTTTTCGTGACATAAAGTGTAATTTGCTTATAAATTCGATGATTTTAAAGCTTGTTATTTGCAAAAAGGTAGTACGGGATATTGAAATAATAATACCACGCTCTCCAAAAATAAATTTGATTTATTATTAACATTTCCTGTTTTACAAATGATCAAAAAATCTATCACAATCGCAAGATCCGAAATTTTTGAAGATTCTATTTACATATCACTATATTAAAAAACAATAACACCTATAAACGTTACATAAAAATAAGTATACAGGTAAAGTGTAATTTCTACTATGCATCTCCACACCTTGTATAAGACTGATGATATAACCCCGCTGAAAAAAACAGCGTACGTTCTTAATCACCTCTTGAGTCTCCGTTTCTCGCCCAATCTGGATCCTGCCATTTTATTCATCTCTGTCTTACACAAGACCTGTCAATACACAATAAAACTAATACTGTAGGTGTGTGTATACTTTATTATATTATAATAAAACTAAAAGTAATGTGGAAGGTTGGTAGGATTGTCGGTTGGTAGATATTTACAATTAAAAAAAAAATAAGCTGCTGGTAAAAAATATAAATGCCTGGTCTACGATTAAGCCCTAAGTACCTAAACTACATTCTACGATAGTTATTATTTTTTAGTTTTTATTATTATTATTATTTATAGATTTTTATCCACAAAAATGTGATGTTATTTTTCAGATGCTTTCGCAATTTAACAGGCGCAGTCGCATGCGCAACGTTTCACTCGCTTTTCAGGAAGAAGTGGATTGGCAGATCTCACTACTCTAGATTTGGGTTCCTCGTTGGAAACAGATCTAGGCTGTACGTCTGAAAAAATATTGAGAATTAATTAGGTTTTATAGAATAATAAAACGAAAATTTAGAGGAATATGGGTACAGTGAACCATGGGGTACAGTGGATTATGGAGTACACTGGCTCGGGGGGTACAATGGAATATGGGTTTCAATGGATTTTTAACTATAGCTTGGTATATTAAATTCTTAATTAAAAATTCTTATCCCTTGACATCTTTTATCCCAAAAATGTATACTTAGTAGATGTCGCTTCGAGCGGTTGTTTCCGACATAATTGAATTTAAATGTTTATTGCGCAGAGCTAATAATGATAATAATGTCAGAATTAATTGACAAAGAAAAATAAGAATAACACCCAAAGTTGGTAATAAACCAAAACAGAAAAACTTTATTTATTTCAACTTTTAATTCAACTATAAGTAAATGTTCAAAACAACCTCGGTTTTCATGTGCACAAAGATCAATTATAAGAAAAATGGTGAATTGCATTGTTTCCACTATCGGTTTTCGTGTGCACAAAGATCAATTATAAAGAGAATGGTGAATTGCATTGTTTCCACTATCTCTGAATCTCAGCATAAAGTGTTTACTTGAATTTTGTGTTCATGTCCACAATTCTACTCTGTTTACAGGACTACAGTATACCATCTGTTCAAGGATTTTCATTAAAAGTAATCAATAAGTGTTGAAACCAACATTTACGGGAGCATCATGTTATACGATGACTGTCAATGGGTACCAATAAATTAAAGTAGATAGGGGGAGGTGGTGCCGATCTTGATTGTTTATCATACAATATAACTCGTAGACTACAATTACGCTCCTTTTTTAATTATTTATACTGTAACACTATCATAAACCAGTATTTAAAGGTAAGGTTCAAAATTACTATGATATTAGAAACTATAACAGTTTTTTCTTATAGGTAAAATGTCGTGAGATAGGAAACGGAAGATTAACGTTAATATCAACACAGAAAATGAAATATCTTAAAAGGGATATCCGAAGGACCAAAAATAAAAGCTGTTTTAAGATTGGCGAATGATCCCTGCAGAACCTTATACAGCTATCATGAAAAAATAAGGAACTCATCAACTCTAGACCCAATAAACTTACATCAAATTACACTATGCATAAAATTTTTCGGATGTCCAAGGACAGGACCTTATTGCTTATTTGACGAAATACAAGCACATTTTTTTATGAACTTACCATACTAGATAATTGCAGACTAGCCTACGAGATGGCAGACCTGGATAGAGGATAACGCTAAGGGTGGAAGAAACAATTTCTGTTCGATGGTACCTATCTTCTAGAAAATTTGTTCTAAGAACAATACTGTATATTGGTTTTGCTTTACTCAAAGAGGACAATTGCATTCGTTGCCTCAACCCCCCCCCCCCCCCCCCGACCCATCTACGTCTGCAAGTGCCTCAAAAATGACATGAAACTGATAATGCACTTCCTACATCCAGAAACAGAGTTGTAACATTAGTCCATTCGAGTTTCGTGGATTACCAAAAGCTAGACCAAGATAAAATGGACAAACAAAAGGAAAAACATTAGAAAGTGACAGTTGTAATGTAGAAGACGACCCGATAAGTATTTATTCAAAAGAAGAGCTGATGCATGAAGAAGAAGATGATGTTATCCCCGTAAATCCTAACCATTTCCGTTCCCTGCCAAAAAAGAAAATTTCATGTATATTGAGTTTGAAGTAACATGACTTAGATATAGAGGTCAATGTTCTTACGAAATCTGTTAAAAAGCTGAACCAATGTTCTAGCTGTTGTGACAGTCAAGTGGCATCATGTTAGAATGATTTTGCCTCAATGAAGGCTTAGTAGGAGCACGAAGAGGACTCAAGGACCGCATCATTTTGATATTGACATCACGAAAATAGAGCTAAGTTCATTATTAACCATTGTTCATGTTTAACCGCCATTTATTTTTTATTGGGACTGATTTTTATGACTGTTCTATCAAACTCTATAAGGAGCAAGTAATAACATTATTTTAATTTATTATTATGACCTTATGATAAATATTGTAATTGAGTTAAAGATTATAAAATAATATAAAGCAAAGACAGGTTGTCTTTCTTATTTTTAATAATAGTGTGTGTGTGTCTAATAGCACCGCAATTTTGAGACTTTACTTTATATTTAAAACTGCTTTGAAGTACAATTAATAAAGAGTATAATTGAAGAAAACATGTTTTATATAATGTAAATAATTAAGATCCAGTGAACCCCGCAGTGCAACACCACCCCTTCTTAAAAAAAAAGCTATTCTATTTCATAACTAACTTACTCAATGGCCATCTAATTTATTTTATCTATTTTGCAAAATTAGAAACGTCATCTCGGATTTTATAAAAAAAAATTCAGCCATTTTAAAATAGTTACAATGCTGTACAAAAAAGTGATCCACTGTACCCCATGCTCTCCTACTAACTAGAAAGTATTTATGAATTCAGAACTTACAATGGGGACGAGTCTCTTCAGAAGCAACAGCTTGAGGTTCCTGGTCTTGTTCTTGCAAATGTTGTTGCATCATGTTTACAGGAATGTTAACGGGTAGTCTTCGGATATAAGCTTGTCTATTATTCATTTCTGGAACGGGTTGTCTTTGTTCCTGGGTTTGAACGATCATTTCGTGGGATTCACCGGATTCTTCGCCAGAGTCCTCTTCGGATGATTCAGGCTCGGAGACGGCAACAATGACACGGTCGTTGTTGGGGAGTCTAGAATAGAAACATTAAATAATTTAAAAAAATTAGGGAATTCCGAAAATGTTACCTATTAAGCTGAGTCAAAATTTCTTCGGGGATAGGAAGACCCTGAGCCATAGTTCTTTCTTGAACTGGACGCATTGGACGTGGTGCTCCAAAATCTTGTTCCCTGGACTCTTGAGGTTGATTTTCCTGTTCTTGGGCTTTCTGGGATTCCATGATTTTCTGGGCGATGATTTGTTGGATAATGTGTTGAATGATTGGGTTTGGTGATACATCAGCTTGTTGTTGCTCTGGTTGTTGTTGGCCTTCTACGCGAATTTGCACCTATGCATAAAATAAAATGAACGTTTCGTAAAATACACATAAAACTTTATTATACCTGTTGAGGAATAAACATCATTTGTTGCCTTTGTTGATCAACTTCTTGAGGTCTTTGAGATTCAATAGATTGTCCTACAGGTTCTATGTTTTGTCTATAAGCAATGATGCGTTCCATTGTGGGTCTAGGTGGTTCAACTCTTACGTCCATAGGTGGTCTCATTGGAGGCCTCATTGGTTCTATAGCGGACCTCATCTGCCCCATGAATCTCATTTGTTCCATTGGAGGTCTCATGTTTTCCATGGGAGGTCTCATGTTTTCAATTGGTGGTCTCATGTTGTCCATTTGTGGTCTGACTTGAGGTGGCATTGGTGGTCTCATGTTTTCCATTGGATTGTAAGGACCCATTTGAATCTGAGGTTGCTGAAAATTTCGTTTTACAAATTATAATTTTAAATATAAATGGAATTTGTAATTTTTCCTCAAAATACCCTAAAATTAACAGGCAGAAAAGTACGTACATTGGTAATAAAATTATGAACTTACTTCTGGTCGCTGCATAGGCATGTGGGTCTGGAAAGAAGTATGAGGGATAGGAATCATAATTGGTTGAATCATAATGGTATCTTGCTCGCTATCGTCATCGTCATCGTCGTCCTCTTGTTGAGGTTTTTCCGGTTGTTGGGGTTGAGCACTAAAAAGGTTTAAGGTGGATATTTTTCCTAGGTAGTGTTAAGGCAAGAGTTTAAATATTGTATAGATATTGATAGAGATTATTGGATTTTTAATTTCATTACATTGGGTCTCTGACGAGAATATGTACAAATTATGAATAGAACGAAGTTTCTTAATTTTTTTATAATGACATTATATTATATGTTTATACTTTTTGGTCAATTTACAGGAGTTTCCAGTATCCTGTATCAAATATAACTAATTCATTGTATTTATCAAAATTGAGAAAATGGAAATGGGAATCCAGTAAGGACTTGTTTGTCTATATATTACAATTTTTTTCAGAGAGTATTTAACGTAGTCATAGTACAAAACTCGTATATAGGGCGGATACTATTAGTAACAAACTAAATACAGACCTAAGGTACAAATGCGATTTTGTAAGGAGTAATTTTTGGGTGATCAAATGAGTGATCAGGGACGTCTTTTATTCTGGATGCAACTGTCAATTGACCCTACCTATCTGTTTCGAACATTTGAGCAGAAAGGTACATTTCAGAGACTAATAATTTTATTTTTATCAAGTCAGCTTAACAGATCTTTGAGACGGTGCTTCAAGAAAATATATCGATAAAATCAATTTTTGAGGATCACAACTAGGCATAATTCGTTAAAAAAATTAGTCATTTTAATGAGCGAGAAAAGGGAATATATTCTAGTCACATAGCATCAAATTTAAATAAATTGTAAATATTGTTCCACTATGCATTTATATAACGACACAATGCATTACAGATATAAACTTTAAAATTCATATATTTATGGTTTAGAATTCTTATCACGCGAGTTCTACTTATACATAAAGGTTATTTTTGCTTTGGGACAATTTATTTATTTTCATTTTTAATATAACATCAATGGTAACAGCCGATTATTTCTCTATTAAAAAATAATTAAATTACCTAGTAATTTGGTTCAATTACTAAGGTCTAATCATAACGTACCAGTAATACCTGCATATTTGGTACTTTCACCAATATCAAATTCAGTTTCAACAATTCCTATGACAATTTTGAAATGTTACGCTCGCTGCATACACACCTGTTACGTTTTGTACGTGATTATTTTTTATGCAATGGAAAACGTTTATTTCTAGAATAACTACGCTCTGAATATTTAAAAATTATTAATATTTATACGTGGTTTGTTATAAAAATATTTTTTTGAATATAACTATACCAGTATTTTTTTATAGAGATTCGGTCTTTATAAAAAAATGAATTTAAAAACGCGTGCCATTTTTGTCTGTCAAAAGTGGAGTAAGCCATATTTGACAGTTTTTAACTAAAACGTAGAGAAAATGTTATAGTGATTATTCGCAAGTTACGTGGTTATTTTGATGTACATAATCAATCGTCGCTACTGTTAATTTACTCAAGAAATTTAGCAAAATTTTTCATTAAAGAATTAGAGAATCTTTATTGGTCATTGTCCTAAAAATTAGGTCAAAACATCGCGACTACCAGTGTCAACCTCGCCGAACAACGAAACCCATCTATTCTATGAAAGTGTATCGTGGCATGTTCCTAACCTTTGTGGCAAAGTGGATGAAATGTATAATAACAATGTGTAAAAGTTTGAAAAAATGCACCAGTGTTTAAATTATTATGTCAAAATATTTAAGTTGCCAGTAAATATACCTATTAAGATACAAGTTTCTTAATATATAAAAAAATTGACTTGTAGTCTTATTATTTGATTTAGTTAATTATTATTTATATGTTTTATTCGATAAATATGCATTAATACTTTTTTCCCGATGTTCATTTTTATAGCTTTACTTCAAGGCAACAGGCGAGTTCAATTTCTTAGATACCCTCATTTTTTCTTATCAAAATAAGCAAAAGTTAGTAGGGTTATATTTATTTCCACATCCTTTTTTTAGGGTTAAATTCATAATTTATATAATTATACAGACTATAGATTAATCAATTTTATTTCTTTTCACCGATCGCATCGTATGACAATACAGTAATATGGAAGCATATGTATATTGTTTGACATTCCCTTCCCTGACCTCTTAAGACAGTGACGTACTTATGCGTTATTACAAACTCAACAAAGATGCAAGCTCCTTATTATGACAATCTCTTTTTCCTTATTTCTATAGAATCCCAGCCCAGGAGAGTAAGTGCAGAATTGTTCACATTCCCTCAAGAGAACGTTCACTTTCTATTAAGCACCTGAATAGCAGCCCAAATGTGGTTTCAACATGATAGCGCCATTTGTCCTATGGCACACGAAACAATGATGTTTTTTGCAAATAAAATCTCTAGGTCGTGTTACCTCTCGTTTTGGAAATCAAATTTAACCACAAAGAAGTTGCGTTTGGATTTTTCATCTTGATTTTTTAACCCAGGGTCCATGCGAATAATCCTGGAAAGTTTTAAAAATTCAAAGAAGAAATCGAACGTGTAATTCGTGAAATCTAGCAGCACTTACTACAAAAACGTTTTCTAAAATTTCATCGAAACAATAAATACCTACCACCGAAGCACTAGTGACCATTTGCCAGCGATTCTAATGAAATTTACTAGCTTTTACCAGCGACTTCGCATACAACTTGAGAGATAAAAATTTTTTAAGTTATGAAAATTCCCTATTTTTTTAAAGCAACCTATATCACTCCTGACAGCTACCTCTTCATGTACAAGTGAAGTTTCATCGAAATCAGTTCACTCGTTTCGAAGATTAGCCCATATAGACGGTACACAAACAAACAGAAAAAAAAACAGCCTATATCATTCCGGACAAACTCCTCTTTGTGCCGGGAATGTTACATCGAATTCGGTTCAGCAGTTTCAAAAATTAACCCGTACAGAAGGGTAGACAGACGGACAGAAAAAAAGCATATATCACTCCTGATAACTTCGTCTTCATGTATGCAGAGTTTCATCGAAATCGGTACAGCAGTTTCGAATATTAGCTCGACAGACCCACAGACGGACACAAAAAAAAAATAGCCTATATTACTACTGACAACCTTCTCTTTATGTGTGCAGAGTTTTATCAAAATCAGTTCAGCTGTTTCGAAGATTAGCCCGTGCAGACAGGCAAAAAGAAGAAAAACCGCTTATAAAGGGTGTTTTTTTATAGAGGTATAAAACTTTAAGTTGGCAACACTTTTTTAACTGGCGGCCATTTTGTCAGCTGTCAAGTGATTTATGTTTAGTTTGGTTTGGCATTTCAACATGAATAGACTGACGCCTGAACAACGCTTCTAAATTGTGCAAATTTATTTTGAAAATCATGGTTCTGTTCGAAATACGTATCGCGCACTACGTCCATTTTACGGCCAACATAATCGTCCATCAGAGCAATTAATTCGATTAACTATGGAACGTTTTCGCACCACGTTTACTCTAAAAGATAATACGCATCCACAGAGACGTCATACAGTGCGTACAGAAGAAGTCATTGCTGCTGTAGAGCGTAGCGTAGAGGAAGACCCGAATCAGTCTATCCGCCATCGTGCACAGGAATTGGATATGTGTCCATTTACTTTATGGAAGATTTTGCGGAAAGATATTGGTTTGCGTGCTTACAAAATCCAACTCGTGCAAGAATTGAAGCCACACGATCACCTAGCAAGGCGTAGATTCGGTGAATGGGCTCAAAACAAGATTGCCGTTGATCCCGATTTTCATAAGCGAATTTTGTTTAGCGATGAAGCTCACTTTTGATTGAATGGATACGTCAATAAACAAGCCGTATTTGGAGTGATGATAATCCTCAAGTGTATGTTGTGACACCGTTACATCCAGAAAAACTGACTCTTTGGTGTGCTTTATGGGCTGGTGGAATCATTGGTCCGTACTTCTTTAAAAACGATGCTGGTCAGAACGTTACAGTTAATGATGACCGCTATAGAGCCATGATTACTGACTTTTTCGTTCATCAATTGAACAACCATGATGTGCAGGAGCTGTGGTTTCAATAAGACGGCGCAACATGTCACACAGCTCGTGCCACAATTGATTTATTGAAGGAAACGTTTGGTAACCACCATAGTTTCACGTTTCGGACCCGTGAATTGGCCTCCAAGATCGTGCGACTTAACGCCGCTAGACAATTTTCTGTGGGGATATGTGAAATCGCTAGTCTACGCCGATAAGCCCGAAACGATTGATCACTTGGAGGACAACATTCGCCGCGTTATTGCCGATATACGGTCATCGAAAATTGGACCTCCAGATTAGACTACGTCCGAGCCAGCCGTGGCGGTCATATGCCAGAAGTCTTATTTAAATTATAATGCCAGAAGGTTATCTTTCGAATAAAGTAAATTTCATGTCAATTGAAAAAATTCATCTTTGTTTTATTCCATTTAAAAGTTCTATGCCTCTATAAAAAAAACACCCTTTATTACTCCTGACAATCTCCTCTTCATATGTGTAAAGTTTCATCGAAATCGATTCATCAGTTTCAAAGATTAGTATGTACAGAAAAACAAACACATAAAAGCATTCTTTATCACTCCTGACAATCTCCTCTTCATATCTGTAAAGTTTCATCAAATTGAGTTCATCCGTTTAGAAGATTAGCCCATTAGAAACAAAAAAAAGCATCCTGAATCATTCCTCTTTGTATCCGTGAAGTTTCATAGAAATCAGTATAGCCGTTTCGAAGATTGGCCCGTACAAACAGAGAGACAGAAAAAAAGTATCCTATATCACTCCTGACAACCTCGTTTTCATGTCTATAAAATTTTATTGAAATAGGTTTAGCTGTTTCGAAGATTAGTGTTTAGCGACAAAGAGACATATTGCCAAACAGAAAAATGAAGCCTGTTTCACTCCTGACAATCTGTTCTTCATGTCTGTAAAGTTTTATTAGCTCATATAGATAGACAAACAAAAAAAAAAGTATATAGCCGAAGGTACTCTTGATAGCCTGTTCATGCTTGTAAGGTTTCATCGAAATGAGTTCAGTTGTTTCGAAGATTAGCCCGGTCAGGCAAAGAGACACATCAATTTTATTTATTATATATAGATTTAAAGGTTGTAGACAACGTTGAAGATTGACTAAAATGTACATGTTGGGCTTGCCTTGTTTCGATTTTTGATTCATTGAAGTTTCATTTTACTGTATGGTAATGACTTAATGTAACGACGTAGTGGTTGCCAAAGATTAGGTATTTCAACACTGAGTTCACTGAATATTCTATTAATATTTTTACTGTAAACTGCTTCTATAAATATTCTCTTTTTCATGATGGGTTCCATATATATTGCAGCAACTTCAGATAATTTTATATGGTTTTGTTTATCGCAGGCGTGTTCTTCAATACCAGTTCTCGACCTTTCCCCTTTTTGTACACGAATTTCATGTTCCTTAATTCGAGCTTTTAGAGGATGCTTGGTTTCTCCAATATAAATTTCACCATGTTCACATGGAACTTTATAAGCACATTCTTTTTAACGGTACGTTTAAGTTTTGTTTTTGTTAAATGAGCTCCGAGTGTATTTCTCGATTTGAAGGTTGTTGTTATTTTGTAGATGCAGAGAATTCGTCTTATTTTTTCTGAAGTTCCCGTAAAATACAGGATTGTGAAGAATGGATGAGTTTTTTACTGTCCAGTGAATTTTATCGTAAGGTTAATAACATCGTCAATTAATTTTATAGGGTAACCATCTCTTTTCCGAATGAATTATTACATAAAGTTAGTGTATAACTCCTTATTTGATTATAATGCGTTTTATTTCATTTTTATTGTAAATAGTTACTTTGTATACATCAAGAAAAATTTCTAAAAATTCATTAAACAATATAAATAATCATTTATTATAAGCATAGATAGTATTAATTATTACCCATTAATCATGCATTGTGGATGCAAATTACCATTGCTGTATAAAAAATGCACTTAATAAATAAATACCTTTGCATGTTTCCACTTTCACAGATGATAACCATTCTTTCACCAGTCAGTCTTTCGAATCTTGGGTCAGTAGTAATGTTCAATCCGAACGGTAACCTCAGGGTCTTGGGTTGATGTTTCTTTTCTACGATGCAATTCATTTTGGATCTATATAAAATAAATATTTTTATATTGTTATTTATGATTAGTATTATGGAATGTTATAGGTCAATAGTAGAAAGTCCATTTAATGCTAGATTTTGAAAAATAATGTGAATTTTGCACACTTACAAAAGGCCCCATGTAGCAGGCAAAATTTAGGGCGGCTAAAAATTTTTATAAAATAAAAAAAATATATATCACATACATCCGGTACAAAATTGAACTAAAGTGCATTTTTTGATAGATCGCATTGTACATATAATAATAATTTTTATTTCGCAAAGTAAAAATCAATACATTTCATATTTTGCATTAACAATAATATTCACATTACACAATTGCAAAAAACGAGCTTGAAACTATTAATAATTGTTCAAAGCTCAGCCCCTTGGTAAAAATATTTCCCTAACTAGAAGGTTCGCAGAGTATAGAAAAAAAAAAGAGCAACGCAAAATACACTGTATTTACTCATTAAGATATTTTTTATCGTTTTTATAAAAATTGGAATGCCATTAACAATCTTATAAATATGATAAGGAAAGCTTCTTTTGAAAAGCGCTGTTTTAAGAGGTGGTGGAGAGATAAGACCCTTAAATCTAACATTCAAATTGTAAACATCTGTTCTATAATTAATTTTATTTGTCAAGTATGGAGGGAAGTTATTAAAAATAATGTTATGAAAAAATACCAAAGAATTTAATTTACGTCTGTCCTGCGTATTCAACCATTTTGCAACGATTAATTTGTAGGATACCGGATCAAATTTCCTTATACATATATAAAACGTAAACAATTCTTCTGTACTTTCTCGATTGTGTTTATATCTAGTTTATCTAAACAGGGACCATACAAAATATCGTAGTAATTAAAATGGTTTAGAACAAGATAATCTGCTAATTTTATTTTAAGAGTTTCACTTAAAGGCGATGAAAAGGATAAAGTATTTTTAGAGATATGTAGGTATGCCTTCTATAAGCTGAATCTAATTAGTTGTTTAAAAAGCCAATCTATATCGATTCGGATACCTAAGTTTTTTGTACATTTATTACATTTTCTTATCCTCTTCCAGCAACACTTATATGAAGGTCACCCTATAAACCATATTTGTGTTTACTAAAAACCATCACAGATGATTTATCAGGGTTAAAGTGCAATCCATTACGTTGAGAAAATACTAAAATCATCATTCAAGGTTATCTCTGCCATATCCCAGTTATCAGACAAAAAAGAGTCTCAAGTAGAGCACTTGGGTCTCATAGGCAAAAAAATAAGCTGTAACATAACTTAAACAGGAAATTAAGTTGTAAGTATAAATTGTAAACAAGGGTCCTAATATGGAACCCTGCGATACAACACATTTCACTAACTCTCTTGATGACTGGCCCATGGAAGTTTCAACATATTCAAGTCTGTTTTTTAGATAACTCTCCACACATCCAATGGTATTACTTGAAAAACCAACTAAATTTAATATAGATAACAACAGATCATGATTTATCATATCGAATGCTTAAAAGTAACAAGATCGATGACCTGCCCACGTCCGAAGCTCTGATAATATCATCCGTAAGACTTAAAAGAGTTGTTGCACAACTGTACCCTCTTCTGAATCCTGACTGGTTCACGTGTATGTATGTATATGTATGTGCGTAGAATTGGGGTCTGCACACTGCGACCTAATAGATTTATTGTGTTCCCCTTCTGCTGCCAAGTTGTAAGAGATACCTTAGCGGCTAAAGCAGGTTCTTTAGTCCTATTACCCTTACGTTGTTGGATGGCTTCAAAGTGGGTAGCTCCCCTTCTTCTATTTGGTGTGCTACTCTCTGAAAGGATGTGAATCGAGGTTTCGTCGTCCTAGCCGCAGAATCTGCACTTTCCTTCTGCTAATCCGAGTTTCTTGACGTGTCCCTGCAGATGTTCAATGCCTCGTCAGGATCCCTGTCAGAACTCAGCTGGTTTTTACTTAGGTTTATGCATTCCTTGAGTCTCTTCTGATCGTAGTTCCCAAGAAGAATTTTTGCTTGTCTCCGTTCAATAATTGGATCTCCTGCTTTCTTCTATTTTTAGTTCTTCCAACATTGCTGCTGATTTCACAGAAAGGCTCTGGCCCCAGAAATAGTGGTTGTCTACTATTTCATTCCCCTTAACCTCGGTGTGTCCCGGTACCCACATGAGAGTGACCGTATTATTCTTACGGTTCACGGGTAAAATAGAATTGTTTTTCTTTTTTTTTTTGAGAGACACAGCACTATACTAATAGGTCGTAGCTCACTAAAACTGGTTACATTATTTTTTAGCAATGGCCTTATATATGCCACATTCCAGGCATCAGGAAAAAATCCTTCCAAAATACAAAAACTGATTATGTTTGCAAGATAAGGCAGAATTCTGGAACAACACAATCAAAATATTTCAATATTAATAAAATCAGAACCCGATGTCAATGATTTTATACCAAATAGTTCTGATTTTACTTCATCTATACCAACAGTGACAAATTCAAATTTTTCAGCTAAAAGTAATTTTATATTATTTTGATAATAGGGTAATAAATTGGTATATGCTGGTTGTTGGTTTTTCTGAAAATTGTAGAAATGTTCATTAATCTCAGAAGATTTATCTAAAAAATCAGGAAGGGGAACAACTGCAGATTTATTTACTGTATTTAATTTTTTTAGTCTGTTCCATAAGATTTTACTGTAAGTATCGTTAACACAAAATTATAAATATTTCTCCTTTTAGTTCTTATAGCTATATTTTTTTGATTACGTAACTGTTTGTGACAGTTTTAATGAACTTGATTTTTTGTTCGTTTATAATTTTGAAAAGCCTTATCTCCCATTTTTATCATAGTCTGTACAGTATCCGTTAACAAAACAGGCTTTTGCTTATTCATTACTATAATTTTAAAGGAGTCAAAACATCACATATATTTGTAATTAGATGGTTTAAATAGAAAACTTTTTCATTTACATTTACAATATATATTATGTCTTCGAAAAAGGTATTTTCTAAAAAAGTAGTTAATAAGTCCTTATCAATACGCTTTAAATTTCTTATTGAACAATGTTTTCTATTTTCAACTATTAACTCCGTTTCAAAACAACAATCTATCAACAAATGATTGGAAATAGAAGAACATTTTTTGTTGAAAAACTATATATATTTTTTTTCATCTTTGGGTATCAACATGAAATCAAGAAGACTATTACTTTTAACTGCAATTCTGGTTGGTGTATCCACTATTTGTTGTAAATTAAATGTTTCAATAGAAAAAATATGATATTTATCAGCTGTTGTAAACAATCCGATCTGCCATAGTATATTTTTTACTATGTTATGGTGAATCAGGAAAAAAATACGAACAACTGATATGTGTCAATATCATCCTTTCGAGGTTATATTCGATGAAATCATACAAAAATTCAACAGAATATTCAATGATATCATATAAAATTATAAGTTATGGCCTAAAAACAACAAAATTAACAAACTCACTTTTGGTTTTTCGCAATCAAGTCTCCAGCCAAATCATCGAAGTCCAATTGAAGAGGTAATTTAAAGTGAACCTTGGGTTCTTCTTCTGATTCGCTTGAACTTGAAGAATCACTGCTGCTGTCGGAGCTATCAACGGCATTGTCGTCGATATCCTTGATGTTCTTCTTTGATGTTACAAGTGGATCAGTTTGACGCTTATTATGTTTTGGTTCATCCTGCAAGAGAAAAGTATAAGTAGCTTTTGGGTTATCTTGATAACATTCATAATAAATTGAATTATCTATCCCTTAATGTTTCACTCTGCTGAAATTTCAGGAATTATGTTTATTTGGTGGTAAAACGTATTACAATATTTCCAATTCTGATGAGATGAAAATTTGGCTAATCAATAAAAGTTTTAAATTCTAAATATATTACACCCGTAGTTATACATGGTAAAGGTGGTATTTTTCTGTGAGTTATCATATTTTAAAAAAATGATTCAGAGATTTTATAGTGACCGACAGAATCCCCACATTTGAACCTTACTGAAAATTTATTGAAAGAACTAGCAAAATGTGTAATATATTTTGTCCTGGTCTGTTACGTCATTTATTCCCATTCAGACCTTAATGCACCACCGGGTCCCCAAATTAGGCAAAATTATTAAAAAGGCTTAATTTATCCGATCGGCATCTTATTTTGCGTAAAAATAATTTAAAAAATTACGATAAAAATTGCTTTTCTTAATTGCTGAAATGAAAAATTGCGTAAATAAAAAAACCTCTGTGTACTGAACAGCAAGAAATAAAAACACGCCGGCTGTAAAGCGTCTGTAACAATGAAAGTATTTTTATTGCTTAAATGTTGGTATTTTCTCTTTTTTAAACGCTTTGTGGGTGCAACACGCAAGAAGCTTTTTATTTGCCAATGTCTACTAATAATGGTCATTATTTACATACAAAAGTATCTTTATTTAAATATTTTTACGCTATGTTATTTTCGTTATTAATCAAAAAACAACTAGATAAACATATAATCGAAAACAAATGAATTTAAAATTCTGTTAAGCAATATTTCCACTTTAAATTTCAACTATATTCAAGTTAATCTTTGCAAACTTAATTAAAATATAACATGTTTCGCCACACTGTGGTAGCCTCTTCAGAAAAATAAACCAAATTTATTTATTTTTTCTTCATCTCAGGGTTATATAAATTAATCGATTATTCCAAGTATCACAAAATATTAATCGATTTGATTATTAACGCCATAGAGAGTGTGCCATTTATTTTTTTAAATAGAAACAGTTAAAATCAAAAATCGGTACTCGACATTAAAAAATTGAGGTTTCAAGCTTCAAAAAGCTAACGTATATATATATATATATATATATATATATATATATATATATATATATATATATATATATATATATATATATGAAATCTGCGACTTTAAGTAAATGTCTTATGATCAATATTAAGCGGAGTCTCGAATACATCCGCGCTACGGGCTTTAACCCCCAAAGCTTTCCCCTTAAATCCCACACAGGTTTCCCACCAAGAGTTTAGTCACACAATTATAATTAATTAATATTAATTTAACTGGTAAATGCATAAATAAACGTTATCCTCAGGCGATCAGCTGTTAGTTAACAATCATCCAAGATGGTTTGCAGTATTATTTGACCCAATTTCGATTCGCAGAGCAAAGACCTCTCGCTTTCACCTCGATAGAATCTTCGAAACGTTCGTTGCAACTACGATCTTTTGCACGCGAACTTTGCTAGTTCTAAATTGTTTTATTAACAAATAAGTAGTTTCATCTCAAATAACGGATGATACGTAATAAGAATACACATCATACAAGCGTCCATTTTGCTGTTTCTGTTTGTCCGAATCTAATGTTACCACCAGCTATACTTACGCATATACGCATATATCAAATACTTCATTTTAAGGTGTAAGTTATGCGTCTGTTACCAATTCATTTTAAGCATAGACATGGATATATCAACTGCAATATTCAACAATTTATCTCATGCAGTCTAGATTCAAAAATTATATTGGCCACCGTTTAATCCAGATTTAAATCCAATAGAGCACATACGAGATCAGCAAATGCAGTTCTAAATAAAATAAAAAGCGTCGATTTGCAGCACAATATGAAAGAGACATAATTCTTTAAGAATTTGTTTGATTAGAGCTCGGAATCAGTAGAAACTTAGAGAAGATTCCATCATGCGTAAGTCAAAGAAATAATATCAACAAGTTTTTAGGCGAGAGTAACCAAATCTTTAAATTATGAAATTTGCCTAGGAAAAGTAATATTTAAAAAAAAATTGTAAAATACCAAGAGATCTTGTTTGCAGCAAATGCAATCAAGTCAAAATTACCTTAGAAAAACACAATAATTTCACAAAAGAAAGGTTCACTTGGAGGTTATTGAACCTATTATTTCTCCCAAGCTAAGTTGCTTAAAAAAACATCATTCTCTTCAGGTGCGTTCTTGTAAAAAGCTTCTGCGTTATTGTTAAATTTAACAGTTTATCACACTGCTTAGGGATGTTAAATTTAGTTGGGAAATCACGTTATAATCTAAATAATTTTAGCAGTAAAAGTCTTCTGAAACAAAATTTATTAACAAACAAATTATTTCTCAAAAATTGTCAAACACTTGTTTATAAACAACAATTTTGAGAAGTACTGTATAGAATATTAAATTAAAATTTGTACATTATTTTCTAAAAACATATTTACTTTTACTTTGATGATTGTCGTTATTAAATAAACTTATTCTAGATTGAAATCGAAGTGGAATTTTTTTATTAGTAAATTATACTAATAAAAACAATCTTTCTTGAGGACAAAGTGAACCATTAAAACGTTACGTTAATAATAAATGTTATTAGCTTTTGCCTTGAATTCAGGTTTTAGTTTATATAAAAAATGTAAAAAATATCATTTAAAGTTTGCTGTAAACATTAAACTAACCTACAGTGTGTCTAACTGAATTATTGTTGAGTACCGGGCTGACAGCATGGCTGTTTTTTTTTTTGCGTTGCTTTATTAACATTGGTGACTCAATCGCCGAGACAGATCCGGTAATTAATTAATACGGTTGTTTTAAAATATTAAAGTATTCTTGTTCTTCCAAAGCATATTTATTAAAGAATGTAGAATAGCTTCTCTGTTTCTTGCTGCGTGGTAACCCCGTCCATTGTCTAAGTTTTATGAGCTAGTACATCTTCTTTTCGCTTCCCCTTCTGTCCTAGATTTTTCCTTCAATCACTAGCTCTAAGAATCGGCATTTCTGATTTCGCATGATATGTGCCAAATACGCCGCTGTGGTTTCTTAATTATGTTGTATAGTTCGCGATCTTTGCCAAAACGCGCAAGAACTTCTTCATTTGTTATTCTTGCTGGCCATGGTATTTTAAGGACTCTTCGATACATCCACATCTCGAAAACCCCCAATTTATGCATTGCAGTTACTTTCAATTTCCAAGCCCCTACACCATACATAACATTTTATGAATCTGTTTTAATTCCAGGTCAAAATCTGAACATACAAGCACTTTCTGAGTTTTATTAAAGCCTGTCCTGCCTGTACGATGAGGCATTTTACTTCGTTATCCGATGTCGATTCTTCAAATAGCCATGTTCCCAAATTTTTAAATTGGGGGGTTTTCTATGGATACTGCATTAAAAGTTATGCTGAAGTTTTAAAATAAATTCGGATTTCTTGAGATAATCTTAAATTTTGTCATGAGCGTACTGATGTGTGAACCTCTTGGAAAATTGTTTCCGATTAAAGATTTAATAGAAGAAGGGACAGTAACATCCCTGTTGGATCCCTCTTCTAATTTGTATCAAATTACACAGATTATTGACTAACTTTACCTTCGCCATTTGGGCTTAGTATAAGTTTTCGATGCATCGAATATCCTCTTGATCTACAGGTATATCAGTTTTTCTAAGATATTGCATTGGTTTATGATATTACACTCGGACGAATGCTTTCTTGTAACGTATTAAGCATAGGCACACGTCTTTTTTTCTGATTGTGACAGTCCTAAACAAGCACTTTTGTGGCAACTATTCCTTCTATCGTACCGAAATCCTGTCTAAACCCAAACAGTGAATCGCTGTGGTCTCTTCCACATTTCTTGTATGTTCTTTGATGTATTATTTTTTGATGTATTATTTGTATCCATTGTTTGGAGTACTGACCCGTCTCATAAATCTGGTTAAATATTTTATTTAGTATTGTGGTGCCTCTTTCGTCTAGAAGTTTCAGTATCTCAGATGATATCTCATCTGGACCAGCTGTTTTGTGTTCTTTGAGTTTTGTGGAACTTTCTCCTCTTTGGTGAATGAAGAGCTAGTCAAATAATTATCTCTATCAGCTTCTCTTATGGGTCTGTCATCATATAAAAGTTCTTCTATATATTTTTCCCACACATTATTTTCTTCTCTGGTTTCAAAAATTATTTGATTGTCCTGGCTGACTATTACGCCTGGTATACTCTTTCTATATGTTCCAGCATTTCTTTAGAATTTTTGTGTAGATTACGATGGTCATGTTATTTTAGCAGTTGTTTTTTTCGGCGCATTCGTTTTTTGTTATTATAATTTTTGATATTATCAATTTTTAATGCTTAGATAAATGTTGTGATCTATGCCTTTTTTGTATTTTTGGCGTTCATTCATTAATAATTATATTTCATTCGTCATCCATCTTTGCTCCATGTCTTCTGATCCATATTCTAATCTATTTTGCATGGTATTTGTTGTAAAATTTATTACCTTTGCCCACGATTGCACTAATTTATTTGTTATTATTTTGATTTGCGTGTTTATCTCACTGCTTATTTCATCTATTATCATTGGGTACCTTATATTTTCTATTGCTATCCGTCGTGTAGCTGCATTTTTTGGCTTGACAAAGCTTTTTTCATAGTCAGTACTAGTAGTACATCTGCTCCCGGATACGTACAAGCTTTTTTGGCGGTTGAGCTAAATCTTTCGTTAATGATATAACCGACTTGATTGCATATTATACTTCCTGGTCTATCTGCTGGGACTTTCTAAGTATATAAACGACGAGGATGAAGCTAAAACCAGGTTTTTGAAATTTTCGTGTTCTTCTTCTTGACAGAACTGCAGAAGTCGATCACCTCTCTCGTTTCTGACTCCAAAGCCTTAAGGTCCAGTTACGTTTTCAAATCTGCCTTTTTCGATCTTGACATTGAAGTCTCCCATTATGTTGATGTCACGTTTTTTACTCAAATTAAGGATTTCTTTGACTTTGCTATAAAAATTTTCTACTTCTTGTTCTGTTGAATATGGAGGAGACCTTAAAAATTTTCTATATCAAATGTCAGCGTCATTTAAAAATATACACCAATTAGATATAAGTTTATAATTAGTCTTTATATTTGAACTGTATAATGAAATGTTTTTGTTAGTTCGTTTTATACACCTATCATGTGTTTGTTTTGCAATTATAGTGTTAACACCATACGCTAAATAATAAATAGAAGTTGACCAGAATAATTCTTTTAGAATTCCAAAAAACTGCCATACCATTTTTATTCTAGACGTGCAGTTTGTTTTATTACAGGCTATTAACTATAAGGAAAAAAACGAGGTAATCAGGAACAAATTAGTAACAACATTTTAATGATTGAATATGTTTTTCTGGCCCTCAAATATGATATAATCACAAAATGCTACTAAATTCAGGAGCGTGTTTTTGAGAACGGTGTGAAAATGAGACTTTTTCAATTTTTCAAAAATAACTCATAAACTATACATTTTTAGTATATACATATATTAAGATTTTTTCTTCTAAGGTCAGATTTCTTCTCTACCAAATAAATGCAAAAAACAAAAAGAAAAGAAATCAAAAATTCGCATTTCTTTTTTCAAACTTTTGTTTTTCTGGGTAAATATAGGTATAGGCAGAGAATATATATATATATATATATATATATATATATATATATATATATATATATATATATTAGACGCGGATTCACTGCGCATGAGATTTTCTTTCCCAGACATGCAAATAAAGGGTGGACGCTAAACCAGATAAATTTGTGCCAATGAAGATATTAAAAAGAAATTCATAATATTTTTAATGGGTAAATTTAAAACAGCTGTTATTGATACTACACAGGCAGAAGAAGATGAAGATGTGCTAATTATTAGTATTGCAAAAGAAAAGGCTACACAATCCGTTAATGTAGTTATAGTTAGCCAAGATGATAATATTAGCATTATTATCCGATCAATATCAAACATTTATTTACTGAAACTAAGCTTTGGAAAAATAGATAAACAAGTGTACGGTCTGAATAGCTTTCAAAATCCGCAATACCAGCAATTTCTTGGCTTCATTCATGCTACCACATCCGGATTTTCGAATATTGGAAAAGAAAGTTTATACTATTTTTTTAAAACTTTGTACATATAGAAGAAGATATAAACGTTTTTTTACAAGATGATGCAAATGAGTAAGTGGTAGGCAATGCACCAGAATCGATCGTGGCTTTATTATATGGTGCGAAACCGAACGATAAGTCTTTAGCTAAATGTCGTTTAACATCATTTAATTCTTAAGTGTAAGAATATGATATTTGAACTGTCACTGTTACCTTCGACATCTCATTCAAATACAACAATGGAAAAGGCACAAATTAAATGCTATTGAATGGGGTTGAAAATGGACGAAAAATGATTTGATGCTCATTCCCGCAACTCAGCCACCTGCACCACAGTCTTTGCTTGAACAGATAGCATGTATATGTTTGGAAGATTGTCAAGCAAACTGTGGTTTCGGGAAATTAGGTAATAAATGGTCCATTTTCTGAAAATAATGCACAGCAGTTTACTGCGAAAATGTAGCTAATCAGGATATCTTTGAAGAGGATATTGAAAAAGATGTTGATGAAGAATAGATATTGATAATAGTCTAAGGAATCAAGAAATAAAATAAGTTGGGTTGTATTATCTTGAACATAAAATTTTTGTTTTCATTTAATGTTTGTTTGAAGGTTGTAGACAATGTTGCATTGCCTTTATTTTTATTTTTATGATGTTTCGATTAGGTTGTATCCCTAATCATTATCAAGTATAAACTGAATGCTTTGTCTTAAGGCTTATATAGGGACTGTGTCCATTGAAGCGCAAAGTTTCGCTCTCAATGATTTGATACTACAAAGTAGTGGTTGCCAAAGATTAGGTATCTCAACATTGGGTTTACTGAAGATTCCATTATTATTTTTAAAGTAAGCTGCTTCTATAAATTTTCTTTTCTTTAATGTTGGGTTCCATACATATTGCCGCAGCTTCAGACCATTTTATATGGTGTTGTTTATCTCAGGCGTGTTCTGCAATACCTGAACTCGACGTTTCTCCTTTCTGTATATAAGTTTTATGTTCCTTAATTCTAACTTCTAGTGGTCGCTTCAATATATATTCCACTATACTCACATGGAACTTTGTAAACACATTCTTTCTTATCGGTAGTTCTTGGTTTTGTTTTTGGTAAATAAGCTCTAAGTGTATTTAATGATTTAAAGGCTGTTTTTATATTATAACTGCTGGCAATTCGTCTTATTTTCTCCTTAATGTATGAAATTGTGAAGAAGGAATCCGTGTCTTGCTGCCCAGGGGTTGTTGTTCAAGAGTTATTTATAACATCGTCAATTAATTTTAAAAAATAACCATTCTATTTTAAATCGGATTTAATGTTTGCTACCTCTTTTTCCATTGAATCGGCATTATTGGATATGGATATAGCGCGATTATCAAGGTTGCGTATAATTCCCCGTTTGGTTACAAGAGAATGATTAGAATTATGGTTAAGATATTGATGATGAACCATTTAAATGATACTATTAAAAATGACAGTATACAGGAAGCCAACACATACTGGACAATATCTTACCCATAGTTTTAATAATTCTGTTGTAACAAAACGGGGTTTTATACTGTTAATATTAAAACGATTTTAGATTCAACACAAAACTCAACATTTCTGTTGTACATTTAAAAATCAGGCGATCTTTTATTTAATAAATTAATAAAAGAATCAAATTATATTCACCCTGTATAACAAGAAAACTGTATTTGATATTTCCTTCAACATCGTAGGCCATTTCAAAGAAATAAATAATAAATATTTAACAGTAGTCTTTTCATAAAATAATTCAAGTCACCTCCAACTTATAATAATTCTTTGTATTCAATCATTTATTATTTTTTATTAAGATGGTATTTATTGTAGTGGTTCGCTGAAAATTAGGAATTGGAACAACTGAGTAACAAAATACCGTTATAGTGGTTAGATTATAAAAATGATCAATTTAGATATTGAAATGAGATCAGTTTTGCGGTTATAAGGTAAGGTGATATTGATTTACTATGTAGTAAATAAATATAATAAAGATAATTAATACTCCACAGGAAAGTAAAAAAATGGAATATCAGGATTTAGCACCCTACAGCAAGAAAAAACGAAAGGACCGTGATACAAGTTTCCTATTAGTCGGGGAGCCGAGTGGGATTTCTTAGCCGATAAAGAGACATGGCTTCGCTTAAGTTTCTTTATATGTATTTAGATCCCCTGATTTTGAATAGTGATGATAGATTCCCGAAAAACGGCCAGATACTGTATTTTAAACAAAAAAATTGTTAATTAAAAAAATTGTTTTTCTGTAAAATAAGAAATATTTTATTGCTTGTTAACGCTGTAAATAAACAGCGTTTCATCAATTATAACGTAGGGGCCGCCGTGTATGAAGGGAAATGAAAGTCTATTTACAGCTCCTTATGCTATTATTTGTTTATTTTATGATTAGATGCTTATAATTCATAAATAAAAATAGATATATATATATTAAAACGTGTTTAAAGTATTAATGTAACGATCAGCGAAAGCTAAAAAAGATTATGTGCACTAGGTGAGCGCCTGTAAGTAGACTTCCACTTCCCTTCATACATGGCGGTACTTTACTTTGATGACATCCAATTGCAAGTGCCATCTAGCGACACCAACGAACTAACACAATTCCGATACGAAGGGGAATATTTCAAGGCGATTCACTTAGCCCATTGCGGTTCTGCCTTGTAATGAACCCACTATCACGCCGTTTGAATTCCACCAGATACGGCTTTAATATAAGAAATAACAACGAAGAGGTAGTAAGAGTGAGTCTTCTTCTATAGATGGATGATCTTAAACTAATGGGTGCTACCAGAAATTAGGAACAAATGCTTAAAATTGTAAAGGAGTTCTCCGGGAATATCGGAAGGCAATTTAGACTTAACAAGTGCCATATTTTGAACATCGTTAAAGGTAAGATACAACCTGGAGCATTTGATGTGCAAAACGGTAAAACTATAGCTGCAATGAAAGCAGAACAAACATATAAATACCTAGGTACGAAATATGCTAAAAGTATTGGTAAGGTATTACGAACTAACCTGAATAACAGAAATTTGTTTAAGGCGCTCAATACGTACACTTGCTCTGCACTTAGCTGCTGTTTTGGAATTGTAAAATGGAGCAGGACGGACATCCAAAACCTGCAAAGAAAAATAAGAACACTCCTAACAAAGGCACAAATCATCACCCTTGGAGTTCTGTTAAATGTACAATGCTTCTAAGACATCAAGGAGGAAGAGGGTTGATGGACCATTCAACGTCGCTACAGCTCAGGGAACAGGATATTGCTTCTCGCCACCAAACAGACCAAGAGAAGTTACAAACCTGGCTACAGAAACCATTTCACGGATGGCATCCAAATGAGGATGAACAATGTCGACAACTCAGCGTTGAACTACTGGTTGATTTCAGAAGAGATGTTTCAGGAAACGGAGGAGTTCTTGTTAGCTATCCAAGACCAGGTTATTCCGACGAAGAACTATCGGAAGTCCATCATTCGAAATCCCTCAACAGAAAATGACCAATGAAGATATGGCTATCGAACATCAGAGGCAATCCAGCACATAACTGGAAGATGCCAAGCGTTTGTCGCAACCGAGTAGCGACACGACTCAGCCGCTAAGATACTTCACTAAGAGTTAGCTGATAAGTTAAACCTACAGCAGGTAGGCAAAGTGCCTTATTACAAATACAATCCGGAGCCTATTCTTGAGAACAATCAGTTCGTTATATTAGGATCGAACGGTTCTAACGAATCAGACAGTTGTTCATAATAGGCCACCCATTATACTCACAGATAAAACTTCTAGCCGAATTATACTAATCGACATTGCTGTACCTAACAACAACAACATAAAGCCAAAATACAACTAGAAAATCGCCAAGTACAGAGATCTGGAGGTGCAAATCTGAAAACAATGGGTAATAAACAGCGTCCAAACTATTCTCATAGTTTTATCAACAACTGGAGTGATACCAAAGAACCTCCTGCAGAACATTAAGGGACTGAGCCTTAGTGAGTATTTGTATAAGCGGATTCAGAAGCAGCGTGAACCGTCCGAAAGTTCGTAGAAAATACAGAAGACCACGTCACCTAGGACCCGATAATATGGAAAGGATTCCCACGGAGCTTCACACTTTTAGTATTTTTGTATACCAGGTATGAGTTAATAATCCCTGGGGGGAACGCGAAGCCGATTGGCTTGAAATCATAAATGTGCTTAAAGTATTAATGCAACGATCAGCGAAAGCTAAAATAGATTATGTGCACTAGGTGAGCGCCTGTGAGTAAACTTCCACTTCCCTTCATACATGGCGGTACTTTACAGTTGATGACACGCTAATTGTTTATAGCGTCAAAAAGCGATAAAAACATTTTCGCATTGTGAATTATCCCAACTTGTAATTCTTGACTTGAACTATTAATCTATGGGCTCAGAATTTGAAAATATTTATTTAATCAAAAGTTATTCATGTTGAAAAGTGGCAAAAAATGCCATTTTTTGGATTTTTAAACATTTGAAACTCAAAAATTATGCGTCGAGCGTAAAAATCACAAGAGACCCTTTTTGCCTAAAATCGGCAAGGAACACGATAATATGTTTTATTTTACAAAAAAAGCATATAAAAAACTTATATGGAGCCATGTCTCAAAAACCCATGGGCTTTCCGAATCTGTTCTCTCTTCCTCTTTAAATCGCTTTGCACCCAAAATTGAACATAAACCTCCCTTGATTTCTTCCTTCTATTACTTCCAGTTAGAATCTATGCCAGGCCAAGTACATTTTCCAGGTCGTCATACCATCTAGTCATCTCTTGTTTTTTTTCCTGCAAAGTTCTACTTGAGTTGCGTTATTCGTCTTATTTAGTGTACTACACTTGTGTGTTCTTAAAGTTGTTCCATAACCGTTTGAATTATTTCCAGTTTGTTTACTGTCGGTTTCGTAGTTGTATATCTGAACTTCGTATGTCACCAGTATCACTCACTGATCCTGGGAGATCTTGGTTAAAATATGAGAAGGTTTGCTAAAATCTGCTCATTTTAGTTTTACTCTTCTCTCAATTTCGATGTCTTAATTTTTTTGCCACTTAGTTTCTGCCCCAAGCACATATATTCAGTGTTTTGTGATTTTTGTTGTAACGGAATTCTCAGAGCACAATGTCTTTTTCTTTTCCATGTGCATTTGAACTCTAGTATTTACATAATTGATCTTACAAATACCATTCTTAAATGACTTGCAATCACTTATAAATTGCTTGTGTTAGGTTAGGAAAATGATCAACGTAATTGCAAAATATTAGTATTTCTAATAAATTATTTGTTTTCTATAACGTTAGTACGTCTATGTTAAAGCAGAGATACATTTCAAGGCCAATCGTCAATGTTCTTTAATAGTAAAACTAAACACCTTCTATCTGACTTCTAATTATTTTATTTAACGACAATTTCTAGTATTTTTTTTTAATTTTCAAGATACTTAATATTTAATTATTAAATTTGAAGAACCAACCAACCGAAAAAGGATAAAAGTAATAATGACTCGTAGTGTAACCCTGTGCCAAAAACTTTTTTAATAAAAGAAGAATCATATTCTAAATACATTTTATTTTAAAAATTAATATAAAAATAAGAATACTTACATTATTTTAAGGAATTTCTTACAAATTGTTACTGATAGATACAGAGTAACATGAAAGTGTGAGTTTATATAGTTTATATATATATATATATATATATATATATATATATATATATATATATATATATATATATATATATATATATATATTATTCAATGGTACGTCCCAACATCAACATATCCCGAAGAGGACTTTGAAATATTTTACAGTGAAATCACAACAGCTGAAATATAAGGCCGACAGAGAATAGTCATATGAGACTTTAATACCATCACACTACAGAGAAAACTATATATGCGCAAGCGGAAAAGACGCACTATTGTCACTCAAGTGTTAAGGAATAACAAAAATGAGTATAAACGTTAACTCAATAAAGAACTGAAGAAAAACGTGGAAAGAAATCAAGACCTGACGGAAATGACTTCAGTCCTCACTTCGGCATCCTCTAAAGTCAAGGATAGAATTTCAGATGAAACGAAACGCGGGTCGAGGAAAATGATATTCTAGGATGGTCAATACCGAACACAATTCTACAAAGAAGCAAAGAACTCTAAGGAAAAATTGCTCAGAAGAAATATATAGGTATGTCACAGAAATTTACAGAAAACATGGTAGAAGAAAACAGAAGCATGAGCAAAATACTAACAAAACAAACAAGCAATATCATATCATCTCCCTCAAAGACAAGCACGGTAAGAGGGAACTTAATTTAAATAACATACCAACAATTACAAAGGAATTCCATAGAGAACTCTACAATTCAAAGATAAGAAAACCTGATACCTTTGGCCAAGAGAACAAAGTGTTAAATATAAGCTCAAAAACATGCGGATCCAAAGAAGGTGATCGTCCTTCCCCCCCCCCCACAAGAGTTTCGGATTCAAAAAAAAAGACTTGTTCCTGCCTGCTGTATTAGAAAGGTGAATGTCACTGGCACCCCTCTCCCCTCGTCAACAACTCACTTTCCCTTGCCATACCGTATTCTTGTGATATCCCCTCCCCCAAAGAGGAGGCTGTATCCGCCCTTGTGTACGTCACATTAAAAATTACAAAACACTTGAAAGTCATGACACTCTGGTTGAAATATTACAGATGGAAGACGATATGAGGGGCCAAAAACTAGACATATAGTAGAGTATAATGAATTCCTCCAACTTTTTTAATTATCTTTAAGGATATTTACAGGTTAGGTTTTCAAAACAATTTAGAACATATTATTTACCAAGAGTATTATATAAAAGAAGGAAAATTTATAGACTTTGAAAGGTGTTAGATTCAATCGATTTCTGGGCACTTGAAGAATAACTAACGAAAGCAAGAAAAAGAAAAAATTACTTTATAGCTAAGAATCAGACTCTTCAATTAGTGTATACTACAACTTTTAGCATATAGAGCACAAACTTGAAGGCTGGCGAGAGAAAGAACATCAAAACGCAGGGTAACACAATGAATTATGGAAATAAAGATATTGGGTATCTCAATGAAAGACAGGAAAAGAAACAACTAAATAAAAAGTGACAATCATAGTTCAGCTAATCACCAAGATAAAGTAGAAATTCGCAAATCACACGGCAAGAAGAAAGAGCGGTATATGAAACAGAAGAGTGATCACGTGGCGATAATATGATAATACCCCTGAAAGAGAGGCAGAGATAGATTACAAACATGGCTGTGTAACCTGAAAAAAGTTGCTGGTCTGCATGGGTCTGGAAAGCACAAGACATGGACAATAGAACAAGAAACACGTCTTATATATATATATATATATATATATATATATATATATATATATATATATATATATATATATTAGTTTCAGCGCGATTGAATCAATTTGGCTAACTTTCGAAAGAATAACAAAATAAATTGTGTTTTTAAGAAGCTTATTGTTTCCAAAAAGTTAATACCACTTCAATTTTGTTTTCTTTAATCTATCAGAACACTTCAAAACAAGAGTACTGTTCATAATTTAAAAAATTCCAATTATTTTCAACAAGTCGAACGTGACAAACACTTTTATTCAGTACAGAAATTATTGTTTTAAGAAAGTTCGCTAACCTCGGAAGTATGAAATTTCAATCAAAACGTTATGTAACCCCACTTACAGTGTTCTTTACTGTTGGAAGGCGGTTAACCAAAGAGATCTATTTTTGGTACGTCAAGAAAGTTTTTATTTGCGATGTTTTTTCCAGTGAAATCTAGGTGTGTTTTACAGGCCTATAAAATTCTTTGAATGAAAGAAATTACCATCACCGCCTATTGTTTTTAAATTTGTTGTACCAAAGCTTGATTGTGTTCCTTCTTAAATTTGAAAATAATAAAATGTAATATATAAATTGCTGGGTTGTATAAATATAAAATCAGTGATATTTTAAGGTAAAGACTGGGCCCAAGTGGTAATAATAAATTACTTTTTTACCTTGGTTAAGACACAGCCTTCTCTATCCACCAAACCTCGTGAAATAAGAAATGTGGTAACACAGCATGGGTGTCCATCGATGCTAGAATTGAAACGAACATCTGTCATTTTGTCTTTTTTACGTCTAGTTTGTGATTACTTTCAAACGATAACCAGCAATTTTTTTTTTTTCCCAATAATGAGAGTTTTTAGTGCCAACATAATAGGTTTTGGTTAAAAAACTAGTATTTTATATATATTTAAAGTGAACGGTTAAGTTTCTTGACAATCTTGCTTTATAATCTACAAAAAAATTGAACTGCATTTCGCTAGTTCGATTATTTGGGGTTTTTTGGGGTCGCTAATCACAAATCCGAAGTCAAAAATCGAAAAATTTCAAATGAAAAATGGCGGATCAAAGATGGCAGACCTATTTTAACTTATTTTTCTTCTTCTTGTGCCGTATCAGGTCTCCCGAATATTTGGCAATTACAATGGTGAGTTGATCACGGTTCTCTGCTATTCTAAATAGCTGTTCAGCACTGTATATTCCTATCCACTCTCAGATGTTCCTAAGCCAAGATGTCTGCTTCCTTCCAACACCTCTACGGCCCTCGATCTTACCCTTCATTATCAGTTGCAGAATTCTGTACCGATCCCCTCTGAGAACATGGCCAAGATATGCTAGTTTTCTGTATTTTACGGTGGTCAGCAATTCACGAATTTTAGATCGAGCAGATACTAAAACTGCCATATTAATCGGCATATCTACCCCTTCGCTTATGCAGCCACATCTCAAATGCCTCCAAACGACTGATCGTGGCAGTCTTCAATGTCCACACCTCCACTCCATACAACAACACTGACCAGAAGTAACATTTAACCATGCTTCGGCGAAGTATTAAATTAAAATTGTCATTGCAGACAAGCGATCTCATTTTTAGAAAACTCGATTCTATATTTAACTTCTTTACCTGGGTCAAGCTATTCAGTAATATAACATCCAAGGTACTTGAGATGGGAGACTCTTTCAACGATTTGTTCATTTATCAGTAGCGAAGCGCCTGGATATTGTAGACGACTGAAAACTACAAATTTAGTTTTAGCAATCTTGAGTCCCATTTCTTTCCCAGCCCTATTGATAGAACCTAAGAGTTGTTGTAGACCCTGAAGGCTATCACTTGCGATGGCCGTATCATCGGCATAACGAATCGTGTTTATTAGCTCGCCGTCGAATTTAATCTCAAATACTTTGTTATGTAGGGCTTCCTTAAAAACCTTGTCTTAATATAAATTACACAGCAGTGAAGAAAGAATACATCCCTGTCTAACTCCTCGTTGAATTTGACATTCTTTGGTATGCTTGTTATTAACTCGAACTACTGCCCTCTGACGCCAATATAGATTCTCTATAATCTGCACATCCTTGCCATACACACCAGCATTTCTCAGTATATCCATAAGCTTTACATGATGTACTCTGTCAAAAGCTTTCTCGTAGTCGATAAAGTATATGAAAATGTCTTTACGTTCAACGTACAAGGGCATTTCTAAACTCAAACTAGATCTCATCAAGCCCGCTTTCACATTTATTCCTTATTCTACAGTGAATAATACTCAGAAAAATCTTCAAGGTATGACTCATGAGACTTATTAACCTGTATTCGTTACATCTTTTGCATATTGTTTTTGTGGTACTGTTATAAAAACAAATTTCAGCCATTCTTCCGGTATTTCTTCATTGTTATACACAGAACTAAAAAACTTAATCAGTATATCGATATTGTCTTTATGAATCAATTGCAGGAGTTCCACTGGAATATCATCTGGGCCGGTTACTTCTCTGAATTTTGTACGTCTTATGCCGTGAAGAACCTCAGACTTCAGAATTTCTGGTCCTTCAGCTTCCTATACATCGTCTGATATGTTTGGTCTTTTGTCTTCAAATAATTCAGTTATGTAGTCGCTCCAAGCATTAAAAATTTCTTGTTCATCAATAAGAGGTTCGCTTCTTGTATCTACTAGTATCTTAAGGGTCGTCTTGTTGAACAGTCCAGAAACTTTTCTCACCTTCTTATACATGTTGAAAGTATCATGTTTCCTCTTTAGTTCCTTCATTTTTTCTACATCTGTCTATTATCTACTTCTCCTTAGCTGCACGAATCTTTTGTTTGATCTCCTTTTGCTTCTTTTTCTATTCCTCTATATTGTTCTTATACTTTCTCCTTTCTTTCATGAGACGCAATATTTCTTCAGTCATCTATCGTTGTTTATTATGTTTGGTATTATTTATAACATGTTTCTCCATTAACCTTCAGATTAGATCATGCAATAATTTCCACATTTTGTTTACATTGTTGTTCAAATTTATCTCCTTCATGTGGTTGTTGATATCTGTTTCCATCTTATCTTTTTTTATATCTGCGATATTAAACTTTTTCAGCTGAGTACTTTTCTTTATCTTCTTTAACTTAACATTAATATGAGATTGTGGTTCGACGCACTATCAGCACATGGATATGTTTTGTGTAACCTTTTTTTACATTCGTTTATTACCATATCGTTGGTTACTCGAGAGTTTTTGGTGGCTTATCACAAATCTGAAGTCCGAATTGAATATTTTCAAATCCAAGATGACGAATCAAATATGGCAGATCCTATTTGCTTACATTTTTTATTAACATATTTTTCGTGCCAACCTTGTTTCCTGAGTGTTTTTGGAGTTGCTGATCACGAACCCAAAGTCAGAAATTAAAAATTTTCAAATCCAAGATGACAAGTTTCTAGTAATGTGGCCAGATTTTTGAAAATTTGGCGCTTCGAATTTGACAAAATTCAAAACGTGGTGTATCCCGCAAAAGGCATTTTTAATAGCTTAAATCGAACGCCGAGGCTTCTTTTACACTGCTATAGGTCTGTTCCAGAATGTTTTTTTTATATTTTCGATAAATGAAGCGAAATAAAGGAAAAAGAATGAAGTGAATGTGAATTTAGCATTAATTTAAAAATAATTCCTTCAACTACTGCAGCACCGACTTCAAAAAATGCTAAATTTATAACTATTCAATGTCTTTTACAATATAAAACCGTCGCTAATTTATTTTTCTTTTTGGTACAAAATTTTGAACTTCAGATAAGGAGAACGGTTTAAACGAAAAAAATAACCATGCCAAATCAGCCGAATGCTCGTCTCGCAAGCCAGCCCTGGCCTGGTTTTCATGCCACTGTTGATTTATCTCTGCATCAATTAAACTTATAAATCTTGAAAGTCCTTTTATTTTTTCTTGGTATGATGTCATCTATTTGCAAACACTGAAAAGATTCAAGGTTTTTTTTTATAAATAGGAAGTGGAACTAGTACAACAGCCATTGTTATTCTGTTTAGCATTTAGCAGTAGCTCGATACTTTTTAATTTTTCTCTGCTATTGTTTTATTTCGTTGCAGTTTTTTTAGGAATAAAAAAGCGGCAATAAAATAATATGCTGGGACATAGTTATTAGTATCTTGTTTTAAATCTTATTATGTAATGTGGTTATATAGATTAGAACGAAAGATAAAAACATACAGAGGAACCATTAAAAGCTAAGATTGCAGGTGTTAAAAATGAGAGGAATCTTTTTGCGTCAGCGTGTGAAGTATTAATTAACACCGTTTTACGAAGATGGTGTTAAATATCTTGAAAATCGACATATATTTAATTTGAACCCAAAAAAGAAAAAACAACAACAGTCAATAAAGGTACAAACCCTTAAAATTTAAGCATTTTTTTTTCTTTTCCCTCTGACAGATTCATTTCCAGAATATTGTTCTTGGCTCTTTTTTGGCAATTTTTCTATTTTAAAAATTTTATAAAAGTTTGCATCTCGACATCTCTTAGCTTTTTGGTGGTTGTTTCCGTCAAGGTCCATAATTCCACCCCATACTATCAGACGGAAAAGCCATAACATAAAAAGAATCTTACTTTGGTTGAAAATATGAGGATTTGGGACGATTTATGTTCTAGACATGCTTGCTTTTTCACTGATGATCGTTACTGACTGTAAATATTTCTCACTGGTCGTGTCTATTACACTTTTCAATACCTCTATCCCCATGTCTATATCGGTATTATCCTTCATCTCTTGTATCTTCTTCTTATTTTTCAGCCTTATTCGTGGTCTTCCGACGCTCCTTTTAGATGTCTTTGACCACCAGTTGGCTACAGTTTTCTTCTGTGAACTTCTGTCATATTTTTGGTTTTTCTGTTCTCTACTTCCTTTTTTTTTTTTTATCTTAAATGTGCCTAGTAAAGAACTATAGCATGATCGTCAGCACCAGAATATGTTTTGACTGAGGCAAACCAGTTCCCGTATTACTTGATGACTAATATGAAGTCAATCTAGTGGCTTTTGATTATATATTCTGGAGAATTCCTTTGTAATAATTTGAATAAACTGTTGAGCCAGTCATTCTTCTTTACAAATATTCCTATTCTCCTCGTTCGTTCTTTTCTCATGGCCCTTAAAGTATGATGTAGTTTCTCTCGTTCTTTTTTCGTACTTTGCATTAAAAATTCCTATTACTATCTTCATATTGTTTAGGCAGTCTTCTGCACAGTGTGTACCAAATTCGATACTTTTTTACGAACTTTCGTTAGCTATTAAAGTTAGCAAAAAACTAATAGAGCATTCTACTACTAATAACGCCGCAAACAGAATGTAAAATTTTGTTTAGTTTTGAAAATACAGGGTAAAATTCAAAAATTGACAATTTTTATAGCACCTTGTAACGTTCTTATTTGAAAAGATATTATAACGTTTTAAACAACGTATTTTTATAACATTTTAAGCCTTAATGGTGTAATTACAACTGTAATGATTAAAAAGTTATTCATCCCAATTTGGTTATTTTAAACACCCTACATATTTTTAAATGATAAGGTAAAGTATATTTATAACAATATACTACACTCTATGGCAAAATGTAAAGGTAAGCTGGATTTTGCAATTTTTTGAAGATACGCCATTTAAGTTAATGAAGACGTTTATTTTCGTGCTTCCTTTATAATTATTAAAAATGAGTTATGAAAATTACAAGAAGTATGCTATGTGCGGATATAGAAAGCGAGAAAAATCAAAAAAGTGCTCTCAATCTATATTTTGAACGTCTTCCAGATACTCAATCTTATAAAGGACTCAAAAAGAATTTTAAAAATTTTGGAAGTTTTAATAAACCGAAACCACACGAATATTTCAAAAAATGATGAAACAAACGTTCTTGGATACGCGGAAGCCCAAATTCAGGTAAAACTATCATCAATCATTTTCTACACAGGTAAAAAGTGAAAAATATCAAATATTTTAAAATTATACGAATTTAAATTTTATTTTTAGCAAGAAAAACCAATGCCTATAGCTAAAATTGAACAAGAAATAGGAGTTTCAAAAACGAAGTCTCAAGACTGCAGTTTCCGTTAATCTTTAAATAAATGTAACGAAATACCGACTTTTTATAACAATGTTAAAAGGTCTACTGAGGCAAAAATTACAAATAACGGTATTTTAAACCGACATAACGAGAGCTATTGGAACAACAGCGCAGCACATTATATAGTGTGAGAAGTTCATCAACAGGGCAGATTTTTTTATAACATAAACTCATAAGCTTGCTTATCCCATTTTCGAAGAAAATTTCAATATAGGGGTATACAATAATATATTAAAAATTAATCTTATGAATTTATTCGACAATGAAGCATTGGTAGAATAACTTGACATTTATGTTTAATAAGATGGTGCTCCTAATCATAATGCATTGAGAGTAAGGGAGTATTTAAACAGTGACTTTCCTGATAGATGGTTGGCTACGTATGGACAGGTGAGGTGGGCGCCACGCTTCCCGGCCCTAACACGAATGGATTTTTTTCTATGGGGATGTCTAGAAAATGAAATATATAAGAAAAGTAAAAAGTGTTCATATTCTTAACGCAGTAAGATCTGTAGGAAAGCGTTGTCAAAAGTGAACTGACAATAATGGGGGCGCTTTTAAGTTTCTTCCTGGCTAGATTCTTTTAAAAAGGATATAGATTGTTATTTAGAATAAATTATGTTTTGTTGATGTTCTTGGTTTTTAAGTACCATTTTGTCAATGGCGTGTAGTCATTAAGTAAATAGTAAGTGTATCTGTTAAGTTTAAATATAAGTATCATCACGGCCGGCCTGAAGCCAACATTACATTGATGAAAATGGTGATACAGAAAACTTACATGTCCCAAATAGATAAATTATCCACAAAAATTAAAATCCTAGCTGATCTTTTTTTTTCAGTTCTGAGTGCTTAAAAAAGTCAGATAAAACACGCTAAACTTATTAAAATAGTAATCAGATTTATAACATTTATAACCACTTTTAGAGTTACCCAGGACCAATGACGTGGACATAGTGGCTTTTTGGCTCCATAGTAAATGAAAAAAAACAATTTAAATTTTAAATTATTAATATTGAATAGTAATCAAAAACTTCAGACTTATAAGTACTTAGCTAAAAATAGCGTGTAGTTTCTGATGTAAGTAATGTAAAGAATAATATTTAATTCTTCATTTCAAATAAAAATAACTGTGTTTTGTCCTAATTCAGTTCAAATATGTCTTGATGAACATTCAACAACAGCATTTTTAATCTTAAAATATAACTACACTTTTGATTGAATTTCTTTTGTTTCTCCCAATATTTATCAAATATATGATGAATGGACTACCCGGGCTGTTTCAACCATAGACCCAATCCTTGATTGTTCATTAATTTTAACAAAATATGTACTTTCAAGGTCTCCGAAATATTTTTGTAACTTTTCCAAATGTAAGTGTAAAGCCGCTGAAACTTGCTTGTAGAAAAACACTTTTCAACAACTTTGTTCATGGCTAAAAACACTGATATAGGGCTGAATTTTTAAGTGATCACATGTTATATGGGAATCATTCAGTTTATCAGCTTCTTTAAGAAGATCATTGCAAGCATTGCCCTCAAAAACGTCACCATGGTAACTTTTGGTCACAATTTTTATTTTTTAGGCCATACTAAAGCTTTTTTCTTTTTTAATTAATGTAACTAATCCCTTCCAAAAAAGATAGGACTATACACTTTTTAAAAACATATATATCATTGTTATCTTGGATGAGATAAGGATTAATTGTATACAAAAGCTACGATGGTGACATTTTTAAGGGCAGTGCTTGCCGACAACAACAAAACACAGTTATTTTTATTTGAAATAAAGAATATTTCGTTACTTACACCAGAACCTACACTTTATTTTGAGTTAGTTGCTTATTATAAGTCTGAAATTTTTGTTTACTGTTAAATAATAATAATTTAAAATTGAAATTTTTTTTCTTTTAATATGGTGCCAGAAATCCACTACGTTCCCGTCGTTGGTCCTGGGTAACGTTAAAAATGGTCATAACGTTATAAATCTACTTTAATAAGTTTCACGTGTGTTATCTGACTTTTTTAAACACTCATAACTGAATAAAAGGATCAGCTAGAATTTTAATTTTTGTGGACAATTTATCTATTTGGGATACGTAATCTCTCTTTTTGTTTCTTTTTCATGGCTTACCACGATTTTTAATTAAAAAGTCGCAAAATTCAGCTTCCCTTTTCATTTCTCTCTCTACTCTACCATCTGAAAATATGTAGAGTGTTCTATTTAAAATAACCAAACTAGCATGAATAACTTTCTAACCCCACCCCGTATTAAAGTTGTGATTACACCACTAGATTACGATTAAAATATAAGTCGTTTAAAAGGTTGTGATATCTTTTCAAATAGAAACGTTACAAGGCATTATAAAAATTGTCAACTTTTGAATTTTACCCTGTATCTTCAAAACAAGAAAATTTTTAAGTTCTGTTTGCGGCATTTTCAGTTTTTCTAAAAACATCTCGTGAATGATACATTAGTTTTTTGCTAACTTTAATAGTTAACGAGAAAACCCATAAAATTATGGGTATACGAGATAGATTACAATAAAATATTTATGTGTGAGATAGGTACAACGTTGGTTACATATTTTCTTACCTATTTTGCGAGAATAATTCTCAGACGCGCTCTAAAAATTAATAAATTTGAATCGAAATTTGAAGCCTAAAAAAATCTTAAATCTAATAATACGATCAACAGAAAATAACGAATATCACCCAGTCTCAATCCAGGAGCAGTCAATAACCGGCATATAATATAAAAAAAATTAATCATATCTTATTCTTCATTAAAAACTAGAACCTTTTACTTTTTTGTTTCGAATTTAATTAATAGTTTTGGACTCTGTTCTTGTTGGACCGGACAACCGGATCACAACATATTATTACAAATAATCATTATCTTTTTCTAGAACTCGTTCGGCAAACTGGTTTTTGTAAAATTTAATCTACCTTTATAAGGATACATTATATTTAACATAAGTAATGGACATTACATCATAACGAACATAATTGCAACTTAGCGTAAGTTCAATTTTGGTAGAATATTCTGTGTAGGGGAATCTGGGTTAAAAAGGAACTTTGAGGCAAGTTAAAATTCGTCATATTCCTACAACTATACTGCGATCTACGATCACCTTTCTCGATTATTCAAGTAAGAGTACTTATTTTGTATTGCACTGGAAAAATTTTTATTACCGTAATTTGGAGCAAATTGGAATTGGGATTTTTTTTTCGTGCAAATTGAATCTCTTCTACATTAACAAAAAGAGAACGTTATGTATTTAAGTCGGGTGACGGTTGACAATGTAGCCTTTTTTGTGCAGAAAAAAATATACAGGATGTCCAATTATCGGGATTTTTATGAGTTATCACCGTTATTAGTAATAGTAGAAGGATAAAGTTTTTCTTGGCGTTCTGCTACTTTTTAAGAAACGAACGATGCCACTAACAGAATTTTTATAAATATCTTCGTTTTGGAGATACAAAGCGATTTTGAAAATTATGTATTTTAGGGCACCCCTCCTATATCGGTTATTTTGCAACTATAGGGGTTTTACATACAGGTTCAAGAAGCCTACTAACAGGACCTGGTAATTTTTTCAAAAAATATAAATATAAGACTCAATTCTAATAATAAATAGAGAATGTCATATATTTTTGAAAAGCTTGTAATAAATTAAATCACATTATTTAAAAATATATAAGGTGTCCCGTTTAAAAAAAGCCAAGTTTAATTTATTTCTCCGAAACTGTTGAACCTATAAAAAAATTGACTAAGCCACTGAACCCTACATAAAAACACCTACAGTTATATTTTCTAACTTTGCGGTAAGCTGTAAGATAACCTAGATAGAGGGGTGCCCCAAAATACACAATTTTCAAAATCTCTTTTATCTCCAAAACGAAGAGGTTTATGAAAATTCAATTAGTGGCATCGGTCGTTTCTTAACCTTATTCTTTTATTTTTACAAATAACGAAGACAACCCGTAAAACCATCGAAAATAGGACACCCTGTATACAATTGAAAAAAATATAATTAACAACAATATGAAGTTTCTAAGGTGTATTTAAAGTGCAAACACTAAAAATTTTGATTTGCTGAATTATTTTTATTAACGTTACCACTTCACCTCAGATTCCTCTACCTGACATAAAAGTTTATCGATATTTACGTAAATTAAAACAGCTATTTTGTTAAATTAACAAGAAGTACTTTGTAATTTTGTGTTATATCATTTAGAAATCAGGTATTTTCAAAATTTTACACAGTAAATTATAATACGGTCTTGCTCATTTTTATTTATCAATCTTTTTATCTCTCAACTCAATTCTGAATAAAAATAAGAGATCAACAGTCGATACAGAGAGTATCCCATTAAAAATAATAATTATTTCCTAGTACGTATATTGTGGAAAAATACTGAAAACGCTAAGAAAAAGGAAAACAATGGAAATTAAAGTTTTTCTTCCAAAATTTCTTAAAGTTATATAATAAAATATTAAAACTACTTACCTGTACTAAAGCTGCAGGTTGTAGGGGTCCGTCACTATTGCTTCCCTCAAATCTATCAGCAACTTCACTAAGAAGTTCCAAGTCCTGTTCCAACTGTCTACAGGAGGCTGTTGCAGTTACATAAGCTGAAGCTAGGATAAAGCTGCCGAGGATAAATGATACTAGAACGACCGTTACTGCAACGATTTTGGCTACTTGCACTGCTGAACTTTTGGGTTTGTGATAAGCCTAAAATAAAAGAAAAATACATGAATATAAAGAAATTTCTAATGAAACCAAGATATTGAATTCAAAATTTCTGCCCAATACTAGTAGAATTTCCAAAAAATTATTTGATTGTACTATTAGTCTTCTTTTTATTCAATCTAGAACCAGTTCTCTGAAGTTTCTTCAATATTTTAAAAATCAAGACACTAAGATTGTGCATTTGCAAATTTATCATTAAACAATTTAATAAATAACACCAATATTGGATTCCTGATCTTTGTTAAATTAAAAATGTTTTTGTTATGTTGTGTTTTTCTCTCTGGCAATTTTAGTCTTCAGAAATTATTTATAGATTTTTCCATTCAGTATACCTTTTAGCTTTTTTGTCCTGCAAAATTCAGATAAAAAGCAATATACACCAAATTTGGTTTGCAACACCTTTCAAACGCGGATGCGGAATAAAAAATGCTTTGTTATTACAACCAGTCTTAAAGTTGTTTACCAAAAGGCGCCTACTTTTACTTTCATGTTCTTATTAAATTAAAACTTTCGCCCCCCAAAAAAATAAGGATCCTGTCAATATTAAATGCAAAGTCTTGTAAATAATTTTAATTCCTATTTCTACAAATAATAATTAGCTAAATATAAATCTTTCCCCTTTGACATTTTACTACTGGTCTAATTTGATTTACCAATTAGTAATATTTAAAAAAATCAACTTTTTATTTAAATTAACCGCGATGTTTGAATATCTAATAGACTCGTGACTCAACGGTCATTATTATTCATTAGTTAATCATTTTCAATAAGTTGCTTTTTAGGTTAATTTACTATTTTATTATTAATCTATTCAATGAAAATTGCGCGAATGTTACAAACAAATTTAACTGAAAGAATAGAAACGAGATTAATTTATTCTAGGAAATCTTAGCAAAACCATAATGTATGGCTGTTGTGACTATCCCGAAAATGTATCAATTATCTTCTAGATCTAGTAGCAACGTAATTGGTGATGCCCACAACTATACAAAAACATTTAAAAGGATATAGCAACTTTAAAAAACAATGCAACACGCAGTGGGAATGGTTCTTAATGTCATTACTCATTTTAAACGGAATTTTCAAAACCGTGAGGATCTCCGGGTTGTACAATCTAATTTTTACGTGTTCAACGGATCCTTTTTAAAAATATCAAGAACACATGTCTTATTCGCAAGATCTTTTTTCTTGTTTATATACGAGTTTTGTTTTAACTAATAATAAATAACAATAATTTTTATTTATTTTTCTTCATTCTAATGTGATATTCTGCCACATTATTATGCTAGTGCCAATTCATTGCCAATATGTCTCTCTATTACTTTTGGTCACCTTCCTTGTGGTCTCTTTTCTATTGGGTTGTTTAGTTTTATATTTTTAACGAGTCTTGTGTCTTCGATTCTTTTTTTATGTTTGGTGTTTTTATGTGCCTGATCTTGTTACGGCCGCGTATGTCATGACAGTCCTTACTGCTGGTTTTATGTTTTGATTTAGTTCTCTCTTTTAAGATGTTTGTTCTTCTAGACGACAATTTATCTTGGAGGTCCTGAGATTCGAGCTGCTTTCATTGTTTGTTCTCTTACTTCGTTCTGTAGGTTTCCATGGCTCGTTATTTCTACCTCCAGATATTTGAAATAGTTTACCTTTTTGATTATTTCGGATTCGGTTTCTAAGTTACATCTCATCAATTCTTTAGATGATTAGTTTTCTCGAAGTTTATGGGCATATTTGGCTCCTTCGCTTTGATGTTAAAAGCACCTTTGAAGTTTCTCTTCAGAACCTGCAATAAGTACAGCGTCATCGGCATGAAAGGAGTAGATGAAGATTTTGTATCCAGCCGCTCGGGGTAGATATTCTATTCTATCCATTATTTAAGTAAAAATCAAGGGGCTAAGTGAACCTTCCTTTCTAAATCCTAAGTTCACTTTCTTTGTTATATAGTCTACCAGTGGCGTAAATAACGATCCCGCAGGCACTGCGATGTGGGGGGGGGGGGCAGCAAATCTAGGAGCGCCCTCAATTTTCTTAATGAAAATGAATAAATACGAAGGATCAAAACGAGTGCATTCAAAAATCTGCGGGGGGGGGGGGGAGTTATAGTCTTAGTTACGCCACTGTAGCCTGCTCTAATTTTTGTGTTACATTAAGTTTTAATAATATCGTTATATACTGATTAATTTCTGATTCATCCCATTTCTTTCCACAAATTGCGGGACGTCTTCAATTGCACTCTGTCAAATACTTTGGTCAGATCGAGAAAGCACCTAAAAGTTTAACTGAATTCGAGGGATTTTTCGGATATTTGTTTAATAAGAAATATTGTATGAATAGTAGACCTATTGTTTCGAAATCCGTGTTGTTCTAGTATGTGTATGGTTCAGCTAATCTTTCCGAGAATGATTTTCGTGAAAGCTTTAGAATCTTATCTAGTAATGTTATCCTCGATAGTTTTCTGGTAGTGTTTTTTTACCTTCTTTAAAAGTTGGTATCGTCATACTATTTTTGGACTCGTGCGATATCTTTCGTTTTTGTACTATATTCTTAAATAGAGTTAATATTTCATTCTGTAAGCTTCCATCCCCCCTCTCCAATATTTAAGAATTTTGTTAGGTATTTAGTCTGGTCCTGGACTCCTATATTTAAGGGACATTAAGATTTTTTCCAGCGCCCTTTTGTTAGTTTAATATCATTGTCCTCATAGTCTTTCTGTGTTATTCCTATTTCTTCTTCTTCCTTATATAGACTTTTAAAATATGTGTTGTCCACTGTCCTTGTGTTTCGAATTCATAAAACTGGTACGACAGATATTGTGAACTCTCCTACACAGCAGAAAAAATTTGTTTTCAGACTTTCCTACATACTCGGGTACTATTCAGTTCTTAGTTACACTTTTTGAATTGTGAAATAGGCCAAGACGAACATAGAAAGTCTGCAGAAAGCTCAGAATACTCTTAATAAAGGTACATAAAAATCATTCTCGTAGTGGTACTGAAAGGGCAATGTTGCTGAGATACCATGAAGTAAGCGGATCAGTGGATATTGGTAAGCAATTGGATAAACGAATAACACATTTATGTTCATATCCTCACAGGTTAGTAGCACTACATCGGGCAATATGCGACACGGATAACCAGATCAAAAGAAGCTTCAAGCATAGCTGCAGAAGTCCCTTAATGGACGACAACCAAATGAGGTCAACCACGAAAATAACGACAAATTAGCGTTGCACTACTGCTTGACATCAGAGATTATCAATCAAAAGTTAGCAGAGAAGATAAAGATTTTGCAAATAGAGAACGTACCATATGGAAGAGCGGATCCAGAAAATTTTTTTTTTTGAGGAGGAGCATAAAAATTTTTCAAGGAGCTCAAATGTAGTATAGTATCTCACGGATGGGAACATATGATTCAGTATTAATCCGGGATATATCTGTACGTTCGTTTGGCTTGTTGAAGAAACTTGCAGAGGTTTCACCAAAATCTCATTTGGTATATTTGGTGCTTGCTGGTAAATCAACAGTTTAAGTGTTGATATACAACCAGCAAACAGAGACTATGCCAAGTGAGATTTTGGCGAAACGTCTGCAAGTTTCTATAAGAAACCAAACGAACGGATGTAATCCAGGATTAATACTGAATCTAATATATATATATATATATATATATATATATATATATATATATATATATATATACGATGCTCAGGCTATAGAATATATATATATATATATATATATATATATATATATATATATATATATATATATATATATATAAATATGTAGATAAGTTTTTGTCCGTGTAATTTAAAATAAAATAGAATAAAATATTGGCGAAGCGGACGTGAAAATTTGTCAATCTACATGATTCTCGTATTAAAAAGTGCGGAGCACTCCAAAGTATGGAATAACTCCGGGTCCGACAGATGGCGACAGCGCTGTTTCGTCCTAATATGGGACTCGTCAGGCACACCGCAGTCGGTACAAACCATCATCTCGCCTTTGCATCGTATAAGCCATACTTATAATCAAAATACGGCAAATAAGACGACAAAGGCGACATCTCGATGGTCCACTTGATAATACAAGAACCATACAGATTAACAAAGTTTGTAAGAGAACCGTCATATGGTGGCGCGACGATGAATTAAAACAGAAATATGTAAAATTGAGTACACGATTCTGTTTTAATTCATCGTCGCGCCACCATATGACGGTTCTCTTACAAACTTTGTTAATCTGTATGGTTCTTGTATTATCAAGTGGACCATCGAGATGTCGCCTTTGTCGTCTTATTTGCCGTATTTTGATTATAAGTATGGCTTATACGATGCAAAGGCGAGATGATGGTTTGTACCGACTGCGGTGGCCTGACGAGTCCCATATTAGGACGAAACAGCGCTGTCGCCATCTGTCGGACCCGGAGTTATTCCATACTTTGGAGTGCTCCGCACTTTTTAATACGAGAATCATGTAGATTGACAAATTTTCACGTCCGCTTCGCCAATATTTTATTCTATTTTATTTTAAATTACACGGACAAAAACTTATCTACATATTTATTTACTTGTTTGGCTTTGAAACACGCTAAACGATGCTCTCATGGTGGGATCGTTTGGTGCGGCACGTGGCTTTGGCTGCTTAAATAGCGGTATGCTTGCTTGCCAGTACCGAAAAATGCGACCCCTATCTTTTGGGCAGCGCGTTTCGTGTACTCGATTTTACATATTTCTGTTTTAATTCATCGTCGCGCCACCATATGACGGTTCTCTTACAAACTTTGTTAATCTGTATGGTTCTTGTATTATCAAGTGGACCATCGAGATGTCGCCTTTGTCGTCTTATTTGCCGTATTTTGATTATAAGTATGGCTTATACGATGCAAAGGCGAGATGATGGTTTGTACCGACTGCGGTGGCCTGACGAGTCCCATATTAGGACGAAACAGCGCTGTCGCCATCTGTCGGACCCGGAGTTATTCCATACTTTGGAGTGCTCCGCACTTTTTAATACGAGAATCATGTAGATTGACAAATTTTCACGTCCGCTTCGCCAATATTTTATTCTATTTTATATATATATATATATATATATATATATATATATATATATATATATATATACGATGCTCAGGCTATAGAATTTCCGGTACTGTGCTTATAGACCATACAGTTGTGCATAACAAACCAAACCTGATTTTCCTAACCTGTTTTTTTTCTGTGATGACAGATCACAGGAAAAACATAGGTGAATCCACTGAACAATTCCATGAATGTGAAAAAATATAAATTTTAATAAATAAAAATCTTTAAACATTTTTCTTTTGTCCTTTTGTTTTTTCAAACCACTCCTTTGAAAATTCCAAGAATGATCAATATAAATAAATTTGCTTTTTTCCAAAATCATGGTTTTACATGTTTTTATAGCCATTCATTACACAGCTAATCTAGAGGTCTTAAATATGCGGTGCAGTTTATTTTAGGAGACACAATTTTTATTTTCATGTATAAAATACAAAGTACAACAAATATAATGAGTATGATTCAACGTTTTTTCATTCAAGACATTCACAAGCTGGTAAAATGTATATAAATATTAATATTTTCAGTTTTAGAACCTCAATACATTACAGCTTTCGTCAGAGCTTCCAAATATGAAAGAAATAAAAGATGATTAAAGCACGATAAGCAGAAGAAAGGAAAATTCTTTGCATCTATATATAATTATAGTATACCGACGTAATATTTCCTCTTTTATCAATACAGTCTTTGGTAATGAAAATTAATGACATTTCTTCATAGTCCAAGCCGTAGGTAAAAATTAGAGCTGTTTTTAGCGTAAACTTCGAAATGGATGAGACCTATCCAGGAGTGTTGGAGTCAATGTAAGAACAAACCTTACATACAATGTAACAGCAAAAAACAGGGGAGGGGAAGGGGCACAGAAGGCAAAAACTGATTTTTTGAATCTACAATCCAAGGAAGACTTTTTGGAAAAAAACGTTAAAATAAAAGTTGTAGAGATTTTAAAAATCTATAATTTGATCTTATGTGCGATCATTTTCGTCAATTTGTTATTGCAGCCCTTAAAATCGGCCATTTCTTGCATATTAATTATTTATTGCAAAATTAACTTTTTGCACCTTTCTGCTTTTAAATGGAAGCCCTCATCATTCTGAACAAAATGATAATGCTATTGTTTGTCCCAAGATGCAAAATATTGATTAATATAACTTTTTTTTGGGTGAACATTTTGACCTCTTCCTGAATTTTCACATCTTGTTAGGGGCAAAAATTATTAATTTTCAACCCCTTAAATATCGCTTTAAAAAAGGGGTGAAAGAACAGTCATTAAATATTGTACACGTATTTTCATCATTGACATCATGATCATATATTAATTTCTAAGACTCAACAACATAAAAGAATTTTTACCAAAAATATTCTTAAACCCCGCCATAAATTTTGTAATAATAAGGCACCAATGGCACCCTAATATCACCTTCTTATAATGTTACTTTCAAGCATTTCAAAGTGTAACTCTTATTATCACATGAATTAAACAATTATCATTTTGTTTAACTCCGTTCATGAACCAGCTTATTTTATTTAAATAGTTTCTTGCTAAATAAAATATACTTTGCGGGAGTTAAATAACATACATTGTCCTTTTTAACACTGTGTTTTTTATTTACTTAAAGAATTCGTACAAAAGCCACAAAACGGTTATCGGTCTCTTAATGTGTTTTACGAAACATTACTGGGATTTCACAGTATTTATGTGAAGGCCATATAAGTATTATGCATTTGTTAAGATGAGGCTTCACGAGGTTAAGCGTATACATATACAGTATAAACCGCAATGTTTGTTAGGTTTATGTAATGATTGTAAGAGAAAAACGCAGTTTATACTTTGTTTCTAAGAGGAAAGTCAGATGGTTCGTTAAAGGTTAAAAAGATTTTATTAGCTAAATGTTCTTAGTTAGTATCTTCCTTATTACGTTTCTTTTTTCAACTATATAATTAGAAAAATTAAAAAACGGTTCGACTAAAATGATCTCATGGAAAAAATTATCACGGTTGAAAATAACAGACATAAATAGAATAAAACAACCATTTGCAGAAATCCATGATAAAAAGGCAATACCTTGGAATTTTTTGGCATTACCACATATTGACACTTTTTAAAGGAGGGCATCTTGAATCTCAGCCAATTTTAAATCAATGCCATTACTTCTTACACTGTCAAAAATTATTGAAAAAATTGTTAAAAAACGTTTTATTAGTTTTCTAAATATGTATTAGATAATTAAGTAAATCCTGGTTTGGATTTCAGACTAGAAAAAGAATTAACGATGCTATTTTAACATTTTTGAATGAACGTTGCTTATGAATTAATGATGGACACTATTTTATGATGATGATAAAACAACAGAATCGTATAAGGAATATAAGTTAATCCGAAATTAAAGTAAAGAGATAGTCAGGCAAATTAAAAAGGTGCACTGGGAAATCTTCTCAAAAAAGATGGAGGATGATTTTTATGGATGCCAAAAACAGATATATCGGCTTATAACACAAGAGGGTTTATTAGTCTCAGCCACATAAAAAAGGATACCTGGGTCAAATATTTACGGGAACTCTACAAGAAACACAAAGATAACACTGAAAAGACCACATCAGAAATCGTAACCAACGACGAAGAACTATTGGCACAAAAATACATAGAGTCAGCTCTGCAAAAACTTAAAAATAAAGAGCCCAAACTACATCCCCAATGAACTGATCCAGTATGGCGGAGAAATTCTAAGTCAACAACTAACGGCATTAGTTCGAAAAATAATGTTCTAGCAAAGAATCCCAGATGAATTAAAGAAAGGTATGACAATATTAAGAGAGGTCACGAAAAAGGACCATCAACTTATAGAGGCATAACCCTTCTTTGCACTACCTTGAAGGTAACAACAAAGATCATAACATACAAAATAAATGAGAACACTGGCGGATGAAGAACGAGATTTTAGGTTGGGTAGATCCTGCATGGACGCAGTATTCGTTATAAGGCAACTGAAAATCAACCAGCCATTATGTGTTTTTATTGATTTGGAAAAGGCCTTCAACAAAACCCAAGTTAGAGATAAACAGATCTTCTCTATAACAGATATATCCATCTTAATATTATAAAAACCATGGAAATGGATGAAATAATAAAATATATCCGCAAAATGAGAGGATACAAAATGGTAGACAACGAAATAGAAATCCTGTGCTATGCCGATGATGTGATGCCGATTACGGAGATTGACAGAGAGGACAACCTGCAAAGATTACTGCACCAGTTCAATGAAACAGCTAAAAATTTAATATGACTATATCAACAGCAAAAACAAAATGTGTAACCACCGCCAAGACACCTATTAGTTAAAACCTGGCTACCGATGACAAGATCATAGAGCAAATGAGGTTGAAATAACTTGGAATAAACATATTCTGAATATGGAGATATCGAGGAAGAAGTAAGAGGTCAAGCTATAAAAGCAATAAGGGTAGCGGGAAGCCTAAATAAAACAATTTGGCAAAATAAACTTATTAGATCGTATTTATAAGACCTATATTAGTGTACACGACAGAAACTAGATCAGAGACCATAGAAACCAAAGGGATAGAAAAAAACTGCGATAAAAACAGTGCGCAGAATTGCTGGAAAAACGCTATTGGTTAAAGAAAGGAGTGAGGATATCAGACGAGCTTGTAAGATAGACAACATCAACGACTAGGTGTTTAAAAGAAAAAAGGAATGAAATGCACATATTAATCGCATGTGCAGACCAAAAATTTTAAAAGTTGGTAGAGATAAATTACCATTAGAATAAAGAAGCATCGGAAAATCACGCAACCAACGGAGTGACAATATACGAAATGAATAAATCCACGCAAGGAGACAAAGACAAGACAGGCAAATGCTTACATAAAGGGTGTTTTTTATAGAGGTATAAAACTTTTAAATGGGATAAAACAAAGATGAATTTTTTAAATTGACATGAAATTTACTTTATTCGAAAGATAACCTTCTGGCATTATAATTTAAATATGACTTCTGGCATATGACCGCCACGGCTGGCTCGGACGTAGTCTAATCTGGAGGTCCAATTTTCGATGACTCTTTCCAAAATTTGTGGCCGTATATCGGCAATAACGCGGTGAATGTTGTCCTCCAAGTGATCAATCGTTTCGGGCTTATCGGCGTAGACTAGCGACTTCACATATCCCCACAGAAAATAGTCTAGCGGCGTTAAGTCGCACGATCTTGGAGGCCAATTCACGGGTCCGAAACGTGAAACTATGCGGTTACCAAACGTTTCCATCCATAAATCAATTGTGGCACGAGCTGTGTGACATGTTGCGCCGTCTTGTTGAAACCACAGCTCCTGCACATCATGGTTGTTCAATTGATGAACGAAAAAGTCAGTAATCATGGCTCTATAGCGATCACCATTGACTGTAACGTTCTGACCAGCATCGATTTTAAACAAGTACGGACCAATGATTCCACCAGCCCATAAAGCACACCGCACAGTCAGTTTATCTGGATGTAAGGTTTCCAAATACGGCAGTTTTGTTTATTGACGTATCCATTCAAACAAAAGTGAGCTTCATCGCTAAACAAAATTCGCTTATGAAAATCGGGATCAACGGCAATTTTGTTTTGGGTCCATTCACCGAATCTACGCCTTGCTAGGTGATCGTGTGGCTTCAATTCCTGCACGAGTTGGATTTTGTAAGCACGCAAACCAAGATCTTTCCGCAAAATCTTCCATAAAGTGAATGGACACATATCCAATTCCTGTGCACGATGGCGGATAGACTGATTCGGGTCTTCCTCTACGCTACGCTCTACAGCAGCAATGACTTCTTCTGTACGCACTGTACGACGTCTCTGTGGATGCGTATTATCATTTAGAGTAAATGTGGTGCGAAAACGTTCCCAAGTTAATCGAATTAATTGCTCTGATGGACGATTATGTTGAACGTAAAATGGACGTAGTGCGCGTACGTATTTCGAACAGAACCATGATTTTCAAAATAAATTTGCACAATTTGGAAGCGTTGTTCAGGCGTCAGTCTATTCATGTTGAAATGCCAAACCAAACTAAACATAAATCACTTGACAGCTGACAAAATGGCCGCCAGTTAAAAAAGTGTTGCCAACTTAAAGTTCTACACCTCTATAAAAAAACACCCTTAAGAAGGAGGAAGACGAAGCCAAAGCTTTCGATTGTGTGAATCCTAGAGTACTGTTCAGCTAGCTTCTAGTCTATATAGTGGTAGAGTGTTGAGTTTAGAAAAATACTTTGGTCGCGGACAGGAGTTCCACAGAGGTCTGTACTTGGACCATTACTTTTTAACAACTATCGATATCTCTGGTTCATTTACTATGTTCGCAGATAAAGTGAGCATCCTGTAGCACTCTGGAAGTTCTAATCAGTTAGAGAATAACATCAAAATTACTTAACTACACTTAAAGAATAAAGTAACATTTTTTAATTATCAAACGGATAATGAAACTCTTGATGTTGAACTAGTACGTAAGTTGCCTATAGCAAGTTTTTTGTGCTTTTGATTCATGATGATTTGAAGTTTAAGCAACATATTTTATAATTGTCAACAAAGTAATCAATAAGTTGTTATGTTGTGCGAATTATAGGGAGAGAGTTGGATAAAGTAACAACAAAAAATATGTATTTTGACCTAATAGATTCACATCTGGTGTTCGGAATATGTTTTCGTAGTTCATGATCGGAGCAGATTTTTAAAATAATGTATTTAATTCAAAAACAAACGTGGTGATGATTTATTTTAAAAATAATAAAAATGAAGTAAAGTAGATCATAGTTTCGTCGTGATAAGTTTCCTAGTAGCAAACCAAGGATTTCAAACAAATATAAGCTGTTAAATGCAAGATAATTTAATGTTCGTTGAAAAATCAAAAGAAGCAGGCTTAAGCTAAGAAGGTCTATCATAGAACATTTTACCAAGACCATAGCACAACATGGATGAAGCCTCACTTCCCATCATTCTTTTGAGAAGGAGAACACAAACTTCATCGAGCGATTTTGTTGTCGGCTGTCAAATGATAGGAACTTAGTATCAACATTTGACCAGTATTTGTGACACATCTGACTTAAAGAACATCCTTTATATTTTAATAGTCAAAAAATGTAGAAAGCTGTTTATGTTTTACAAGTGAAGGAAAATAAATTAATATTATTATTATTATTACCTTGTAAATAACCTGACTTTTTTCATGCATGTACTTTGACTTATAATTTATAATTAACAAAGTCGATTTGTTTTATCATGACTTATAACTTTGTATACTAACTCATTTAATGAAATTGGAACGTAGATAATTTGTTTTATGTAATCGAAAAAAATGGTATACAAGAATATATATATATATATATATATATATATATATATATATATATATATATATATTCTTCTTCTTTAGGTGCCATGCCTGTATTCAGACGTTGGTGGTCATCATGTTTACAATTTCCTGAAATCTTTCTCTATCGGCTGCTGCGCGAAATAGTTCTTCTACCGTGCAATCACACCACTGCCTGATGTTACGCAGCCATGAAAGCTTCTTTCGGAATATCCATCTTTTTCCTTCCACTTTTCCTTGTATTATAAGGCGAAGTAGCTGGTATTTAGGTCCTCTAATTATGTGATATGTATATATATATATATATATATATATATATATTATTTCGTAAATCAAATCATCACAGCATAGTATAGACGTCAAAGTTTTAAGAAACTATTGATATTTCCAAATTTCTTGAAAACGTGGTAAATCAATTTAATGATTTTTGATGTGTGGTCTACGATATGTTTTCTAATGGTATAGCCACCAGCTAAAAAGGAGTGTAAGTGTTATAAAAGTGACGTCACTTGTAAAAATTGCAATAATTTTTCGAGTTACTTTGTTCTTATGGCATTTAATTTGACAAATTGCCATCACTGTCTAAGAAGTCGACTAAAGTAAGATGAACAATCTAAATTTCTAAACCTATTTTACTATTAAACATGGACAACTACACGCACTCTGAGAAGAGTTTTGTGAAGAAAATGGGCGTCGAAGTGGTAAAGTTTAGATGAAGAGATTTCCTAACCGCTGAATACCAAACCATCAAACGCTTGCCAATATTGAATGTTTTCTCCGAGAAACGGACAGCTTCGAGAAACAATTTAAAGGTGCTTTATAAGATCTGGAATGAAAATCCATACGCCATTAAAGTTGCACACCATCAGCATAACTTTAAAATAAATGTTTGAGCAGGTATTATTGATCGCTACCTAATTGGCCCTGTTGTGATTCCAGACAGGATAAATGGAAATATTTATCTAAACTTTTTGCAAAACACATTACCAATTCTTCTCGAAAATTTACTTATTTTACTTCGACGAGAACTAAGATAAATGTATATGAAACCCCACCCCATTTTTCTGTTGCTGTTAGACAAAATTTACACGTTAAATATCCGAACCGATGGATTGGAAGAGATAGCAAGGTACCAATAAGGTGGCCACCATGTTCTCTGGAGTTAAATATATGTGACTTATTTTTGTGGGCGCTCTTAAAACAGAAGTATACGAGACTTAGGTGAACACCTGCTAAGAAATATTGATGCACATTTTAAAAGCTGACACTCGTTTTAATAATCTCGAGATATTAGGGTCCAATTTCATTTTTTAAAAAGTGTTAATAAGTGTATTCAGCAAAATGGCGGCCATTTTGCACATTTGCTTAATTAATGTTTTCTTTTTAGTTACTTTTTTCAATATTTTTAAAATACATACATGTACTTGCACTGTTGGCTCCCGAACAAGGTTTTGATATATAATACATTGATATAACTTAAAGTAATCGAGTAATATCGATGATTTATTTCTTGCGCATTGCATTGTACAATAAAAAAGGACTCTCCAAATTATATTGTTAGGTTAAACAAATCAGATTATTATTCTTGCAGCAATGTTTAAGTAACTATGCCTAATTTTGCTGGATAATAAATTCTGCTAGACAGTTTTATTAGTACGATTTCAAAAATTATATAATATTACAATAACTAGACCAATGAAATTGTGTAACCACAAGGATAATTAAAATTTAATAATTTAAACCGGTATGCTCGTTTACGCGTTAAGTATTAACTTTTTTATATATATTAAGTGCTTAGAAAATAATTCATTAAATTACAATTATTACAATTACAATTGTCCCTTTCTTAATGGTCTTAAGGGAAAAAGACATTTTTTCAAATACATAAACTGTGGACTTATTTATTTTTATCAATTTCCTACTGCTCCGGTGTATATTTAGATGTTTATTTTAATCGTTGGTAGTTTATAGTCTGATATCAAGTTCTAGCGGTAATATCCTACCGACGCATCCCGAAATAAGGATTTTAAATAGATAGTTGTTTCCTGTAAATTTTGCTCTGGGTTCGTTACAGCTCTACTGACAAGATCATTAAGTCGACAAAATATTAGGTTTTGTAGTGTGAAACGAAACTGAATATATATATATATATATATATATATATATATATATATATATATATATATATATATGTTTATGCGGATTTCACGGATTCCTAACAATTTGTTCTAACTGTGCAACCTCTAACACAGAAAGGATATGATGGAGAGAAGTTTGCATTTACTGTTCGCATTTTACTTCATATATATATATATATATATATATATATATATATATATATATATATATATATATATATATATATATGATGTCAGGAAGGCGATGAAAAAGACGGTGAGTAATTAAGAAAAATCAAAAAACTAAAAAAAGAAGTTACAAATTTAAAGTTCAGTTCCGGTTAGTTCTAATGACTGAAGAAGTTGTTAGACGCAAACAAAGATTCTTCAAAAACAAGAGTAAAAATATTAGTTGAGATGTAAAAAAACTTTTATTTCGAAAATAATCTTCAATAATTTTTTTTCTATAAACATTGAAGTCGTTTCTTTTCATATTTGGTATCTTTGGAGTTATATAAAGAACATTCCATTACAGATCTATTAAACAATAGATCAAAATAAACATAGGAAATGTTTAATTAAACTTTTTCTAATCCTCACTCTCTCACGGAACAGACAGTTGAAGACATCGTTATTTCACAGTCGTTTTATTTAAATTTTTCGATTTGCTTATGTATTCTAAGTTTTTTTTTTCGTTTTGTTTGTTTATTAATAGAAGAAGCTTTTTCGTATTATTTTGCAGCAGAATCACGTAAGCTACAGGTATTGAATTATTTATCTCAATGTCTCAAAAATTTCCAACAATTACTTTTATTCCAAACATGACTTATATAGCTTTTAAATTATCGTAATTGAAAAGTTAGAAATAGAAGAATAAGTCTCTAACGGTTTGTAGTTTAATGGAACATTTTTAATATCTGATAATAAAGTGCTAAACATCACTGTTCTGCATGAAAATCCTCCCCCCAAACTAATGAGTTATTTCGATAATATCTACATATGTTACCCTTAGACCAGCCTCTAAATTGTCGTATTAGGTAGAAAAATTTGAAGAATACCAACAGCATATCTGAATTGATTGCAAAACAGGTATGAGGGTGTACCTATACGATATATAAGTTGCTATAGCAAACCGGTGTGCGACGTTGCCAATATAAATTTAGGAAAATTCTGCATAATCTAGCATACCTCATTGAGGGCGTCTGAGAATGGCCCTCTATCTACAAAGTCTCAACCCCCTAGGGCTTAAAAGAATGGAGATACCCATTGAACCCCATGTAATTCCAAATTCCACCATACTCCGTAGTCGTCAAAAGGTGAGCTACTTATCGAAGGGCCCCTGTATATAGGAATTATGTCGTCGTTTCTGGTACTGTAGATACCCGATATTTCTAGAAAACAACAGACGTATGAAACGAATAGATAAACAGCTGGCCGGTCGCAGAAAGATCAGTATTGTAGTGGTGCTATTATTTTCGCCGTGTTTAAACGATATCGTCGCGATTCTGTGTGAACAAATCGAACAGTTTCTGTTACATATGTGAAGAAATGATACTGAAAGCTCAACGAGAGGCTTTGAGCCCACTTGTAAGAAAAGTCTACGAGTCATATTTTGGGTGCAAAGTTGGCGATCAAGACAAAACTTGAACTCCCAAAATTTGCTGCTATACTTGCTCAGGAACCTTAACAGGATAGCTACTGAGTACTCACAAGTCTATGAAGTATAGAGTGCCAGTGATTTGGCGGGAACCTCAGAATCATATTGATGATTGCTATTTTTGCTTAATAAAAATCCGGGGGTTTTCTAATAAAATTGAATATCCTAATATCCTCTCCTCCTTTCCAAAACCAAGTCACAGCTGCTTGGATCTCGTTTACAATAGTGGAATCTCTTACAAAAAGGAGTGAACATTTCCACGTTTCGGAAAAGGCAATTTATGCTGGCAGTATTTTTCTCAATGGCAAATGGCTTAGTTTACTCTCATGATATTTCGAGTTTAATCAACGAAATTGGCCTTTGCTATAGATCTACCGAGTGACGACTGTTTATTGACTCTTCGAAGACAAGTCTAAAAGCAGTTTTATTGTTTATTCGAAGTGAACACATCTGTTCCCGTAGATCATGCTGTAAATATGAAAGAAACGTTCGAAAACATGTGTATATTAGTTCAAAGCATAAAATATGGAGAACATAAATGGAATATCTGTGCCGATCTAAAAGTTATTGCACTACTTAAAGGACTACAGAGTAGCTACACCAAATATTGTTGTTTCTTATGCGAATGGGACAGCAAAGTCTGAAATCAACACTATGACGTTAAGGAATCTCCGTTACGTGAAAACATTATGCCCGGTTTGAAAAACGTTCTCAATAATCCCTTAGCTGAGCAGCAGAAAATTAATTTGCCTCCTCTGCACATAAAATTATTATTATTATATTATAAAAAATTTTGTTAAAGCCTTAAATAGAGAAGGAAATGCTTTTCTTTATTTGAGACGGAAATTCGCGCCTATAAGTGAGGCAAAGCTTAAAGAAATAATGTTCGTTGGGCCGCAAATACCAGAACTTTTCAAAAACGAAAATTTTGAAAGTACATCTTCGAGAAAAGAAAACAGGGCATGGACTATCTTAAAAAATATATGTAGCAACTTCTGGGGTAACAAGAAATAGGAGCACTACAAAGATTTAGTTGAAGAACTTATCCAATCTTACAAGACGTTAGGTTGCAACATGTCACATAAGCTGCATTTTATTCACTCTCATTTGGAATTCTTCTCTGACAATTTAAGTGCAGTTTAAGACGAACACAGCGAGGGATTTCAACAGCAAAATGTTTGAATTGAGAAGCGGTATTGTGGAAAATTAACCCCAAACATGAACCTCAAACGTGAAACCGATCACGGCGAATACAAGCGAAAAAGGACAACAAAATAATTTATTTGATTATATTATACTTTTTTCAATACAAAATGAATATTTTGTAAAAAAAGTGAAACTGTTATTATGTGTTTATGTTTAAATAGATTCGCAATCTAGCTAGAATAATCCGATATTCATAACTCAAGATACAGTATTTTCGGCAATTAATGCTGTTTGATGTGACTGCATTATTGATAAATTGCATGAAGAAAATATCTATATATGTAAAGTAAGGGTATTTCACTGGAACGTATGCACGAAAATGCACGTAACAATGGGATTCAATAAAATTTCATTGGACTTCTTCCTAAAAATTCCCAGGAGTCTTAAGTCTATTCGAATTCGGAGTAACTGCTAGTATTCTATAAATATAAAAAATAACAAATCAAAAATTTTAGTATTTGAATGTATATATGTGTCATATTGTAATATATTATTCATTATTTATATTGTTAGGTTCAGTAAAATCCGGCTATTGAATTTTCTTTCGTTTATATCAATATAAGCACGTACATCAAAAATGAAATAAACGATTTGAATTCTAAGGAAAAACAATAAAAAAATCGAAATATGCAAGGTCAAATTGCCAAGTCATTGTTTAAAATTTAAAAGATATTAACCATAACTCACTATTAAAAATATGCATGTGTTTCAGTCATCAGGAATTTTTCAATTAAGATAATTTTAATTGCATTGCAGCAGTTTTTTCTTATCTAAACAGTATTTGAAAATTTTAAAGAAATCTAATTGGATTATGTAAAATTTACAATTTAACTATAATCAATAATATTAATGTTATGCCTTATTTAGCAGAGAGCAATGACCTTTGAACACTTTCCCATGGTAATGTTGGCATTTAGTTAACCAGCGCTTCTCCTTTATGTGCAAATCTTATTTAAAAGAGAACCTTTAGTAATCACTATTAATAAATTCAATTTGAAACGGCAATTTTTTCAAAAGTTTCTGTCAGTAGCGTCCTCTAAGAGCTTTAACCTTTTATGTAGTCACAACATAATTCTTTCCAAAAAGTAACAAATACATTTTCATCAACAATAACTACTTTTTTAAATATTTACTTTTTTTTGTTAAATAAAAACTTTTATATATTATTAAAAATTCAAAAATACCTTATTATGGGATAACCTTTTTGTAACCTGAATCTAATTTTTTGTATGAATTCACTGTAAAAAATGACGGTAAGATATAGTTATCTAATTTTTAAGTAAGTTGATGTTTTCTTCAACTGTTCTCTGACTAAACTATAAGCTTTTGGTTTTAGTGAAGAAGCTTAATACATAGTTTGACATTACTTTGCCTCATAAGTATCATCAGTTTAGTAGTATTTCGACAAATAATTCGGTTTTTACAGCCGTGAACAAACTTGGGAGTTAATAAAGATAAAATTAACTTAAAAACCAGAACTTGTCTATTTTAATATAACTAAAACTCTCAAATTTAAGAGCCACACGCCACTGTTTTCCTTAAATTTAACCTTCAATTTACAAATTATTAATTTCAGAATCTAAAAATTTTATTACCTGTTTTTTTTTGTTAGAAATGCATCAACAGTTCCCGTACTTGGTACGCGGCATCTCATAATAATTAGGAAGGTTATTATTTGATTAGTTGTTAATTATTTTAATCTGTTTCTATATGCGAATTGTTGTTAGAGCTACCGTCAAGGATGTATATTATACCAACATGCACTGAACAGATCGCACATCACATTATTAAATTCTTAAATGATACTCAATTTACTTTAAATACAAACTTGAGAGAAGAAAATATTTGTTTATTCTTACATGAAACAAATTTCTACCCTATTTCGAAAGAAATTTTGAACTTTCAGTCAACAAACCGATATTCTTTTTCGTATCCTTATATACATTTCCGAAGAATAAATCACAAATTGGACTCACACAACAACCGCAAAATTTTCAGCCTTCTAACTCTGCAAACGTATGAAAATACCAACCCACAACCAGAAGAACGCAATTTGTTGGTTCAATCATCAACACCAACCACGACGCTTTTCAAAAATTGAGTTTTTGGTAAGTTCGATTCTGTGGAATATTTGCTAGATGTTGGTTTAGGTAAAAAATACTTAAAAATTATTCTTAGAACCACATTTTTTCTTTTACGATACTGCGTTGCAGATATTTCAGAAGACATTTCTCTGCTTCAACTTCCCAACATTTACTGAATATCTTATGTCAGTTTTGGCTCGAACGTTTTCAGCTTTATAATAGTATTTTGAGCAACTACCAACTCAAGACAGGCGCGGATCCAGGGGGGCGGTGGGGGCGATCGCCCCTCCCCCCCAAGAGCTTTGGGTTTAGGAAAATGGACCCGACTTTTTCTCTTATACTACAGTTTATTTAAGAACTAGAGAGCGTAATAAATCATTTTTTACCCTTTTTCTCTCGCAAACTACCTATGTTCTTTAGTCCGGTGTTTTTAGCAAAATCTGTTAGACACATATATTTTTCATAGGAATGGGTTAGAAATTTTATAATCAAAAATACCGGTCTATATTAATGGACTAAAACGTAGCCTTATTCTCTCAAAAAATTCGAAGTTATAATTTAAATACTTACAAAACATCCATTGTCAAAAATACAAAAAGTTAAACATATATAAAAAAATAAATTCCTCCATATAATATTAAAATATTTTTGGGGCTATCAGTCATTTTATTATTAATTAAAAACATTTTTAGGGTATTTGACGTTTCAGTTTGTTTATTTCTTAAACCATCTGCAGAATTACAATTAAACACTAAAAAAGGATTCAAATGTAATTACTTTTTTTATGTTGTAATTAAAATTAGACCTACTTATTTTTATTTCTATTGTACTGATATCTTAATTTAATTTGCTTTATTATATGGAAATACGATAGCTCCAAAAAAATAGGATAAACTTGTTAATTCTACACGCTTAAGAAAAAGATACAAATACAATAATAAAATAATAAAAAACTTACCGCTAATTAGAATTAAATATATATAAAATTAAAAAGTGGGACACAAAAATATATAAAAAAATAAAAAAAACATTAAACAATAAAATACAACAAAAACAAAAATTTAAATAATAAATTGTGTTTACACTAGTAAACATTACGTATCTAATTCCTAATCAAAGTCAGTGAAACTATCTTTGCTCAAATTAATTATAATTGGTTTCTCTATCTCACCGATCGTGAAATCGAGTTCTCACATTTTGTTTTATTCTTTTATTACAAGGATTTTTCCCAATTTTCCGCAGTAACTTTATTCAAAAAAATCTTTCAAAAGTTTAGTTAAATTACTAATTTTGTTAATTGTGTTATTTCTAGCAACTCTACCTTTTACTTGAGAGAAATATTTACTTCTCCAACGGACAGTTTCCGGACGATCTATTTTCTATCTGGTTTTTCCCAGCAAAAATTAAGTTCTCTGAGCAATTTCCAGAGATCAGTTCTTTTAATTTCAGGTATATCGCGATCTTCATTGATTTTAATTAGAATTTTGTAGACGGTTGGGATCTGCTTCTCATAATAAAATGTATATACAACCCCTTCAATTTGCAGTTTTCATTTCTTCTTCCAACGAGCTTTTTCATCTGCCTGTGATCGAATGTGGCTAGGGAGTACTAACAATTCCAGTCGTTTTTTCTCCTTCAATATTCGGTACGTAGTAGATTTTCCAACTCCTGTCATGTTGGAACACATCTTAACAGAGCTTTTAACATTATTATCTAGATATTGATATCTTAAGGCATCATAAACATTCATCGTAATAAGTTTTTCGTTGAGGAAAAAATGCCCTGGTTTTTTGGAATAAATATAAAGGTGAAAGCCATATCTTTTGGGTATCTCACTAATCTCAAATAATATATAAAAACAAACCCAAACAAGAAAAATCACTAAGAATAAACTGTAAGGTGTACTTTACTCACTGACAGAAATTAAATTAAACTATCAGAATTTTTATGTTGCAGTAAATTTATAAAATATATTTAAATATAACGAAATATAATTAGATTTACGGCAGTTCTCAGTAACCAACGGCACTGGAGCAGGTACGTTGGAGGTTTCGTTAACAGTTTTATTACTCTCTCTAGTTCTTGAATAGAGTATAGGAATGTGTATACTTGCGATCGCCCCCCCCCCCTCCCAAGAGCTTTGAGTTCAGGAATATAGAACCCATTCTGCCTTTTATATCAGGAATGAATATGCTGCTTGCACTCCCCCCCCCCCCCCGTTGACAACTTGTTTTTCTTGCCATACTGTACTTTTGTGATATCACCGCCCCCCCCCTCCCAAAGAGAGAGGCTGGATCCGCCCCTGACTCAAGGTGGGTTCAAGAGGAATGAAAAAAGCTGCTCTCATCAACGGCTCCTTGAAAAAGACAAAATACAATTTTTTACAACTAAAAAAAATAAAGCTTTTGAAACATGACATAGAAGAACTCATTTAAAACCTTTCAATACATTTCACAGCTTTTATTAAATGTATAACCATAATCCTAATTCAAAATAAATAAAATCGTTACAGATGTCGCTAATAACCACCGTTATATCTCCACATTTTTAAAATTGATTGTGCCCGTCATCAGGTTGGCGCATAATTATATGCATTATTAATTTTACTGCTCCAAATAGATGTTTTAATGTTATTATTAATGTACAATAAGATTTTAATCATTTTTACTACGCTTTCTAACGCTCTCGTTGTGTTACAAATTATAATCGTTGTCGCCCAATTTCGAATTAGTTTCGTGAGAATCTTTTGACATTTTTAGTGCAAACCAAAGCAGTGATAGTTTGTAAAAAATTCTGAAATATGAAATATTTTAACATATTGAGAAAATGTACTGTGCGGGACGTAAATTGCAGATTAGTAACGAAACGCACAGGTCGATTTAAATAATAACTAAAAGTCAATCTTCAAAGTTGACTAATTCCTTTATCAATCCAAGAATTTTTATGAATTTTTGCTGCTATTACTGCGGTTTTCTTTGTAGCTAATAATTGGGTGCGGTAGCACTCTATTTAGATACGAGTTAAAACAAAAATCCTTAGGAAAATTTACGACCCAATTAAAAATGAAGATGGAATTTGACGAGTTCTGAAGAACCTCGAGGTGTTCAAAAAATCGCATTTTTCTAAGACATTAACAAAATGGGCGAAGAAAGCCCAACAAAGACAGTATACAGTATATTGAAGGAGAAAGAGTAGACCAAGGAAATAAATTGATAAATGTGGCGGAATGGAGGAAAACTTTAGAGAAAGAGACCAGATTAAAAAAAATCATCGTAGAAGCAAAAAGCCACCAAGAATAATGATGCCAAAAGAAGAAGGAAAAGAAGAATTGTCGACAGGATAACCAAAAAAAACTGAAATTCTACCTTTCTCAGTCACCTAGACGTATTGCAATGAAAAAATGATTTGTTGGTACCAAATCTTAAATTAGGTATTTTAAAATATGGCAGAGGGAATTGTAATGCAAATTATAAAAACAAATATTATTTTCTTGGGAACCGACAAATACGGATTTTACTTTTCGAGAATTAATTTAAATCTGTAAAAATTAACACTTTTTTTGTGCCTTATTATCACTGTATTTGCACACGCACACAACTTGTTTGGTTTAGATCTTGTGCAATTTATCATACGGATCGTTTCGCCAGAACGACAGATAACAATAACACAACCTCACAAAAAAATATTTAGACCAGCGAACCAGACTCATGTATTCTTATGTATTTTTGGTCGTTGAATCGGAATCCGAGGTCGAAAAATATCGTACATCCACAAAATCATTAGTTAGAGCCAAAAACACCCTTGGAATGGGGTGAAAATAAGATTAAGCTACGAGAATAAGTGTTCCATCTTAATAAATCAAACTATACAAAACTTTAAAGTGTATAATAGGTTTAACAGCAGCATCCATATACTGGATTTGCAATACACCTCCAAGAAGGGGTGATAAATACCCCCCATATACAAAAAATTCGAACTAAAATAGCAATGACTGCTGAAAAAACTTTGAGTAAAAGTTATCGAAAATGAAGAAGTGAAAACAAAAAAATATGACATACAAGGTGATCCGTTGAAAATAAGTAAATTTCGGATAACTTCCGATATAACCGGAAGTTGCATTAGATCGTTGTTACTTCTTCTGAAGAAAACGTCACTGAAAACCCAATTATACAAATTTGCAAAATTCAAATCGCAATACTTCCTGAGATGTCATAATGGATGGTCACCGAGATACATCCTGTATAAATCCCCACCTCTTCGTTCCCAAAGCTCTTTAATGCACAACTGCGAGACGGGAAAGCGCTATCTGTGGCCAACAAACAAAGCGAACTTTATGTCATTTTAATGTTTTTTGACTACAAATATATTCTAAACAAAATGTGAGGTTATAGTGGCATTTATTATCTTTAAATCATACCTTAAATATAAAGGCGGCCCTTTATTCAAAGTTTATTATTTATCGTACATTAGAAACACTAACCTGCGAATTCACTAACATAGTCTAACCTTAAAGCCATTCTAAGTTGACACCAGAGTGTTTAAACTGACAAGAGCAACAATAAGCCAAGCAAGTTTTGAACTTTAAAAATACAAGACTAAAAATTAATTTTCTTTTATTACTGAATGAAAAAAAATGGAGAATTCTATTTATTTTCAGAATATAACAACTTCCCTTACATATTTCAAGGCTTTATCGGTAGGTTCTTATTCTTAATATCCATAGACATAAGAGTAATTAATAGTACTTAATATAGGCTGCGAATTCAATAGAAAAAACTTTTGGCTCACGCTTAGAAAAAGATCGCGCGTTTTCGATGAGTAGTACCTCTTTTTCTAATTTCTATCAGGTGATAAAGATATCCAATGAAGTTTGAAGTATCGTCGAGCTCCACCATTAGAACGACAGGTACTACTTAGCGAAAACGCTGTCTCTTTTTAAGCGTGAGCCAACTTGCTTGTATAGGATCGGCGGTCTAGTATCTATGAGGGCTTTGGGAAACACAATATGAACTTATGTGATTTTAATATTGCTGTTTTATGTTGTTGGGATCTTATTTCACTCATTGTTTTTACTGGCTATTATCAATACTTATTTAGTATTTATTTTTTATATATATACTTCAATCGAACTTTTGTGGAAAAAATTAAAGCACGCCGTTCGAAAACTTCATGCGATAGACAAAGATGAACTGCCAGCTCAAATAACGAGAAATTTGTATTAAATATGCGAAAAAGACTAAATCCCATTATTAAAGCAAATCGTCATTGCACAAAATATTAGAGATAAAAAAATTCTAATTTATAGTTAAAACTGACTACAGATAGAGACGTTTTTGATGTAATTTTTCATTACCAATATTCTTTCATTTCTAATGAATTATATAAACTACCTCAGCAGAAAAGTGATACCTATTCAATAAATATTGAAAATAAATTGTAGTGTATGGATACTTTTTCTGAGTGACTGTATACAATACAAATTATAAGAACGTCATAAATAATTCGAAACTAATGAACAGGAAAGTTCAACTTTAATGGCAATTAAATCGAGTTTAAAAGTAAAATTTTTTCATGAATCTATCTAACAATAGAAAAATAGTGTGTCTTTCAAAATTAACAATTTTTTTTATATCTTACCAACATCGTAATGAAGCTATACTTCTACACTAACACACGCTGTTCCGGTTGGATCATAAAAATTTCTATTTATCGAACGAATCGTTTCACCGAAAAGTTAATTAAAACTAATGTTACCGCAGCAAAACACATAAAAAATCCATCTAGTTGCCAATTTTTTAAATAATCAGATCTTCTATTGTTTGTTACATAACAGAAATACCATTTGAAAACCATTATTAGCATTTTTTAATAAGTATTTGTGTGTGGTTGATTCTGTTTCCACACATGCATGCTAATCAGTATATCATGATCAGCAGAAATCCTGTTTGTTTTTTTTATGTAAATCGCCATTGCTATATACAGGTTTGCCATTGATTATTATTAAATTTGTTTGAGGTATTACGTCTTTTTATTGTTAAAAATATGAATATTGCGAGTTTATAGAGCATTTAATAATATTGTAGCCATTTATGAGCACAAAGCCAGATATTTCTAATAAACATAAGGGATCAAAAATCTTTGTATGCTATATTATAAGCGTCATTTGCGATTTTACTGAACCAATTTTAACGAATGGATGTGGGGACGCCGTAGTAACTTCGTGAAGATAACGTAAAAGAATTTACTCAAATTGATGGAGCCGTTCCTAAGTAACCAGTGTACTTTTGTATGGTATCTCTATTGTTACACTACGCAACAAATTTTAGTTTATTTGTTGTATCTTGTATGAAATAATAAAAAAAAACACACTTTTACACTTGTAGAGACATTAGAAATCCCGTTTTTTGCTTTTCTTTTGTGAATTGTTTCTGGAGCATCTCTGACAAGAGTCTAACAGTAGTTGGCAAGCATAGAAGCATTTCGCTGTCCCTGGTATTTTTTCTCCATTGCTGAGATATCCTGATGGAAGCGTTCGCCATGCTCATCACTTACAGCTCCACAGTTGTCAGAAAAAAAGTCCAAATGCAAGTGTAAGAAATGGATCTTTACAGACATATTGCAATCCATTTTTTAATACGATGACAGCATATTTTCAACAAGAATAACGTAATTGTCAGCATTTTAATTTGCGAAAAAATTAATGATAACGAGGCGAAAGTCATTTAAAGCATTTTTTCAGTATCTGATAGAGTTCTATCAAAATTTTTGTCTTTCAGAATATTTCGAATCTGTGGCCCAACAAAAACACCTTCTTCACTTAGAACAAACATAAGGGAGGAAAATCTTTTTCCATCATATTTTAAGCGTCATCTGCGATTTTACTGAACCAATTTCGACGAATATAATATGGAGACCATCGTAGTAACTTCGTGAACATAACGTAGAAAATTTACTCAAATTAATGGAGCCGTTCCGAAATAACTAGTGCACTTTTGTATGGAATCTCTATTATTATTAGAAATAGAGACTTGCGATTATCGTGAACCTATACGACTTTTTTGTTAAATAAAACTGCAACAGACAAAATTTTACTAGTCTTCTCTGTTTTTAAGATACAAGGCCAATCTGAAAATTTTCCATTTACTAGCCCCCCTCGTATCTTAGTTGATATGTAAGTTAATGCAAAAATAAAAACGGATTATTGTAAAGTTTTTTACATAAAATCCACTGACGTACTTAGTTTTTTTTTTATCTAAAGACATCAGATTTTGAGTTATAGAACAAACTTATGAATTGTGAAATAGAACACCCTGTTTAATATTTGACAACTCAATTTCAATTTTTTCAAAATTTTCAAAAACTTCACTATTAAATTTACTAAATACATATTTTATTAATAATAACACTTTTGATACCACACCTTGAACATTATTTAGAATAAGTTTTCAAGGTCTTTGTAATATATGTTAACAGTTAAAGGCGATTTTATTATATACTAGACTTGATACATTCTTAAAATACAATGTCCAACCTTATTATGTAAAAAAAAAAACAGATAAATTAACCAAACGGAACACTAGATGAAATATTTTAAGTATTGTTAAAAATGATTATCATTGTTTCTAATACAGAATTAGCACATTTTTGCCATTTTTGAAAAGGTACTTAAGCAAGATTGTTTTGCAAAAACTGAAAAAAGAACAATGTGAAGAATCGCGGATATTTTGCCCTTGTGAAGAATGGATAAAACCTGTCCCAGTCTCTTTCTAGATCATCATAGAGTGGACAAATTCAAATTTTTTGCCAGGAAAACTCGGGGAAAAATGTTACGCCCGAACTCCATTGAAACACTTATACATTTGTGAGATACATATCGCGGCATAGTTATATTTCCTGGGTAAAAAGCAACAGCACAAAACCCCCTTGATTTTGCTACGGAACCGTGATGAAAATTGCAATAGCATTACTGACAGCTTAATTTAGATTTCTAACGGCTTGATAGTAAGCTATTTAAAAAGCAGGGCAGCCCCCTGAGAAAGAAGCTGTAAAGGATCCCTAGCACCACAAAAGGTCGCTCAGTAATATTTTCAGATAATACACATTTCACAGATTGTACAACAGAACCAATACATATGCATACATATATACATATACATACACTCATATGTGTAAGTAACCCCGCTATTTTATAGCAAATTCTGATTCATATAAGTGAAGGTAGATCGCAGTATATTGGTAGTGATGCATTACTCTCTTTTCTGAATCGTATCTAAAACTAGTAAGGTTTCTGGTTAATTCATAGGCGTTAATTTTGTGGTTATAGAATTTTATACTCAGTTGTTTGACATGATTTATAAAGCAATCCATTTGTGCTCTGTCGTGCATATCCCCAATTGTAATGCACCTACTGGCAGATAGTATACATCGTAAAAATTTATTCTGCATTCCTTGCAATCGTATGAATTGCATGTTACTCATCGAACACCAAACGGTTACAATATATGTCATAATCGGTCGGATGATTTGTCTATACAGAATTATTTTATTAGCCACTGATAATACCGACTCCGTACTGATTATGGCATAAAGCTTTTGCATTATCATAAATGTTTCATGCAACAGTGCCGTAGTGTGATGCATGAAAGACAAGTGCGTATCTATGATCATACCCAAATATTTAACATAGCTTTTAACTGATACATATGTATTATTCATTTTAATAGGGACTATAACTTTGTAATTCGGATTAATTTTGATCCTCCATTCACTCAGATAAGATAGCAGTTTCACTATGTGGTACTGCCTGTGTCGTTTAAATACTTCAACATAAAATAACGATGCTATAATTAGAATATCATCAGCATACCTAGTCTTTTTGGTAGCATGGTAAGAAGGCATGTCCGACATGAAGGTATTATACAAAAAGGACAGAACTCCTGCTTTAATTGGTTTTAGTTGAGATAATATATCCTCGACTCTTACTCTAAAGGAGCGACTTTTGAGATAAAACGTTATCAAAGCAATCAGATGAAGTGGAAACGAGTGTAAATTTAACAGTTTATATATCACCCTGTCATAACAGACCATGTAAAACGCCTGCTTCATGTCGAGAAAGAGCAGAAAGTACATTTATTTGTATTAATGTCATTAAAGGCATCTTGAAGCACCTTAGTAATTGCCAGCGTCGTTCTATGTTTCGGCTTAAAGCCAAACTGATTTCTTTGGGATACACCCATCTAGATTTAACGTACTAAATACTGTCATTATATGTTCTATTGTAGTTTCTTCTTATCTTCGAAAAATTCAGTTGTTTCAAGTTTTTTCACCTGTCACTGTAACTTTTTTTATATTGCAGGGGGTATGTATGTATGTGCGTAGAATTGGGGTCTGTATGCTGCGACGTGGTAGATCTATTGTGCCCCCCTACTGCTGCCAAGTCGTAAGAGTTGCCTTATCGGCTAGAGCAGGTCCTCCAGTCCTATTTCCCACAGGAACCTTATGATGTTAGACGGTTTCAAGATGGGTAGCTTCCCTTCTTCGATTTGGTGTGTTCCCAAGAACCACATCCTAGGATATTATAGAACACTGCACTCTAAAAGGATATGAATAGAGGTTCGTCCTCCTCCTCGCAGAACCTGTACTCTTCTCCTTCTACCAGTCCGAGTTTCTTGTCCCTTCAGGTGGCAATGCCCCGTCAGGACCGCTGTCAGAAATCTAAGTTGGCTTTTACTTAGACTTATGCATTCTTTGAATCTCTTCTGGTCGTAGTTTCCAAGAAGTATCTTCGCTTGTCTTAATCCTTGCAGCTCCGTCCAATAATTGGATTTCCTGCTTTCTTCTTCCAGCATTACGCTGCTGCTGATTCCACAGAAAGGCTCTAGTCCCAGAAATGGTGTCTCAGACCGTTTTCTCGCAAGCCTGTCTACTATCTCATTCCCTTCTATCCCGGTGTGTCCCAGTATCCACATGAGGGTGACTTTATTATTCTTACTCAAATCGTTTAATTCCTCTAGGCATTCTCAGACCATCTTGGAGCTGTTAACTTGAGAGCTCAGCGCACTGACGGCTGCTTGACATAACGATAATCTCTTGGCCGTGATAGGGGGTAGTTCTCACCCCTTCTAGAGGGAGTAATTGTGTAACATTGGTGTCACGAGAGTAATTATCTCCGAATCAGAGTAGTATACTATTTTGACCAATCTTAGCATCCATAAAAATAGTAATTCTGTTAGATTTAATATTATTTTCTCTGTTTCTATTGCATTATTCCAATTTAGGGTGATTCCTCGCAACCCTATGGGGTGGTATTCGAGTACTACCACAAATTTACTACAGTTTCTTGTCACTTCTTAAAACTGAGATGTTTCCACCTTTTTTAGCAGTGATTGTTGTTTTTGACCAGTTTGGTAAAATATGATGGTAGTTTTCACCCCTTAAGGGGGTGTGTTTCAAATCTAATGAATGGACGATAGTCTTTACTCTTAATTTACGTATGATGCACCTTAAAATTAATATAATTCGATTCACTAAGATCAAACTTGTATTTTGGTAGCTTGGACTCATTTTCACCATAATCAGAAGGTGTTTTGGGAACTGGAAAATTATTTTGGGGATGCAGGCCTTTTTTACTTCGGATTCGTATTTAGTGTCTAAAAATACATAGGAATATGATGGATATGGTTCGCTGATCTAAAAATTCTCAAGTTATTTGAAATTATGATATTTCTATAAAAGCCCATTTGAAGCACAAATTTTGGCATTTACACTCGTATAGGCCAGGATCTCTTAATAAAAAAAATTCCTCTCTATGTGATCTAGAAATAGACTAGGATAGGTTTTGTGCATTCCTCGGGAGAGCAAAAAATCGGAGATTTTTCACATTATCCTTTGTTGCAGTGCGAAGTTCTTCTATCCAAAGATATCAAGACGTATATGTCATGTTTTATAAAAAGCTCCATAAGAAAAAATCGAGAACACATAGATCAAGAAACGCAAATAGCATCCTTATGCAAAACGTTCTAAGTACATATACCGTCTAAAATGTCAAAGTTGACAATGGATATATCAGATGGCACCTAGCAATGCCAATGTTGTCAGTTCTCAAAATATAAAAGGCCTCCCCCGTATTTAGTAAACACGTTCACATTCTGTTCACAATATACTAATAAAGATATCACCAAATTTACGTAGGTCCTTATTGATACTAAAACAAAAATCTGTTAAGAAAGAAATATGTTGTTGATACGTTGCTACTGAAAGCTGTCCGTAAATCACAAGTCGTAAACTGAACCGTCAAGTAATTAATTTTACAGGAAATTGTTCAAATTGCGAAAGGAATGAGTTTTTGCCGTGAAAGTATGAAAAATGAAAACAATTATAATTGTAAAAATATTTATTCCGGTGCAGTAAATATTATGATCTATATACTGGGTGTTATTAAACTGACATCCCAAATTTGAACACTGTTAGTAATTTTAAGTACATTGGAATCCGAATTAAACCAAGTTTTAAATATGTTTTAATAATGAGGACAATGATAAGAAAAATCTGGCAATCAAGTGTATTCTCTTTTATTCATAAAACTGCCGAACCGAGTATTCTGTTTAATAAATGAAGGGTAATTGGAATATTGAATAAATAATTAATTTTTAAATGAAATTGACAAGGAGAAAGGACACGTATTTATGTGGTTTAAATAACAATTAGCAAATTACTGTGAAAGTGTGAAAACTGGAAACAATTAATTTTATGGAATATCAATTTCAAAGATGAATTATGATATATTCTTTGTCATTGTACCTGCGCTAAATTATACTTTTTTCACTCGCTTCATTCAGGCTTTCTCACACTTGAAGTATATAGAATATTTGTATGTTTTTCATTATTTACATTATCTTCCCTATCTCCGATTTAATTAAATTTTCAGTTTGAAAGATCCGCTAGATCACAAAAAGAAGAGATAGGGACACCATATAAATTGACGAATGAAAAATATCAGTCCTCGCAGTGAATTTTTACTTTCTTACATATCATACACACATCGGAATTTAGCGAAATATAATACAATTTTTTCACAAATCAGTTATTGATTTTCGATAGTTTTTACTGTACAATTGACGCCCACGTAACAGACTATATTAAGATCGTTTAAATAATATTGTATTGAGGAAGATATCTTAAACCGGTCACAGACTACAAGCATGTTCGGCTGATTTCATCTCCGTGATTTTGTACAACAAGCATGTTCATCTAATAGTTTTGACCACAGATTACACGACGAATCATCAGTGCTCGCGATGAATGAGCCACAATTGTTGGTAGTGGCTGTGCTATTATAAGGGAAAAAAGAGAAAAGAGGCGTTCAATCTGAGTGAAAGATTGGATAAAAAAAAACGTTTTCCTATGTTAAAACTTGAGCCAGGGAATTGCTTCAAGCATCAACGTCAACAGAAAGAATGGCAAAAGGCTAAAACAACCCAAGTTCTCGAAACCACATACCTGGGAGGTAGCGAGTTCAAAGTTGACGTCTTTTTCCAAAAAACACAAAATTTTCTAATCCTTCAGACTTTCCCGGAGACAAGACAGTGTAAGTGCACTCCTTCCATCCATGGTGTTAGCTACTCAAGAATGGACAAAAATACATATTTGGAGGTATTAAAAGCTGTGATTTCATTACTAAGAAAAAAAATACCCATTCAATTTCACCCCATGAGAGATTATCGGGTGAGATTTGTTGCTTTGAACACTTGCATCCTTATTAATTTCTATATATTTTTGAAAATGTTCTTCGTAGATCTTGCTTTTAATATTTCTGTTCTTATATTCTTCCAATTTAACTTTCTACAAACATGGACATTTTTGATTAAGTTGCGACAATAAATTGTTTGTTTTGGATTATGGCTTTCATTGTTCCAGACGACGGCACTGAAATATCTGACGATTGTCTTCGGAAAATCCTATATTTAGTTTGGAAATTCTGCACGACAGAATGTACAAAGTCTATGACCTGCCTTACAGATTTTATTTAGAAACAAGTGTTATCGATACGAGTACATATTCTGACCAATAAATATTACTGAGAGTGTTATTAAATATTATGCATTAAGACTATAATTAAATCTTAGCGGAACAAACATTTTTTTTTATTTTTTTAGATTTGTGTAATTATTTTATGTGCTACATGTTGGTATATGCCTGAAAGATTTTATTTACTAATAAAGAATTTATAAAAAATAGAAAACTAATTACAAAAATGTACGTTTAAATGGATAATTACAGCTTAAAATATTATGCTATAATATGCTATTATTAAAAATAATTTGTTGTAAATTATTAGGTTGTTAGTTTTTTCGAATTAATGTACTTTGTAGTTTGATTTCCTTAAATAAATCATAATTGCGTCCTTCTAGATATCTAGGTAATTTTTTTATTCATTTAATTTTTCTTCCCATCATCTGATCAGATAATAGGAAGATGGATTTAAGAATAATGCAAGCAAAACAGCTGTATCCTGTCTAAATCATTTGAAGTAATATGAGACCATAGTTAAAAGTTCTTGACTCTGAGGTGGATACCTGGAGAATTAGAGAAAGACAGGAGAAAAGAATGAAGACTGTGAAAATACATGTGAAGAAGGTCACTAAGAATTTTCAGAGTAAGGGAAATCCGAAATAAAGTCATAAAAGTAAGAACGGGAATTGAAGGAACAATACCACAACTCATTGAAAAAAAAAACGATAAACATGGTACAGACATGTAAGCCAAATGCATGATAGAAGATTACCAATGGAATGACAACCACAGGAAAGAAGAAAAGGAGGAAGATCGAAAACATCATGGGAAGAACTAGGGCAGCAGAATGACAGCACATTGTGGAACTTAGAAATCGGGTAGCAACGCAGGATGCCATAAACCGCTGATTATAAACAGTACCCTCGAAAAAACCTGAATCATATGGAATTTTTTTATTTCTTTAGTTTTTAAGAAATGATTTTTAAATTATTTTTGCATAATAGGAAACCAAAAAATAACTTAAAATATTTGACATATCGCATTTCAAGGTTTCAGAAAGAACAGATCCACTATTGACGCAATATTCGTTGTCAAACAAATAACTGAAAAATCCCTAGAATTCAATAAACCTGCGTACATGTGCTTCGTTGATATGACCAAGGCTTTTGACAGAGTACGCTTAAAGGACGTCTTAGAAATAATGAGAACAAAAGGTCTAAACCATAAGCTAATTAACCTAATATACGATATTAACATCCAGTGTAGAACAAAAATCAGAATAAGACATATAACAACGGAAGACATATATGTAAACACAGGAATTAGACAGGGCGATTCGCTCAGCCCCTTCATATTTAATCTAATAATAGAAAATCTCCCCAGAACAGCCGGATACAAAATGGGAAACACATTCTTCCATACCGTCTGCTGTGCAGACGATGCTGTTCTTATTGCAGACTCTGAAGATAATCTCCAAAGACAACTGCACTCTTTTAACACTAAATCGAAAGAATTAAATATGCTCATCAACACCGTGAACCGAGAAAATAACCTGGTAAATGACGTAAAAATACTTAAAATAATATTTGTCGACTAGATGGCATGCATTTATCAATTGGTAATGTGAATTGATGCAATGTTTTATTTTTGAATAAGAAATCTCGACCATATAGGACTCTGCGGCGAGGATCGGCAATATTTTCATTGATTGAGTTGTTTCTTATATGTTTCATGTATTGTCATATTTAAAACACAAAATAAGAATGATATTCTTATATATTTATTTATTTATATATATATATATATATATATATATATATATATATATATATATATATATATATATATATAAATGAACTTTCAGTGAGGGAAATTAATAAATTGATTGTTTATGTGTTCTTGTACCATAGGGAACGGGGGAAAATGTAGGCATAGTTTTGCATATCAATCGGTAGGTATATTTTTCCGTAAAATTATTACATGTTAAATGTCATAAATATATAAACGAAGAATTGTAGAACCGAAATAGAGAATTTTCAACAATTAAGTTATACCAATATCAGGCAACAATGGGTAAAAATTTAAAAAAAGGACCTTCAGCATCCGTATAGAAAAGTTGAATTGATTGAAAATTATTGTCATTTCAACAAAGCTGATGCCATAATTTTGACTGAAGACGACATGATAAGGTTCGAAAATTCAGTACAACTGACTTGTTGCAAGTTTTCTATTATGTTTCCACAATTTATTATGTATATGTGTATGACATTATTCATGTAATCATTTTAAACAAAAGTAGCAAAAATATGAGTACATTTACCCCATGCACGACAAGAACACTTGTAAATAATCAATTTATTTATTCCACTTATTGAAATTTTAATTTCTCATATGACTTATCATTAATTATGAGGGAATGTATGATAATTGCCGCAACAACAGTTTCTTTATCGCTTTTGTATTGACATTCACATAATAAAATGTGACTTGCCAATAAAATAACTTCTCCTTCGATAATTCAGTGCGTTGATTCGCCTAAAATAACAAAAATACTTGCTTCTACGGAAGCATCTGAAACACCCATCTTGCACGCTTTAAATATAACAATAAATGAAACTTATTAAAAACAACGAAATAAATGAAAGTATTGTCGATACTTGCTACAAAGTCCAATATGGTTGTGATTTCATATTCAAATATAATTAGATTTTACTTTTTTGAGTTTCGGTCATAGTATTACTTTATAAGAAATTAACACATGTTTTTTCTGACGTTTCGGTTTATTTTATTGATTAAACCATCTTCAGAGAATTACTGTAAATATGAAAAGGAATACATAATTTGTTGGTATATAAACTAAAAATTTAATTACTTACCTAAGGTTAAAAGGTGGTTTACTTAATTAGCTTACATTTAACATTTTTATTATTTTAATATAAATATAAATATAGAAAATTGAAATTATTTTTTTAATATATTTTTTACACATCTGTTATGTTTAGCTTTTGCCAGTATACTACTAAAGAGTTAGAAAGTTTCTGGATCATCTACAATTTTATTGTCCTATTAGGTTGGTATACACATTACTCAGGTCATTTGAGTCCGTTCTGAAATTCATTGTACAAGGTGTTTTTCATTCATAATAAGTGCGTAAATTTTAATATGTCACCAATATATAAGTCCAATTGATAAATGCACGATTTCTACTTATCCAATACCATTTTAAATGATTTTAACCTCATATTTCATGTTATTTTTTGAATTCAAATGCTTTTCACTTTCGCCACCAGACGTCTCCGAGGAATCGTTTAGTTGCCAACTAGTCAATATAATGTCACTATGATAAGTATTCGAAACCATATTAAAACATCACAATGCAAGTTAAAATAAAGCATTTCTTTTCCAGGCCTCCTTGTTTTTTTTTTATATCAATTAAATTATTAATTTAAACTTATATAATTAAATAACGTCTAATCCGAACACTAACTTATTATACATTTCTGAACTCAGGAGGAAAAGAACTTTCATTGTAGCAGAGAATATAAAGGGGGTTCTATTTAAAAAATTAAAATTTCTTTTGTTTCTCAACTCTACGATGTATCATTGTTTTTGTAAAAAATCTAAAAGATAATATGGAAGAAATCCTACAACTTTCGTATTTAAAGTTTTGGTAATAATTCGGAAAAGAGTAAATCTAGAGGTGATATTCGTGATTTTTCTGATAAAAAAAAGTGCACACTAATAAAATCTATATTATACAAAATTTCATAAATTTTTATCTGAAAAATCAAGAAAATTATGAAAAAAATCAAAACAAACATAACCAAAATGGCACCCATCTATAAATTTACTCTTTTCCTAATTATAACCACAGTTTTTTTCATGTCTTATATTAAAGCCTTTAGGTAAGGGGCTAAATATAAAAAAAAACTGTACACAGCTTGGATTCAACTTAAAAATAAGTGGTATTTTCTAGCTTTTCGCCTATTATGAGTAAGAAATAAAAATTTTAAAAAAATACAACGTGTTATCAAAAAACAAATGTTTCCTCTCTTCTTACATGTTAGTATTAGTTTTTCGACAAAAATTTACACCGAGAAAAATACAGTGACTTTTTTTACAAAAGACAGGAAAAATATAAAAGTTAAAATTTTCATACCGAACTTAACATTTAAAATATCTATAGAAATACAAGTAACTTTTTCTCATGCCATTTGTTTATATTTGGACAAATAATGACATTTTCGGACCTTTTGAAATTTTTAAATGACATTTACGGATTGAAGCAAATGCGAAATGTTAAATATTTTAAGTCATTTTTGGTTTTTAATTATGCAAAAACAAACTACAAAAAAAAATTTTTTTTAATTTATTTTCGGACTTTTCCCCTGGTCCTGTATATAATTTTTCTTATTTCTAAGAAATTTTTGCCACTTTTCCTAAATATCGCATTAATTGCATCAATATTTCATGTGGTTTATTCTAAATTCGTTTATTTTTTTTCTAGAAAAATTACACGGCCACGTTTTTACTTGTTCTTTTAAGAAACTAAATAGTAATTAAAAATTCAAAAAGTACAGTTAAAATTATAGAATAATGAAAAACGAACAATTTTCCGGATCTACAAACAACTATTCCCACGATAATTGTTTATAAAAAACACAATAAAATATTAAATATCAAAGAGATCGTTCAGCAAATGAGAAATTTCGGGTCATACTTGGTGCATCGAACTCTCTACTTTCTATTTTATTGTGAGCGCATCTTCCTCGTAAAGGAAAATTATTATAGTTTGAACTACATGTCTGTAAAATGTTACTTATCTGATAATTGTCGTTTGCTTAGAACCTCCTACATATTACAATTGAAAAAGGAAATGATGTCAATACGCTTCCCTGTAGTTATGTCAGTATATACAAGCAGTTAACAGAAATGACGATTGATGAATTAATAACGTTTCTGACGTAGAAATTAAGAGAGATTTGTTATAGAATTTTTAAATTATCTGTTTGACTGAGTACTGAATACTTCTCTAAAATTGCAATAAACTTTAATTATATGTTTTCTGTTTGTCAATTGTCACATAAGAAAGTTCTTAGTTATTTCTATTTCATTGTGTCAGGTGTCTCATATATTAAATATGGGATAAAGATTACTCATTCAGAATTTTACGTCTTCATGTCTAGAACTAAAGAGGGGCTAAATCAAAACGTCTTTTAAACTCATATGGGAGATGAACTGACGATAACCTAACATTAATTTGCATAAAAAAGCTTTAGACTTTACCATTCACGGTAGAAAAATAATTATAATTTATTCAGTAATATTTTTTTCTTAGCCTATGTCACTTATAATTATTAAATTTACTATGCCTATGTCGTATTAAAAACCTACTTTCGCATTTAAATAAGCTATTAAAAATTATATTACACACCGTTCTTTCCTAAGACGGACGGCGTCAACTTAATGTGATCCTAATTATCATAAAATTATAATTAATATGTTATAGGTTCGATGAGACCTGTTATATTTATACGCTACTGTATTTGCACACAAGTTACGACCAAAAAAAATAACATCGGGTAAACGAAAATCATTCGCAATAGTTTTTTTTTTGTATTTACACTTTCACTGAACTTAATTCATTTTTAATTAATTAATAAGAATTAAACGCCAACATCTTTAAAACAAGAAGATACCCGCCTACTAGATGACTAACATCCGCACATATATAAATTTACGGCGCCAATTTAAAATTATTTTCTAGCAATGGTAATAAAAAAAATATTTTTGTTTGAAGGTTGTAGACAATGTTGAAGATTGACTAAAATGTGGTTGTCGGACTTGCATTGTCTTTATTTTTATTTATTTTTACGGCGTTTCAATTAGGTTGTATCTCTAATCGTTATCAAGTATAAACTGAATGTTTTGTCTTAAGATTACAAGCTTATATAGGGACTGTGTCCATTGAAGCGCAAAGTTTCGCTTCACTGTACACACCTCAATGATTTGATGTTACAAAGTAGTGGTTGCCAAAGATTAGGTATCTCAACACTCGGTTTACTAAAGATTCCATTATTGTTTTTAATGTAAGCTGCTTCTATAATTTTTTTTTCATGTTGGTTCTATGTATATTGCCGCAGCCTCAGATCATTTTATATGGTGTTGTTTATCCTAGGCGTATTCTGCAATACCTGATCTCGACGTTTCCCCTTTTTGTGTATGAGTTTTATGTTCCTTAATTCTAACTTCTAGTGGTCGCTTGGTTTCTCTAATATACATTTCACCACACTCACATGGAACTTTGGAAACACATTCTTTCTTATCGGTACTTTTTGGTTTTGTTTTTGTTAAATGAGCTCTAACTGTATTTCCTGATTTAAAGGCTGTTTTTTTATTATAACTACTGGCAATTCGTCTTATTTTCTCTGAAGTTCCCTTAATCTACGGAGTTGTGAAGAAGGAATGTGTTTCTTGCTGTCCAGTGGTCGTTGTTCTAAATTTATTTATAACATCGGCGATTAGTTTCAAAGGATAACTATTCTGTTGTAAATCCGATTTAATATTTGCATTTGGAAGGGTAATGATCAAGAACTTAATGATTTCTGGAAACATCTAAATACCATTCGACTTACAATTAAGTTTATCATGGAAAAAGAGGTAAATGATCAATTGTCCTTCCTAGATGTCATGGTGAACCGTTCAAACCAAACTATTAAAACTTCAGTATACAGAAAGCCAACACATACTGGACAATATCTTAATAATAGTTCTAATCATTCTGTTTTAACAAAACAGGGAATTATACGCAACCTCTATAATCGCGCTATATCTATATGCAATAATGCCGATTCACTGGAAAAAGAGGTGGCAAATATTAGATCGGATTTACAACAGAATGGTTATCCTTTAAAACTAATTGACGATGTCATAAATAAACTTAGAACACCGACCACTGGACAGCTAGAAACACATTCCTTCTTCACAATTCCGTACATTAAGGGAACGTCGAAGAAAATAAGACGAATTGCCAGTAGTTATAATATAAAAACAGTCTTTAAATCAGGAAATACACTTAGAGCTGATTTAACATAAACAAAACCCAAAACTACCGATAAGAAAAAATGTGTTTACAAAGTTCCATGTGAGTGTGGTGAAATGTATATTGGAGAAACCAAACGACCACTAGAAGTTAGAATTAAGGAACATAAAACTCATACACAAAAAGGGGAAACGTCGAGATCAGGTATTGCAGAACACGCCTGGAATAAACAACACCATATAAAATGGTCGGAGGCTACGACAATATATATGGAACCCAACATGAAAAAAAGAAAATTTATAGAAGCAGCTTACATTAAAAACAATAATGGAATCTTTAGTAAACCGAGTGTTGAGATACCTAATCTTTGGCAACCACTACTTTGTTTGTAACATCAAATCATTGAGGTGTGTACAGTGAAGTGAAACTTTGCGCTTCAGTGGACACAGTCCCTATATAAGCTCGTAGTCTTAAGACAAAACATTCAGTCTATACTTGATAACGATTAGAGATACAACCTAATCGAAACGTCGTAAAAATAAAAAAATAAAGACAATGCAAGTCCGACAACCACATTTTACTCAAAAAAAAATTTTTTTACTAGAAATCTATATTTTTCTTCTTGTTAGCGCTTATTTCAATTATATCGGTTTTCTGTCTTTCTCCACGCCAGTGTTCTTTATGTTTGTTTGAAGATTGTAGACAATGTTGAAGAATGACTAAAATGTGATTGTCGGACTTGCATTTTCTTTATTTTTATTTATTTTTACGATGTTTCGATTAGGTTGTATCTCTAATCGTTATCAAGTATAAATTAAAGTTTTACTTGTCCGACAAACACATTTTAGTCAGTCTTCTTTATATCATGCTTCCATCTCAGTTACGGTTTTCCTCTTCTTTGCTTTGCAGTCCATGGTATCCAAAGTTCCTTGTAGTTTCTTTTTCGATTGGTTCTGCCAAAATGTCATTTGACATCTCCTATGCTTGTCAGTTGATATAAAGTAAAGTAACAGAACAATTCAATATAAAGTAAATGGGTATTTATTTGGAAAAACGTTCGAATCCGTCGAATTTTATTTTTAGTTTACAGTTTTTTTTGCATGATACCAAAATATACAGGGCAACTCAAGAAGAAGCTAAATCGTCATCGATATTTTTTTTCAACTGTAAACTTCATTTTTTATTTCAGAATCAGAAAGAAAATTGTCAAGAAAAACTTATTTAATTCGCAAGATCTTCCACCTGCCCGTCTGTAATAACATTAATGATATTAATTTTTTAACAAGGTTTTTTATTCCCAATGTCATATAAAGTCAGTTTTGGCATTAGATGTTAGCAGCCGAGTTAAGGTAGAGTTCAGAGAATATGAGCATGTTCGGGATATCAATAAATCTGGACGACAGAATAACATCAACTTAATACTCGTATTTTGTTGACAACTCAAAATAATCCTCGATCCACACTCATGGAAACAGCTTCAACTTTTAATGTAACACATTATAGTATACATTAAATACTGAAAAAGGCGAATTATCACCTGTACAAGATATGCTTAGTTCAGGAGCCGAAATAAATTTTGCGAGCAAATGTAACAATTATGCAATGGTAACAATAATTTTGAAAAAAGAATTGTCGCTATTAGGAACTGAAAATCCTCATTAGTTCACAGCAGATAATAACCAAAGCCCTCAAAAAGTGAACGTGTGGTGCAGTATAGTTCAGAGAGTTGAGGAAGTCTTCCGTATTTATTTTTTTAACGATACCCTCACTGGTGAGAGTCATTTGGAATTTCTTCAAAATTACCTCATTCCTGCACTAATAACTTTGTATTCAGATCCACAAGAACGCGATATGTTTCAGTGTGAACTTATATTCCATCAAAATGGAATGCTACCTCGTTGTGCTTCCCCTGTCCGTGCTTATTTACATGAGTTTTTTCCGAATCGTTGAATAAACAGAAGAGGGACAATTGAGAGGCCAGCCCGACCACCAAATTTGACCCCACTTGATCATTTCTTCTGTGGAAATACTTAAAAACTAAAGTACACTTGTTCCAGCCCGAGAATTTAGAACTTCTAAAATTTGAATACGTCAAGAAGTTCGAAATATAACCACAGATGTCATCCATAATATTCAAAAAGAATTTATTCATCGGCTTGGCTATTATAACATTCTTAACAGGTTACAGTTTGACCATTTAATTTAGAAGATACCAAATTTTTTCTTGTTGCACTGATAATCCGCACAGCAGAAAATTCTCTATTTTAATATTAAAATTATATGGATGTTAACTTATTTTATATTTTTGTTGACTTAAAACATATGCAGGGTTCTCAGAGAGAGATCGTTGGTGCAATCCCTGTTTTCACTGCGAAAAACCTTGCAACTAGTTTGGGTGCGAATGTCGAATAATGCGACCTCTATCCTTTGAGGCTGCATGTTTCGTGCATTGATGTTGATAAATTTCTATTTCTATTTTATCATGGCGCCACCACATGGCGGATATAGACAACATTTTTAGTGAGTGGGGCTCTTGTATTATTGAGTGATCCGTCGAGATGTCGCTGTCGTATCTTTAACTACTGTTTTCCCGATATGAAAATAGCAGATAGGGTACGATTGCGTAATGATGGCTTATAATGGATAGAATGGTCTGATGAATTCCAATGAAGTCGAAACAGTGCTATCATCAATTTCTATATTGTCTTGGAGTTCTCCGCATTTTTTAATATATGAGTAATATTCCTAGATATGAAAATAGCAGATCCATGTCTGTAAGGCTAAAAATCTTCTATTTTGATTTCGAAATTATACGGAAATTAACTTTATGTATATATATATATATATATATATATATATATATATATATATATATATATATATATATATATATATATATATATATATATATATATATATGTATATACATGTATAAAATTTAAGTAAAAACAGCTGTCTACTAATTACCAAAAAAAAATACATTTTTAATAAGGCTATAATTATCTTTAATGGTACATATTAATTAATACTCATACTTTTAAACATAGGATATGTTTTAAAATAACAAATAAAATTGCCCAAGCATATAATAGATGGACGTTATCATCCTTTTATATCGAAAAATATACTATTTGTGAGCTAGATTACAAAATAATAATCAACAATAAAGAATTGCGACAATAAATTTTAATTTAGAACGGAAATACGGAAATTTAAAAATAAGGTTCGCTTCATTCAAATAAATTATGGTTTTGTTTGTTTTTACGTCAAAATTAAAAAAATATTTTACGTTTTATACAGTTCTGAACTATCGTTGGTAAGGTCGATAGATGCGAGGAAATCCTTGTAACTATTTGAATCGCTGAAGGTTGTTCAACCTCTCCTTTCTTTAACAAGAAATATTAAAAATTATATGTTGATCAGGGGCGGATCCAGCCGCTCTCTTTGGAGTGGCGCGATATCACAAAAGCGACATTCACGTCGCTAATGCAGCAGGCTTGGGAGTCTATTTTTCTGAATTCGAAACTCTTGAGGGGCAATCGCCCCCCCCCCTCTTGAATCTGCGCCTGACTTTAATATAATGATAATATAAAGCTTGGCTGACTAAATTTTCTTAGATATAAGGGTAATCGTGTATATTTCAGGGATAAGGAACAGAAACAAACATTTATCACTAAAAACGATTTCATTATTTCTTTAAATGTATAATTTCTCCAGTTCTATTCAACATTTTCAAAAAATTCAAGACGTTCCTTACTGGGTCATTATTTTACAATAAATTTACGCTATCTCCAGTTCTAGTCATTATATCGAGATGAAATAAAAAAGATTTTATTTGATTTTTCATAGGGAACGAATAACTTTTTGGGAGAAATATTGTATCTATCATGCTTGATTACTTAAAAATATTTAGACAGACAACAACAGTTGAATTATATACGGCAGAGCTACAACGGATTTTATCCATAGGCTGACAATATATTTTTGATAAAGCCCAAAAGAATGGGCGAAACGTTAAATTTTAATTAGATTGTTGTAAAAACAAAAAACCTCATACCCAAAAAATTTCAGAAAAATAAATATAGATGGTTTAAGAAAACAAAGATATATATATATATATATATATATATATATATATATATATATATATATATATATATATATAAGAAATTTATTCATAAATATGTATATAAAATTATTCTCGAGGTACCATTTAGAAAGCCTTTGAAGACAAATTTTATTAAATATTATTTTCAAATTGCAAGCGTAAATCCTAACAAACTCTTAAACAATTGCCGTAAATGAGATTAGCTTTGTTCTGACTGCTTGTGCGTTTCATAAAGTAATAATAGTCTAACAAGGACACCTGTTCCGGTCGAGAGTTCCAGGGCACCTCTTGATAATTGATGTTAAATTAGCAACATGGTTTTACTTAGGCAATAATACCATTGTTTAGTTACTAATTACTAAAAACATTAAATGTTATTTTCGTGCTATAATTTATACTGTATTTTATCGTCAGAATTTTTAATTTGATAATTTAACCACGTTTACGAAAAATGATTATCTTTGGGAGAGCCATTTCATGGCAGATTTGTTATGGTTTGCTAGGTGAGGCAGCAAAAATCTTGATATTTTTTTAACTTTTAAATAACAGCATTTATTCATGATCTAAAGAAATACTCTCAATTTAAGAGATTATATTGTTCACCTTGAGAAAATTACGTGGGTTTCTCGTAGCTGCTTTTTATGATTTTACCTTTAAAATATTTGATTTGAAGCATCGGTGAAAGTATCTTACTGTTTCATCCAAAATATTAATTTAAATTTTTTTATTATCATATAAAAGGTCTGTAAAAACGCTAGCGCAAATTCCCGACGCCGAAATATTAGGAAGTAGCCGAGTTTACCTGAATCCAAAATAATATTTTTTTAAAATTTTTTTATAAATATTTATTTTGATAATAGCTCAATTTGCACTAAAATTTGGTACCTCGGGGATTGTTAGAATAATAAATCAAAATTTGATTACAGTTTTGAAGTACGCTGTTAAAAGGCGTTTTCGAAAAACCGGTAGTTTTACTCCTGCAAGGATTGATTATGGGCAGAATCTTACGACTAGGATAGCAGAGATTGAGGAAGAAATTTCAGTGCAAGTTGAAGGAAATCCGAGCCTAAGCACCAGACATTTAGGTTTGAAACTTGGAGTTTCTAATGGGGTAGTGGTTTGGGAGTAAAAGAACTAGTCTCGCCAATACTGGTGCCAACCTCTTGAAAGTTCAAAGACTACCCTTTACATGTATAAATCGAGCAATGGAAACCTGCCCAACAGCCGCCATGGAAGTAACTCTAAACCTCACACCTCTACATATACTTGTAGAGAGTATAGTGAAGAAGACAAAATTAGGATGAGAGATGGAGATACGAAATGAAGGCCCAATCTCTTACCCAGAAATCAACAAATCTGGGACATGTTCCAAGATGAAATAAAAAAGTTCAACTTTGTGAAAAACGTCAACACAATATTAAGTTGAAAAAATCAATGGTACAGAAATACCATTGAAAAACTAAACAGATATTTCATTAAAAGCGGAAATACCTGTCATCAAGAAATGTATCTAATATAACAAAGAGAAAAACTATCGCAAATAAGAGATTATTACCATGTCGGATAGTTAAGCAACTATCAATGCGCTGAGTTCCCATGTAATCAGCTCCAAGATGCTAGATGAAGTAAACGAACTAGGCAAGAATAATAAAGTCACTCTTCTGTGGGTACCGAAATACACCGGGGTCGAGGGAAATGAAATAGTCGACAAGCTCGCGAAAAAAAGGACCAAGACTTATTTTTGGGATCCGAACCTTTCTGTGGAATCAGTAACAGTGTAGTGCTAAAAGAACTAAAAAGAGGGGACTAGAGCAGGTGATTCAACTACTGGATAGACTTGGAAGGAATGAGATAAGCGAATATATTTCTTAGGAACTACAATCAGAAGAGATTCAAGAAATGCATCAACCTAAGTAAAAACCAACTTAGAATTCAGGAATCTTGACGGGGCCACCTGAAGGGACAACTTAAGAAACTCGAATTGACAGAGAGAGAAGAGTGCAGATTTTGAGAGGAAGAGGACAAAACCTCTACCCATTTTCTTTCAAAATTCAACGCTTTAGAAAATCTTAAAAGACGATTCTTGGGGGATCTACCCAGTCTCAAGCCGTACAACATTCTAAAAGAAATGGTATTGCAGGACCTGCTCTAGTCGGTAAGATATTCCTAATGACTTGGCAGCCGAAGAGGAATACAATAAATCTCTTAGGTCGCAGTATACTCATCTCCATCTCAACATACATACATACATACAGAGTTTCCAGAGATACAGCAAATATCTCCAAACAGTATAAGAGCTTTTATCTCTCGACCACAAATTTCATAAAAAAATATTTATGAATGAGTGTTGCTTTACAAGAAGGGGTGTAACAAAAAACAAAGGATTATTGATAGATTTATTATAGATTCCGTTATCTTACCACCTCGTTTAAATGGTTTGAATTAACTAGAATACCTAGTAAATTTGCCAAATTTATTGGCTGATCTTCTCCTATATAGTTGACAAAATATGTGCTTCACGCACAGCGATGCATCCCCAGACTTCACATTAAATGTTAAAATCATTAATATTTTCGAAATCAGTGGATCGGCAAAGGAAATGATGCGCCTGCAAATTGGTCACCCCGCTCGCCGGATTTAACACCTATGGATTACTTTTTAGGGGGAACTCTTAAACATATTGTATACTCTAGACCTGTAAACACCGAAGAATTGTGGACACCAATGCAAAATTCAGTAAACATTTTGAGTACAATATAACTTTCTCCGTAGAATTGATCATAGTATAGATGAAAACAGAGGTCATTCAGAACATTTACTTAGAATTTAATTAAAAAATTAGATAAATACAATTTTTGTGTTTTGGTTTGGTATCGACTTTGTGTGTTATTTTTATTGTTCTTTGTCAGTTAATTTTTACATTATCATCATTGTTTTTATTGTTGTTAGTCTCTTAGTACTTAAATATGCTCCTAATTTTTTGAACCAGTCCTAAATCTGGATAAAGCGTAAAGGAGTCTACAACGAATCCCTGTATGCAATAAAACATTCAAATTCGATTATCTCAGAAACGGCTCCTCGAAGCAACACTTACTAGGATAACTTTTTTGGAAAGAATATGTCAAAAAATAAGAATTTTTAATTAGAAATTTAATATACCGAGACAGACAAAAGTTATGAAGCTTTAGATGTAGGCGAAGTGCTACGGCGGTGCGCTCTGCAATCTACATTAAAGCTGTAATCAGATCTCATCCTAAAACAACTCAAAACTCAAAGTACTAAATTAAATACAAATTAAGCTATTATTAAGATAAATATTTACAGAAAAGTTTTAAAAAATTATAACTTTGACAACTTGTATTTTAGAAATTATTAACTTTTGGACAAAGGTAAATTGGACTAGATCTTCATTTTAGTCTCAGGGTTTTGCGCTAGCGTGTTGTACAAACCTTTTAGAGACACTCTATATATAACAAAATATTTTAAGAAAACATTTATATAAAAACCTCGCAGGAACATCGTTACCTGCGTTGTAAAAAAATTGATGGGATAAAATACCTTACAAGGTTAACGGAAATTGACGGTCATGCAATGCTAGTTTTCTAAGGTGAATTTCGTATCACAACACATCGCGTGTTATAAATAATTTGATAATCAAACTCGATTTTCTCGACTTAAATTCAATTATTCTTGATACGCTAAAATAGAACTATTAAATTCGTTAAAAGACGACTTAAGATGCTTCAACTTGTAATGGATTTGACATAAAAAAAATAAAACATAATGAAGTTTCTTTCTCTAATGATTTTTATCTTCTGGTTGCGTGAATATCAGCAGTGCTTAAGGAATTTTGCAGATATTGGTGGCTTACGGCTGCAGACTAGGGAATGGGGACGAATATTATATCAGTTTCATTCTGAAGCATTTAATTTTTTGCTTTTTGGATAATTTATCTAAATATAGCTATTATTCTACGTCCACGTAGATGACGCCGAACTGTATTATTCTTTTACAGAATATCAAGTTGCGAAAGCACGGATTTAAATTAACTCTGACATAAATTTATTTCATACAGTTGCTTTCTACCACTTACTTACCCCCTAATCCTACTACATCATCCGTCATTATTTTTATAAATCAAATAAAACAATTTAAAAATAACATTGAAATTAAACGTAAAGGTGTGCAGGACTTCCTCCGTTAATAACGAAGCACTGCGTGAGAATGTTGGTGAAAGTCCAGGAACATCAATTCGACGTCGTGGACAAGAATTGCAAATTTCAAGAAGCTCTCTAGAATATACTCACTAAAGATCTGCGTTTTCATGCTTACAAAGTTTAAATGACACAAGAACTGAAGCCTAATGATCATGCACAGCGAAGAGACTTCATTGAATGGACTCTAGAACATCAAAAATTGGATGCTGATTTTTCGAGCAACATCATCCTAAGCGATGAAGCTCATTTTCACCTTGATGGCTTCACTAATCATCAAAAATTGCCGCATTTGAGTTCGGAGAACCCATTATGTGATTATCGAAAAACAAATGCATCCACAACGTGACACTGTTTGGTACGGATTTTGGCCTGGATGCATGATTGGACCATACTTCTTCGTAAGTGAAGCTGGTCAAGCAGTGACTGTTACTGGTGCCCGATATCGAAGCAAGATAACCGAGTTCTTTCTGCCTAAATTGAATGGTACTGATGTGGACGGCATGTAGTTGCACATAACGGTGCCACATGCCATACAGCCCATGAAACAATTCAATTACTGCATGAGACATTTCCTGGTCGTGACTATGCCGTTCCGGTAGTCAGTATTGACCTCCTAGATCATGTGATTTAACACCATTGGATTTATTTCTATTAGGTTATTTGAAGTTAAAGATCTATGCCAACAAGCTCACAACCACCCGTGAATTGAAGGAACATCACTATTAACAATTAAACTCAGTCTGCCAATATCCCCAAAATGATATAAAATTGTCGTGTTGTCGGCAAACATTGTAAATTTGCAGTCCACAGCTATTATAGCTAATCATTTATATGCACCAAAATTAGAAGAACACTAACTAGCTATCTTCGTGGGAATGAGTATTATTAAAACATATAGCCTCATAGCGCTGGAACAAATATGAGAACATTTATATCAAAGCCTCATTCTGAAAACAATAAAGTACATTTCCAGCTTGTGTAGCAATATCCAAAATATAAAAACCCAAGAATATTGATGAAAGATTTGCGGTGATTTGAGAGTAATGGCATGACGATAAGGAAGATGTCAAAGAGGTCAAGCCTCTTCCAAACTGTTTACAACCAATATTGCTACGAATACGTGAAGAAAAAAGCATGCCGTTTTATGCGTCACAACATATTCTGGTACGCCACCACGCACCTATTCTTTTTCTAAGAGATGGGTGTACTGTCATGTAATAAATGTAGGTAATACCACTGATTGGCCGTCTTCCCATGATCCGTTCCATTGCGAAAGTGTGAGCAATATTTTATTTTTGAGGTTCCCTTATGGTAATAGATTGTTGCTCGATGATATACCGAAATTGGAGGGAGAAAAATGACGCTTGCGTTATATTAGGCTGCGGCATTTGATGGTTATTTTTCCTTTTGGAGGCCAAGATCCTCTTAGAGGGTCCTGAGCCTCCTAAGAGTGCTTCATTAACATCATAATAATCAAGAATAATGCCTGTATAGCTTAGTTCAATTAACGTGAAGAAAATAAGAAAAACATCTACGCCATAATATTTATTTTCTTCAAATTTCTTATACTTGGGTATGTTTTCCTAATTTAAATCACATTATGGGGCTATCTGGACGAGAAATTTACTAACCTAAAAATATTTTATTAGCTAGCATCTTTCAGTAGAGTTTAATGTTCTTAACCAGAGACGTTGATTTAAATAAGAACTTGAAATTATAACTATAAATTAGCCATTTGTAAGTATATAAGATCTTTAATATAACTTTATTTATGTAGCAGGAATTAGAGTGTTTTATTAAAGTTTCCAACCTAAGACTATATGGTTAGGGTTTTTTCAGTTTTAACCTTAAAAAAACGGAGTGGCGCCCTTATTAAGACAGGAAGATAGTTTGAATTGTTTTTACTAAGCTCACGACTCTGACGTACGTGACAATGAAATGCACTAAAAATCAATTAAAATCAGGAATAAAAGGAAAAGAAGAAGTACCAATTGTCACTAATTACAACACAATGACTAATGATGAGCAACATTGCCGGTTTGTACAGCTAATCTAGCGAAAGTATAAAATTACGAATTCTAGCTATTTGTTGGACAAACATTATAAGTAGAAGCCAAGGAATTTTAGGTAAACGCAATTATTAATAGGATGGAAAATTCTAAATATTTCAGAAATTACGTTATTTAAATAATTAAAAAATGCTAACAAAAAACAAAATTCCTATCCTATGAGTTTCTTATTTTCTTACTAAGATAAGATAGGCTTAACAACAAGGCAAATCATCATCTGGCAGTTACCATGGCTACCACACGCGTACTCATGAAACATTAAATATTTAAATAGATCGGGAGTCTTGAATAGGGTTTTTCTTGTCTGTATTTGTTTCTGTTTTAACCTAAAATGTTTTTTTATCATTAAACATATTAAAATAATTTGTTCATTGAATAAAGAAAAACTTACACCCAAATATATAGAATTACATAATGGGCGGGTAAAAAATTATAAAAATTGCAACTTTGAGAGGCCAATAATATTCATGGTACAGACTTCGGCTTGGCGCCATTTCAACGGGCGTGATGTTAGCTTTCTTTTGAAGATGCAGTGTCCATCTAAATTCACTTAAAAAAAATTAGACGAAATTTGAAAAAAAAAGCAAAAATTTGTTAATATTGTGAAAGTAGCAAAGTTTGCGACGGCATATCTTAGTTATTTTTCATCATTCAAACTACTACAGGAGCTTAATTAAACGGGCGAAACGTCAGCTTTCTTATGAAGCAATCTTCTTCTTCTTCTTCTTTAGGTGCCATGCCTGTATTCAGACGTTGGTGGTCATCATGTTTACAATTTCCTGAAATCTTTCTCTATCGGCTGCTGCGCGAAATAGTTCTTCTACCGTGCAATCACACCACTGCCTGATGTTACGCAGCCATGAAAGCTTCTTTCGGCCTATCCATCTTTTTCCTTCCACTTTTCCTTGTATTATAAGGCGAAGTAGCTGGTATTTAGGTCCTCTAATTATGTGACCGAAGTATTCTGTTTTCCGCTTCTTTATAATGTTCAAGAGCAGTCGATCTGTATCCATCATTCTGAGAACATCCTCGTTGGAAGTGTGCGAAACCCATGATATCCTTAGGATTCGACGGTAGCACCACAATTCGAATGCTTCCAGTTTGTTTAGCGTTGTGGTTTTTAGTGTCCATGTCTCGCAACCGTATAATAGAATAGACCATACATAGCATTTCAGGACCCTTTTACGAATATGCATTGATAGGTTCCTGTTGCATAGAACTGGTTTCCATATCATAAAGGCCTTCCGCGATATTTCTATCCTAGCTGTTATCTCTTCATCTGAGTGCCCATTTACATTCAACCAACTGCCAAGGTATTTAAAATGGTTTACACGCTCCTGCCTATTCCTAACTTCACAAAAAGATATGAGGAAAAATTTTTGCATTTTCTTGCTTTTTTTATTTTATTTTTGGGGTTTATTTTCTTAAAAAATGACTTTTTTGGACTTCATGACAGACCAGTTCGATAGAAAATTTTATTACCTACCACTTTTCTGTAGACGTGTACCTACAAGAAATGCAGTTTTCGAGTAAAACTCAAAAAATTGAAAAATGAGCAAATTTACCTTAATCTCAAAAACGCACCTTTTAATTTGGTAGCACTTTGTGATTTTGTGATATTTGAAGATCAATTGGAGGTAGGAAACAATGAAAACACTTTAACGTTTTAGTTCCTTTTATCCCTCTTTTTTTCGAGATAGTCAATAGCCTACTACTCATAGTCAAGGCTTCAAGGTCCCTAACTGCTTTCCTGGTATTTTTATTAATTATTGTAACTGTTACTTAGTTTTTAGGATACATAAACTAGAAAAATGCTACCAAAAAAAGCAGCAAATAAGTTCTGGATTGCGAAGTAAAATATATATATTTACCTACACTTCATACAAAATTAGGCCTTAAAAGACTTCTTTCAGTCTTATTTTGGAACCAGAAGTCATAAAATCAAGCCATAATGTTTCTGACACTACGTATACTAAAAAAATTCATGTAAACATTTAAAGAAATAATAAGAGTTGCATGTAGTTACCAATAGACATAATTGGCAAATGGAAAGTTTTTAGTTTCGAAGGTTACAAGTCACAAGTAGGTAAACAGCAGAATAATGATACAGCCAACGCATATCATGATTATCTATCTATATATGTATGATATTCGTTGGCTGTGGATTTTAATTTCAAGTTGATTGTTAAACAAATTGAATATTTTTAATATTAATAATAATAATAATAATATTTATGGTCGGGATTATTGTGTAGGAATTAATTGTTCCAGTTTAATTCTTCGCAAACTACACTTATTTCCCTGTAAAAAAATTATTTATTAATTATTGTTATTTTAAGAATATGAAACACAAAGCCTTAATAAAAGAGAAAATCAGGAAACTAACTTAATGTTGGTTATTATAAATGTATTATAGTTTGGTAGGCGGGTATCTAGCTTCTGTGTAATAAAATAAACGCAATAATTTAATTTTACCTATCTAAATAATTGCATAAATTTTTTTACTCCATACGACCAGTCCCGGCTTCGTATGATTTTATAGCTTCTTTTTTTTTTATCTATCTTGTTCTATTTCAATAACCTCTTGCTCGGCTGCCCTGCACTTCCTTACACCTAGAGCGAACCTTCCAGATAAATTACAAAACGTCCGGGCCAAAGGATAACTTTTTGGCACTCAACTAATATTTATCGAGTGTTAACTTATTTGTTGGAACATCTGAATAGTCCTGTATGTACCCCCGAAAGTTTCAAATGAAAAACTTTTGTAGGTACATTCCCCAGTCCGAAACGATTCGATCGGGTTCAGTTAACTTTGTCACTTACCACCGAGGAAAGAAAACAAAGACCACCTCAGGATTAGTCTAAATGACAGGAAAACTGCGGAGCATAATAAGACATATGTCAAATTTCAAGCATTGCAATTTGTTAGACTTAAAAAAAAACACAAAAGCCAGACGATTTCCCACCTAAATTTGCCGTCCCCAAGGCCATTACATAAAATGATGCCAAACTTTCAGCCGACTGCTTTAAATATAATCTATGATTTTTTTTTTCAGAAGTTTGTTGTTTTATTTATTTATTTATTATTTTGCCAATTTTGGGATAATGAAAATTTATGAGATGTTAAATTATTTTCATTTAATAAAAATGTTTGTTACCGAAGATCATGACCTCTTTATCTCCAGAAAACAATTCTTGTTAATTTTTTTATTAATTTATATAACAATTGCAATAATACATTTGTTTGTTATATAAATTAAATCTGAGGCCGTTATGTAATAAAATTTCTGTTCAGCGACAGTTTCTGATATCACGACGCTAATCCGCAGAGGTGCCTTTAGCAAACCTTATATATACCTACTGTAAAATATTTAAAAATAACAAGTACTATTGATAGAAATTTAATAACAAAAAATACAGTTTCCAAATTTAACATATCCTCCTAAAAACTACAAACAATTTTAATTAATAAAATGATTATTAGAATTACACTATTACATTGAAATTCTATGTTAAAACTTTCGAGAAAGGTATATTATTAAAATGACTAAACTATTTGAAATATTCTTTAAAAAATACATTTTTTCAGGGATGTTAATCAAAAAAAACTTTACAATAAATTACAATAACTGAGATAATTGATATCCCAACTTAAAATATTTTAACTATCCAACCAGACACAGTAGTTACAACTTTTCTGTTTTTTTTTTTTAATAGAGAATATACCAATAATCTTACATTTTGCAACTTTTTTTAGTTTTCTTTTTCTAGATAACAACGCTGCTGCAAATAATTTTCTATTTTGCTTCGTTTTAATTTTTAAGTAAAAGAAATATTACCAAAAATTCTGATAAAAGTTAGGTTAAGAAAAAACCACCTCAATTAAAATCACGACTACGGAACAAAATGGCCCGTGTGGACTCATTTTTAATTTAAAAGGACCTAATCACTTACGCTCAGATTTTTGTTGCCGTCTGTACTCACCCTCAGGTGACGTCTCCCGGACAGATGGGTCATAGAAATTTTCTTTTACATTATGTAGTTAAACTTACTGTTTCTCTGGATGACCAATAGTCTTTTGTTCTGGCATTTTCAAGACCAAAATTTTAACATTTGGACGCCTACCTATACATTCAAGTGGTAATATTTTAATTATTATTAATTTTTTGTGATTCACGAACATCCTGCTTATAAACTTATAAATTTCCTTTCCAACACGTTTCTATTGTTTTAAAGACGGACACGTAACTATTGTTTGATCAATTCAAATAAATATTGATTTTTTACCTGCATTTCCTATGTTACGTTTATTATAACTTGAAGCACGTATGTATATCAAACACGAAATAAATAATTTGAATTCTAAGGAAAAAAAACAACAAAAAGACCGAAAAATGCAAGGTCAAGTTTCCTGGTCATTGCTTAAAGTTTAGAAATAGGTTTCATTTGCATTATTTAACGAGCCGCCAATGATATTTTATTTAACTGTAAATGTAAAACGAAAATGCATTATTTCTTCCTTTTATTGTCAATAAATATATTATTTTCACCTTTAACATTTAAGTGCACTCGCATCTTCTTCCTTTCACTTTGTTATCGCCTGGTTTACTGCATTGTTTTAAATAGAAAACTGCAACAACCTGATATATTTTACGGAGCTAGAAAATTCTTTAAGCGAACAACTCATGTTAGGCAAACTGTTTCGCCTGTATTTCTTGACAGGTGATTTTGATATGTAACAACCCTGAATTTGTTGCTTCAATATAAAATTTTTTAAATTTGTATTTATATACATTCTTGTTACTTTATTTTTACAAAGTGAGGAACTCTGAAAGGTTAATCCAATAGCAAGAGCCAATTCACATTTTTTGCTTACGACAAGGTAAATATCGATGTTGCTTACATAAGAAAATTATCAAGGAAAATTACTGTAAAACTTTAAAATACAAAAAAAAATATTTTATTACCATTAAAATTAAATGTTCAAACTGGGTCCCGTTAACAATCTGACAATAACCAAGTCAATGAATAAATTCTTTTTGAACATTGTCGATATCTGCGATTATGTTTCGTATTTCTTGGCCGACTTTTAGGACTTCTAAACTGTCGGGCTGGGTTAAGTATAATTTAGTTTTTAAGTATCTTCAGAAGAAATAATCAAGGAGGGTCAAATCTGGTGATCCTTGTCTGCTTATTCAATGATTCGAAAAAACCTCATCCAAATAAGCATGGACAGGGGCAGCGAATGTTGGAAAAAAATGGCACGCTGGAACTTATCCGGTTCTTGTGGGTCTGGATACAAAGTTATTAGAACAGGAAATAGATCATTAAAGTGAAGGTATATTTTAAAGTTTTACACTAATTTTTCTTGCAACTTTCCTTATGTAACCAACATCGATATTTACCTTGTCGTATGTAAAAAAAGGGCCCTTTCTGATTCTGAAATAAAAAATGGGGTTTACAATTGAAAAAAAAATCTATGATATCTTAGCTCCTTCTTGATTACCCTGTATATTTCGTTATCACGCAAAAAAAATTAAATTAAAAATAAAATTAGACTGGTCAGAACGTTTTTCCAAACAAGTACCAATATTGAATTTATCCGTTATATAAGCTCTAGGATTTCCTGTATTTTTTAACACATGTACATATTTTCGGGGAAGAAAAATTGCCCTAATGGCCCCGCACTGGACCAGCCATTGAAGGGCTCTTTTAATTTTTGTAGAGATAAAATACATAAACGCCAGTTTTTTAGGTTCAAGTTCTAATACCCCAAATACCTGCTTAAATTTCGTCTTAATTCTTTAAAATGAGAACAACAAAGACGGATGATCTTTGAACAAAGACATTTTGATTTTTTTGAAAAATAACCAATCACAAGGTTTAAAATTTGACAACACTTAGGAATGTAGCAAGTAATTTTCAAATTTTAAGGTCACTTAGTGAACCCAAGAACTTGTAGTGTACAACGCGTTATCTTCTAAATATTTTGTGGAAATGTAAATAGGTTACTATTTTTTTGTGTTTCGTATGGGTGTGAGTTTCTAAAGAAAATGATAGGTCATTGGGTTTTATGGACAAGAGTATGTGCAATTATTAACTATTTACCATAAAACCACACCAAAAAGATTTTGATAAAATAGCTAATGTAGCCTGACCGACAAAGTAAAATCGCCCTAAAATAGGAATGATGTGAATTAAATTTTAGGAATTTCGAAGATCGGAGAAATTTTAAACCCCTCTATTCACCATCTGTTACATTTCAGGCTTCGTAGAAAAAAAAATTATTGCCAAGTATTAGGTGCAATTAAATTATCCATAAAGTGCTTGGTAATTGTATTTTAAAATATTTTGCTTATAGGGATACGAAGGTAGCTGACAAAACTGGTGTTATTAGTTGCCATTTGAAATATCTATTGTAAAGTTTGACATTTTAAACGGTATACGGACTCTGAACGTTTTGACATACGGACGTTATTTATGTTGTAAACATTTTCATGATATTATTTTTTATAACTTTCCACATGATTTAGATATCTCAACAAGAATGTATCGATCAACCTAATTCTCTATATGACGATGAAGCACCTACATTGAATATCGTTGGTTTGGTGAATTCAATTATGGCCGTCGTTCGCTCATGGACGAGTCGATTGAAGGTCATCCAATATCGGTTGTAGCGCAAGAAAACATAAATGCGTGAGTGAACAGATAATGCAAAACTGTCATATGACGTACCGCGAGATTGAGGCATCCCTGGGTATTAGTAACACCAGCGTCGCTTGGTGCAAATAATTTGGCGGAGACTTCGAAAGAATTAATCCACTAATTCTGCTTTCGTTTTTTCAGCTTTCAATCTCTTTGCGTTAAATAAAAATGCCGTTGAAATATAATCTACAGCATCCTGAAAACCGATTCAAAACGGCTCACTTTCATCACAAGTTATACGCACATATACATTTTTTGGTGTTTTTTCCAATTTTTAACGCCCTTGTATAAACCTAGCGTCGAAATATTTTTACGAGAACCCCTCGGAAGTACGCTGTAGAATATAATGAAAATTGCATTAAAATATCTCAATTTTTTTCAAAAGTTTTATATATGCGAATGAAATCGGTTAAAAAGCTCGCTAACCAAAAAAATTTTCAATTTTCATCCCCTTGTAATGGAACTACCCCTGAAAATCCTTTAGAACAAGCTGAAAATATCTCACTTCTATCAACGAGTGAACAAAACTTAAAATAAAAAATATATACACTATCACACAGAAATAACATTTTTAAATAATGTGTAATCGAAATAAAATTTACATACATTTTATTCTAATATATCAAAGTAGGCTGCTGTATTGGGCGACAACAACTATTTCCAACAATCAAAAACAAATGAAACGATATTAAAATAAAATTTCAAATACAGAATAGTAATGCGTTCAAAATAAAGCAACATGTTATTATTTTCTTAAGAACGAAAGTTTTTAGTACTAGTAAAGGCTTAGATACTCTGTAAACTTTATTATATGTCTGTGCTGAGTTAATCATACCAAGTGATATTCCAACTCCGAGAGAATTAAAGCAATAGAGTAATCAATGCAATGGAAGGTAAGAAACAAGCCGCAACTTCAAGACACTTCGTTTTATCCAAATTCAGCCTATCCTAAATAATTTCCTATTATAACGAAATACTTATAGCAAAGACGATATCTTCTAGCCATTTAATATGTTTCATATTTTTGTTGTAATATATTTTTACCTTATCAAACTAGAGTAGACATAGAGATAAAAAATCATATAACATTTTGTTAATTTGACAGTAATCATTAGGCTAAAGCATAGTTATTTACCAAATATTTTTTAATACGCGCAATTAAATTTTGAGCACCCTGTATACAAAAAAAAACAATTTTTGAAACATCTGAATGTATAATTTTTTACTTATTTAATATAATAAATATTTCTAAAAAGACTCCAGTGAAAAGGGATCAATTAAATTTAATCAAAATATTTATGACAACAATTCCAAATAACTTACCGGTGGTGGTTCAGAGGCACAATACTCAGACGGAGGGTAGTCCGGTTTAATATTAACGGTAGCCATGGACTCGGGAACTTGCTTCTCATCCATCGTCGCGGCTATGTTTAACTGGACGGAAATTAATCAAATTACTTAAAAACACTCACCGATTTCTCTTTGCGGAAAGGAAAGTTTGCAGTATTGTTATTTGACCGGCTGCCTAGACTGACTGGCAGGGGAGCCTGCGAAGTTCCTGCCTTGTAAACGGTACCCCTACCGCAATCGTGATGTAGAGGAGTAGAAATTGTTAACTGGTAATTGCTCTGTTGTTGCTAAGAAATTTAGGAAGACAGTGCGGTGCGTACAATACGAATAAAGTTTATTCGACATTGCTGAACAATTCACATGATACATATAAGGTTTTAAAAAAAATAGCATAAAATATTTAAGAATCTGTACAGCATCAAAAATGTTCTTATTCCTGGTTTTAGTTGTACACAGCTCGTAAATTGTCGCACGCACGCACTTCATTCCAAACATCATAAAAGTCCTTCCTTGCCAGTTTATACAATATAAAAAAAAATTATATTTTTCATAAAATAAGAGAGTAATATAAGAAAAAGAGGTAACTGCTGCGAAACTCTAATGTAATACGCGTCCCATACATACACACTTGGTCGTTTTTTTTTTTGGTTTTTGCTTGATAAATTTAAACAGTTTTTACTTTCGCAACTGTTTAAGTAAAATCTAGGAAAATGTCTTTATTTTTTTTCTGGAAAATTCCTTCACGTACCCCCTAATCCGAGGTCGTAGAACACTACTGGCCTTGGTTTTCCTCAATTTTCCAGGAAACAAACAAAATCCATTTGGTTATCATTTTTTCCACTAAATCTGTAAAATTTTCTTACATCCACAAATTTTACGTTTATAGAAGCTCCTATATTATATAAAATTTCATACTTTTTCAATCGGAAAATTTAAGAAAAACGACCAAAAACTTTTATAAACAAAAAGCTAGATGAGTTACATTTTTAACAAATGTCACTCAAAAAAGATAATTTGAAAACTTGTACATAAAATTATGTATCTTATACAAAACCTATAAATACGATCGAATGTTCAGTGTTATTTTCATGAAATAAAAATGACCTGGAAGTGAAAAAGTACTTTTTTGTGTTTTCTACAACACTGAGAAGAAATTATGGGAAACATAGTACAGAATCGTGGTTCTACAACCTCAAAATTAGGGGATATGTTTACAAATTTTCCAAAAAAAAAAACGTAATTTTTCTAGAGTTCACTTAATCTTAACAATTACCAAAAAAAATTAATCTTAAACATTCCCTGTATACTTTAGATGCTTTACTCAAAATTGTCAAGATTATAAGTAAACTTAGAATACATAGTGACATAGACAGTTTTTCTATGATAGTAATAAATTGTACACACTCTAAATTTCACTTAATCTAAACGATTACCCCTACGTTTCGTCATCGTTATACCTAAAAATAAAGTTATTTTCCTGTGTAAATGAAACTATTGAACATTTCGAATTTTCCGCCTTCCCCCGATGTATTAATTATTATTCTGTTTGTTCTGGTGGCTTTGTTGCTAGTAAAACATGATACATTCGTTTCTTTGTCAAGAAAGTTTTGAAAATTTAGTTGAATAGGAAGTCCAACTAAAAATCAAGACCACAGGCACCGAGGCGAAATTCAAGGAAAGAAATCTTGCTTTTCTAAACCTCAACAGAGGTTTGTAGATTTCATACTATTATTTTCGACTTGTTCAATTATATGTTAATATTTTCAGGAATTACAAACCATTAAAAGTTACTATGGAAGCGAGGTAAACACTCTAGACTCGAAACAGAAGTAAAAATTTTATTTTAGTACATTTACACCACACAAATTTTACTTATTCCAGAACATTCTTGCAGAATCATTTCTAGATTAATATATATTTTGTATGTTATTGTTCTATCCATAGGTTAGATAAAGAAGAGTTCTATCACCAATTATTAACGACGTGCAAAGCGTAAATAAGATTTAGGGGATAGTTACGATATAGTAATAACTCGGCATTTTTTTTCATTTGTATACCTTTAGTTCTTTAAATTGAATCATTTTTAATAAGTTCTATAATAGTTTAAAAAAATAGTGATCTTTCTACCTGTAAGATCATTTTTAATTTGGAGTTATAATAAGATAGGAGAAAATATAAAATGCTGTTTGATGCTCTTAAATACATACCAGCGCATGGCATCTGTGAAAATCTTCGACGAGAGAAAATACCTCATACAAGTGGCAAAAGAATAGCTAGATGGAGCTATTCTTTCTTATCGCGAAAAAAACCCTTTCAGGACATCTAAACGAATAAAAAAAGATCCTGCAGAAACTAGCATTACTTCTCGAACCATAAGAAGTCTCAATTACTTGATAGAGCAGCAAAAGAAATAAGCCAACCTAAACTGAAGGACTAGGGGAAAACGGTATTATGATCTGGCGAAACTTGGATAATCGTGCTGGAAGTGACCCAAAGACACCTGAAAACTAATTTTGACAATATAACACTTTTAAAATTGAAAGACCTTATTTACTTTTAAAATTAAATGTTTGTTCTCTCTAAAGATCTAATAGTACTTTTCTTTAAGTACAACTTTTTTAGCTCATACCATAGATGTACAAGATATATAGATCGAAGATCCTACAGAAACGCGTTGGCTCTTGGTTCAGAAAGAGACATTTCTCTTCCTATTCCGCGGAGTAGAAAGAGAAATACTACTCAAGCGAAAATCCTCCAGTCCTTTCTAAGCTTTCACACTTCTATAGGATCAGTGATCTATTACCTTTATATTGTCTATGGCTGGTACATGTGTTATAAATTTTCCAGGTTAAATTAAATTTAAAGAGGGAAGATTTTAGCCATCAAACTCTTTATTTTGTTACAAGTTATAAAACAAGAATATTAATAATTTAGTAGAAATGGTCCTTTTATACAAAATTATATTTTATTCATAGTGATGTATTGCTATCACTGCAATTCACAGTTTAACAATTTTAATACCTTAAATTTACAGAGCATAAATGTAAAAAAAGCAATATGTATATTATTTTTATTATAAATATTATTCTCATAAATTACTTTAGGCAATTAATTTCATAAAAAACTAAAATATGTTTTTCAGTATACAATATTTAAGTTTTAAATTAACACCACTTTTCTTATATTTCATTTTTTTACTCGTCAGCTTCTAGATTAATATGACTACCAAATTTTCCATAAAGATGTGCCTTAAGTTCAGCCATTTGATCCTTAATTTCATCAGACTTTTCTCGAATTACTTTAATTTCACCATTAATTCTCTCTTTAGCTTCTTCTAAACATTTCTACAATTAAAAATGTTAGACCTAAGAATAACTTTATATATGTTTTAAAACTATTTTTACAGTAACTAGAGCTTCCATTTTGTATTATAATTGTTATTGGTGTTATAAAAATAGATTCTACAAGTTTTACAATGCTTAAAGTAACTAGATATCTTAAAAAGTAGCAATATCTCAATTAAATATTCACATTTGCATAAAAAAAATTGCAGTGCCTCTAATCATTTGATTTTTATAATTATATAGTGTTTAATGACAAAACCATAGTATTTATTATAAATATTCTTTGAATTTTAAGATTAAAAAGAAAGACCAACTTGATAATATAGTTTTTAATAACAGAATATAAAAACACTCCTGTTTTGATCCTAAAAGACGATTTCTTCTTAAATTTTATCCACCCAAATGCTTTTTATCATTTAACGTTAAAATTTAAGAAATTTAAATAAACTGTAGTTTATTTCTTCCATTACCTGTGTTGTATCTAAATCTTGGTAAATAAAAACTTCCCCAGTAAGATAAGGTATTTGTTCATCATCATCAAAAAGGGCAATTTCATCACAAGCATCTTCTAAACTTTTCAAATCATTCTATAAAAAAAAAACAAGTAGCAAGCACAAAAATCCTAATTTTTTAAGTTAAATATAATTATACAAAATGTCAATTTAGAAGTATGTACAATTTTTCACTGTGCATTCTAAGTTTACATATAATCTTGACAATTTTAAATACAGCACCCAGAGTATATGAGGAAGGTTTAAAATAAACTTCTTTTGGTAATTATTTCAATTAAGTGAAATCTATGAAAATGATGGGTTTTATGGATTTATAATCCTAATTCAATTTTACATGTCTTAGTCATATAATTGTACTAACCATAAATTTTCGCAGCAAATACTAAACCACCCGCTTTCCTACTAACTTGGACCTTCCCCGATATCCCTTGCTTGCAGAGATTGTCTTGCCTCCACGTAATCTCTGCTGAATAATAACATTTTTTAATTAGTTCAGTTTAAGTTAGTTTCAGTTTTCCAAACTAAAACCAAGCTAAATCTGAACCAACCTGAACTCACCAAAAATAACAAAAAATTTTGGTTAGTTAAGATTAATTTTACCTTGGTTTTTACATTCCAAAAATTAAACTATGTTGTTAACAGATGGGCAAGTTTTATACTTTATACCACGAAAGTATTTTACACCTGGCAACGTTGCAACAAGTATTTCGATTTTTCAGTAGTACAACGATCAATAACATTTACAAAACCTATTTTTGCTTTTTCCTTGAAATACTAGTTTTTCTAAATTTATTTGCAAAAATAATTGAAATATCTTGCATACAAAATATTTTAATTGGTTCCTTTCAAAATAAATATGAAAGTTCAGTTTTTCTTTAGAAATAAAAATACATTGTGAAGTTTATCGTAGGGTTTTTTGGGTTTTCTGGGAAAGTAAGGAAAAATAGTGGAAAACTAATATCAAAATGGTGTTCTACAATGAGGAATAGGTGTCAAAATTTTTTCCAAAAAACCTTGTTCTCCTAGATTTTCCTTAATCGAAATAATCACCCTTTTTACAAGTAAAAAAGCAAATAACAATTTGGAATTTGGATCTTACATACTCATAATAAAGCGGTATTGGTAAGCACCTAGTGAATAGTAAATCAAAAGTAGCTTGTTTAAGTAAAATTACCTCTTTGATTTTAGCTTCGTCTTTCAGATCTTCCAATTTTGCGTTTAGCCTAGCAAAGATGTTAATTTTTTGCTGATCTTCATAGGAAATGTGAACATCTGATTCCTAGAAAGTGAATTAGAATGAAATGAAATCCTTAAAGAGAAATTTCAAACTTACGGGTTGAAAGGTCCCTTTGCCAGTAGTAGCAGCCATTTTTGTGTGTGATTTTTGCTTAATTTATTAAATTTATATTTTTCTTTCAGGGGAAAATGTGATATTTAGAGGTTTACAAATCGCCAAATAAGGGGTTATGTTTGTCAAATGTCAAAAACCTAGGGATGTCAACGATACTTCGATACTTCTGTAGTATCGATACTTTTTCTTGAAGTATCGAGTATTTTTAGCGTCTGTAGCTGTATCAGAACGAAGAAGGTATCGATATATTTTTTGTAGCGTTGGTATCAAGATCAAATTCCATTACTATCCAAATCCTCTTTTTATGATACTTCATGCTGGTGGTAATTTTTAATATATTTTCAAAATACTCAAAGCTAACTTTCTTGTTCCGAGACTCAAAGAAGTTACGATAAGCAAAAAAATAGTAATAAATTTATTTACGTTTGTCAAACATCAATAAAGCCCTTCCCTCACCGATTATAAACGACGTCCAAACAAATTTATTGTTGTTGAATCAACTGATATAATTAAAGCTTATTTCCGAAAATGTTATATAAAGGTCTCTATACTATCTGGGTACCTATTCTCGTTCTTGAGAGAACGATCACCTAATGGAAAGTGGGCGTGGTTCTCACGAAAAAGTATGAAACCGTATTTTGGATAGCTTTTCTCGTTCTCGAGAGAACGATCATTTTAATGGAAAGTGGCCGTGGTTCTCACGAAAAAGTAAGAAACCGTATTCTGAATACGTTTTCGTTCTTTTTCGTGAGAACCACGCCCACTTTCCATCAAAATGATCGTTCTCTCAAGAACGAGAATAGGTACCCTGAGGGTATTGATACTTTTTTGGAAAATATCGAGACCGTTCGGAAAAATATTGAGTTGGTATTGGTATCGATAATTTTTGTTATTTTTGTTTCTCTACAAAAACCACGCACGTATAAAGTATATGTACTGATCGTCAAATACACAGAAAATGTCCGGACCATGCTATGCGCCATTTTGGGTAAGGTGAAGTTATAATAACAATGAATACGCTGTCGCCACTGAAAAATTATAACGACTAAACGTAATCGTTTACCTCCCACTGACAAGGTTTGAAGCAATTTGCATTCCTTTCCGAAATTTCATCGACATAAGTAATTGAACGAAACGAATGGTAGAAAGAGATAAAATGATAGTATTACGTTATAACCTTACTCAACTAATCCAATTGGTGTCAATTGATTGTTATGTGTGGATATTTGTCATACTATTGGTCGGTCGTAAAAATAAATTAATAATTTTTATTATATTTTTGGTTGTTAAAAATAACTAGTCCTTAAAAAAGCAATATGTTGACGAACCGTTTCTTCAAAACGTTTTATTTTTTGAAAAAACAGTTGAAATATTAATTAGGTAGTACCCCGTTATTTTCAGTATTTTCTAATTAAAATTTCCTTAGAAAGTTGAATGTTTCGCAAATTTCAAGTAAATTTGAGATTATAGACATACAAAATTATTACACTAAATTTTGTTCATATCTCAATAGTATGAGCGTGCTGCTTAAAAATTGTTTTCCTACGACTAGTTCTAATTATGGATTTAATATAAACACCTGTGTCCGTATGTCCATAACTTACTTTAAACAGTTAAGTGTAACATAATTGTTTTCATCAACACAACTTATAAAAAAAATTGAGAAGTAACAATTTGTAAGATATTTAAAACTTTTATTAAAATAAGTAACATTCAATTTTATATTCAAATAATGTTAAATACAACATTTTACTTCCTTAGGCTGTGTTAAACACTATACTACACTACAATTAAATAAATATTATTGATTATAATTTATTAGGACATATAAATTTGAACCATACAAGCCAACAAACGAGGTCCTTCAGAATAAAAAGCTTATTTATAGTACGTTTGGTCTTCAAGCGCCTACAAATCTTCACAAAATAATAAAAAAGTATATTAAGGGTTGAATAGTATCATTAATGGGGGTCTTCGGGCTGGCCTATGGTTCCGGCCCCTGCTCGTACTCAGTTCCTCTATCACCGGTCAAGTTTCATGTTTTCTTTCAAACTTACTTGTCAGGACAGGAAGTCTTACAATAATCGGCTAGATGTTAAGTGAATTCATACAATAATAGATTGGTGGATAGCTAGGACGATGGATTTGAGTAATACTACATAGAGCAGAGGTTTCTACCGTTTCAAGTTTTACGAGTGCTGGCTTCCTGCAATTACTGTATATAGGAGGTATGTATTCCTATTAAAGTCAGTATATTGCTTTGTATATATGAGTTGTTTTTCTTCAGATTCCTTTTTTTTTGTGTATTAGACTCCTAAGGTATTTGACCCTTTGTATACATTTTTTGTTTAACAGTTCTAAAGTGCCAATTTAAGATAATTTTGTGGTCTATATTTACACCTAAATATTTGACTGATGGCTTGGTGCATATTACTTGGTTATTAAGTTATTTAAAATAAATTTAATCCAAGGAAAAACAAAGATTATTTCACAATAATAACAACAATGACACTATTTTTGACTTTTGACGGTTAATTTGACGTGCCAAAACGTCACTCTTACCCAAAATGGCGCCGAGCATACTCCGGACATTTTTCCGTTGACAGCTCCATTACCACCTGTCATCCATTTAGTTCAGAAATCCGTGACAAAAACAGAAGAAATATAAGGGCTATTCTTTTGGGTCATTATCACTTTCAGTTCGGTCACTTGAAGTAATCATGGCTGTATTCTTTTGAGTAAATTATCAATGATCAAAGTGAAACTCATAACTTCATGTTCTTTTGAATATGCATTTACTTGTCATTGGGTCGAAGTAATCATGATTACTTCAAGTGACAGAACTGAGAGTGATAATTACTCAAAAGAATATACTCATGATCACTTCGTCATAGTGGCTATATTCTTTTGAGTAATTATCAATTGATCAAAATAAAAAAGGTAAACTGATAACTTCATGTTCTTTTGAATATGCATTTACTTATCATTGGGTCGAAGTGATCATGATTACTTCAAGTGATATCCCTAACGACTGGTGATACAATTAACTACCTCTCCATTTTAAACAAAGTCTAACAAAATTATGAGTGAAACCGAAGATCTATATGTATATATATATGTATATGTATATATATATATATATATATATATATATATATATATATATATATATATATATATATATATATATATATAACAGTAAATGCAAACTTCTCTCCATCATATCCTTTCTGTATTAGAGATTGCACAATTAGAACAAATTGTTATAGAACGCAATTTATCCTATTCCACTACCATCGAGATGATGGCCTATCTGTACCACCATACCGAGAAGAAAATCAAAATTTACCCTCCCCGCCACAGTGATACGGCAGAGGTACATGTTTCGTCTCTATTAGACTCATCAGGGTACCGACATGCATCTGGCTGTGTAGAGGACAGATCAGAAGGAAGCATGCAAATACCAAACTCGGCAGCATTTTTGAATTAAATTAAATTATTAATATATGTGAGTCATATTCTTTTTAGCCCTCGTCTATTGGACAACATGGTAAATAAATGTGTATCACAAAGGTATCTCAAAGTTATCACCAAATGAGTATATTTCTAAAAATTCGACGTACCTGTGGGGTAGGATGAAATAAATATAATATTTTATATTATGGATATTTTACTGGAATTTTTAAAATTTACACTAAATATACATAGATGACTTGATATTATTCTTAAAATAATATATTAACGATGAAGACGATTTCCATCTCTTTTACATTTGATAATCTGAGTAACATGATGTTACAGAACAGCCTGGATCAAATAATTTTGAAGCTGCTTGAAAAGCAGCCATCTCGAGGTTTCCCTGATGATGGTTTCCCTGAGAAAGCGACACATTTCCTAGGATTATTTCTCTGTAAAGAAAAAAAATGTAAATAGAATTTCATAAAAAAAATATATGTAACACGGTGAATCAAGTTCTTTTTTACCTAAATTTTCAAATATCTAATCGTGAGTGGACAATTTAATCTAAAACACTGGAAAATTCAAAAGACTTGAAACCTCCACGCTGAGTCAATATTTTTCGAAGTTGGTAAAATTGAAAATACAAATACAACAATTATGGCTGTATTGTTTTGAGTAAATTATCACTGATCAAAGTAAAAAAAGTGAAACTGATAACTTCATGTTCTTTTGAATATGCATTTACTTGTCATTGGGTCGAAGTGATCATGATTATTTCAAGCGACAGAACTGAAAGTGATAATTACTCAAAAGAATATACCTTATATAAAAATTGGTTGGCCATGGCAATATGACGTTTGTCAAAAAAGTGAAATCCTTATGACGTTTTTCCCTGAAGCACAAAATTTAAATTTTGTTGTACCGAAAGGTTATTAAATTGTGGACAGTGATACTTTTAATAATTTAGTAAAAATGTAATATTTTCAAAAGATTTGTCTTCTGATTACAAAATTTTCCGTTTTATTTTATTTATAAGCAATATGAACAGAATTTGTTAGTGCGACAGAAAAAAATTTTTGTGGATACAGTTTTGTCTGATACCAATGGAAAAGAAAATGACTCAAATAAGGTAAGTCTTGATAGATTATAACGTCAGGTTTATTAAATATAATGATATAAATATTACCCGCAAATATACATAAAATCCATAATGTTAAGAGCAAACAGTAGTACGGTGAGTCATCGCAATCGGAGTGTTCGATTTCTCCACGTCCTAAAATTTTGGGTTTACGTCGTCATAGCGCCGTCCTCGAGTACATTACCGGTTTTTATCAGATCTCGCCCTTTCATGTGAAAATAAATTCCTAAACAGAGGTGCCGTCAATTATTGTACTTATAGTGTTATTTACTTATTTTATTTCACAAGTTATACCACGTTTTATTTAAAGACGGTGGATTTTATTAAGGGTTTTGTAGATTTGAGAATTTAATTTCAAATTGAAACTTTTTAGGTCGATTTTTTGTAAAACAACGTCTATTAAAAATATTTTGCAACATACAAAATGGTCAAAAATGTTGAACCAAAACTAGCTTTTCTATTGGGTTAAGTTAATAATTATATCTAGATATATTTTATAAAAGAGAAATATTCTGAAATTTCAGAAAGATATCTGAAAAATGAGATTTTTACATTTTGGGGCTGTATAAGCCTTGACGCAAAATTGTTAAAAAAATAAATATAGAATTACTGTTTCAAATAACTAGCTTCACGGAAGCAGCCAAATGAATATTGGTGTAATATGAAATCATAATTCCATTTAAAAAGTCATTTAGGCATTTACTTAGAGTACGGATTACCTGTGCGATTGATTATGTTCCAGGCCTATTCCAATTACTTTTACAAAGAGTTGAACTACATTTAGCAATTACACTTCCAAAAAGCCATCAGTTACAAATAACAAACAGTTTACCTTAAACTGCTCATTAGCTCACGGACCCTTTATTGTCAGCCGCTATCTTTTGAAGCAGTTTAATTATTTCTAAGAAATTTCATTACTTTTATGGTAATTAAATAGTTTGGGATTTATAAAAATCAATTACCAATTACAATTATTTTATCCCAGTAATTACTGAAAAATAATAAAAAATAAATTTTATTTCAACTACCGACAACTTTAGTTGCAGCCCACTTTTAGAAGATCAAATTTATGAAAATATTCCTAATATTTCCTCTTTCACCATTACCATTGCTTTGTATTACTGTATCCAAATATATTACGTGCAAGGCTGGATTAACATTTGGTGGTGACTATATAGCCTATGCCTTAATCTGGCTTGATGCCGTGCACAGTATATTCTACATACGTCAGTTGAAGTTTGAAGGAATTAAAAAAAAAAATAGTATTAAGGAGAAATAAAAGACTTTTAGTATACTTTACAAAAATACAGTATTAAGTTTATTTCGTTAATATTAATAAAAAATAAAATTATTACAAAAGGTTAAAACTTCACGTGCTTGTTAAGTACATTTAGGATTATTAAAATTTATTTTCATAATGTAACTATAAAATAAATTATATGAAGATTCAGTAACAGAAAAAAAAAAAATAGTATAATATACTACAAAAATATGTACATTTAATTAAACAAAAATTTCTTTGAAAGATGCAGAAAAAGTTTTAGTATGAATAAAATATGCTTCTCGGATTTTGTAACTAACAATGTTTCGATGAGTATCAAGGCATAAATATTGTAACTTCTAGTTAGTTTTGATTTTAAAGCTTAGAAATTAGGTAGTCTAACCAAAGCATTGGTTATATGTATTATATTCCTAAACCTATTAGAAGTTTAAATATTAAAATCCGTGTTTAGTATTACAGAATCCGGTAAACTTTATTTTTAATCATTATAGTCCTAATACAGGCATGGATCATTTTTAGTACTCAGTCCTAAATAATGACACTTTGGCACTGAAAATTTAGTCTGTAGTGATGTCCATATGATACAAGGTAAAATAGAAATATGAAATATAACGTTATATTTAACATTATGAATCATTTACAGAAAGCGTCTTAAGCTAATTCAGTTGCAAATGACTCCTACGGCATCGTAATAATAAAGTCTTCCAGAATTATGTGTTGCCGACCGTACCTACATAAGCATTTAAGTTACATTATAGGCTATACGAGAATGTACTTTTACTGTGTGCTACCTGCATGACCTTTTTCTAAATAATTCTTAAAAACTTTTTTTTCTCATCGTATTAAAAAATATTCGAGACTACAATTTATTCAGAAAAACCTCTCTTTCTATGTAATTGGCTTAGCATCTCTAATTGGCAATCCTTTAGGATGCATGGGATCAATTAATTCTGGTAAAAGATATTCAGTATAAAACTTTATCAGTTTTGGTATCATGATATTGTGCCAAAAGTCAATATCTTTAGAAATTTCTTCAACCAAAATACCATAAGGGCTCCATATGCAGAAGAAACACTTTTCTCTCTTTGATATTGCTAACTGTCCCTGTACTTGATAAAAATAATTATGGTTTCTTTTTAACTTCATTTTCCCATCAGTAATAGTAGCGAAGGTAATTTTTTTTGTAACTATTCCTACTTCTGGTGATATCTTGGATAATACGGACGGACATTTAATTTCTAAAATAGCATTATGTTCTATAAGGCCATCAGGACTTGCTGCCAGGTAAGGATATTCTTTGAAAATGAAAAGACCACAAGGATTTACCTTATAGTTATATTTTTCTTCAAAGGCCCTAACAGCTGTCAATTCATGTTCGTGGCCGTATTTGGTAGAGTAATTACCTCTAAAATTGCTGTAAAGCAATGACTTAACCGTGTTAATAGGTTTTGTCGAAGCACGTAATTTGCAAACACGCCTAAAGTTTGAAGCTGTCAAACGAATTGACCTTTCTTGTATCCACATTGGATTTGCACCTTGCCCTAGTGTATCTCTCTCAATTTTTTTAATTTCATCTGGGGATTTTTGTAGAGTATCTAAAAACTCTTGTTTTTTTCTAATGTATTCGCCAGAGTTCAGATCTAGTGGCTGTTCGTTCGCTTCAGGACCATAATCTTTGTCAGCAGTTGCGAATGCCTTCTTTTTGCGGTAAATTTTGCCACGGGTTGCTTTCAACTTTAGAAGAGCACATTTTTTTTGTTTATTTTTCTCTATATATTTCTTAGTATATAGCTGAGTCCTGCTTTTCAAAAAAGAATCTTGCATAATGTTATAATAGTCATCTCTGACATTAAATTGTATTGCAGCAGCTTCACATCGGGTTTGGTAGGACCCTCGTAAAGAATAATTTATACGTTTACCACCTACGAATTTAGATACTAAAGAATTATAATGCTCCGCCAAATTATTGTCCATGTTTAGCAGTAAACTATTAATATGAAAAATCAATCGTTGCAGGCATGCTTCAAGGTCTTCGTAAACGCCACATTCTTTCATGTGTGGTACCAAATTAACTTGCTTTTCTTTTTTAGAACATTGAAAGTACCCTATTTCTGCACATCTTTTATGTTCTCCAAAAACGTGGGAAGGTATATTCAGGATATCTTCTTTCAGCAATTGCATTTTGTCGATATAGGGAATATCTTCATTTCTACGATATTTCGTTGCTTTAACTATCGAAATTCTTAAGCGTAAAGCATTTTTGTTTATTTCTTTTCGAATATAGGTTGCAACAGGTAAATTTTTGGAAGAACTGACCCTTTTATTTGCAAGATCTCTTAGCTTCTTCGAAAAATTCCTTAGTAAGTGGTTCGTGCATTCAACTTTTTCTACTACTAAGTTTCCATAAGGTTTTGCCTGCACCAACTTTCGGTAAACTGAACTATCACCATCTCCAACCATTCGAAGGAACCGTAAGTTATATGGTTCCACACTGCGCGAAAATCCCTCCAATATGATGTCTGTTTCCATTGCTGTAGAGCTTTTGTTCCAATTTTTGAAACATTTATGGATCGGTATATCTTCAGATCTCGATTCAGCTCTGGCACACATTGTGCAATATTTGTTGCGAACACCTAAATATAATAATTTCCCAGTTCTATAACCGATTATACTTCCAACACCAGATAAAGCATCATAGTTTACATTGTAAGAGCGTTTAGACCAAGCTCCATCTGTAACTACCGTAATATAATGTATTCCGTCTTTGCTAACTTCACCTAATTCAGTAGCTATTTGGGACTCTTCTTTAGCAGATTCTTCCATTACAGACCAAGCTGTTTTGCGGATAACTTCGCTAGCTTGGTTATGACGTTCAAAATATGTTTTTTCGCTCATCATAGGCAAATTAGTAGCTGCAGCTATTTCGTTTAAGCTTGAATAACCAATTCCAGTTGATACTGCTGCTAGAGTCATAGCTGTGTTGATTTCTATGCTGTCAGAATCTTCTACGCTTTCAGTTGAAAAATTTTGCATAATTCCGCACATTTTACATTTTAGGACGAATGTGGAGTTAAGGCCTCTTCTATTTTCTGATATAACTTCCATAAAAGTAATATTGCAATCAAATGGTTTATGAGCTTCGCTATTAAGGATTTGATTAAACAAATGTTTGACATCAAATATCCTTCTTCCGGAAAGATCATACTTACGGCTGTCGCTTTTTACAACAATATTCTCGATGTCCTTATTATAATTGTCTTTGTTCCAAAAACTACATCCAGGTTGCGGGGAAGGACTGGTATCGACAATTTTCGGCGGCACATTTTCTTTTTGTGAAGTAGCTTTTGACTCTTTTGCTGTGGCCAGTGATCTATAAAAAAAGCAATAATACCACTACATTTATTTCTTAAAATTATATAATTTAATAGATAACATGTAATTCGAAAAATTAGTAGATCCAGTGTGAGTTAAAATAAAGGATGTTTGAAAAAATGAAATGAATTGTGAAGAATTATTTTGAAAATATATCTTTATCTTGTGAATCTATTTTTTTTAACTGTATAAAGTAATGTTGCTAAAATTATTTTTCCTTGCAGTTTTCAACATAACTAAATATTTTTTTGCTACACCTAGATAATTGTTTCAGAGCAATTTGATAAGAAGTTAGTCCGAATGTTATTGCATCTTTTGAAAATTGTTCTAATTTGCTATTAAAATAATAAAAAATTGCGGTTTAGAGCAAATTCTAACCCGAAGCGGGAAGTTCCATTTCGGCTTCGGACAAGTATTTTTTGGATTAGGTTTATCTTTTGGCCTACTACGGGCCTGATATCACAAAAAAATCAATTTGTCTCTACATCGATCTGTGTGAAATTTTGACACCTTAGTCTGTCCAGTTAAAGTTAAATTCGAATAAAGTCTATTTTAATTATCATAATTATGTTCTTTTGAAAGGAATATGATCAAAAAATTAAATTCATGTGAAACACATGATATAAAATTTAAGAAAGTTACGGAACTGTCTTCGATTTTGATAGATGATTGTACAAAGATAGAGCATCGGAAAATGACAGAAAATAATTTTTTATCGCTCTTCATAAACGGTTTAAGATGGTGAAAAAGCATTTAAAGTTACTCCCACCGTTTTGAGCAGTTATAAGTTACAGACCGTCATATTTTTTGGTGCTCTACCTATGTATATACAAAATTTTATCAAAATTAAGAAGTTTTTGACTATTTTTTACAGTACAGAGATACTAAAAAAAAGAGATAGTAAAGTGGTAGAATTAAAAAAAGGAAGTTTAACTATGTAACTGAAGTTTGCATCGATGAAGTCACAGAGCCGCTGCGTCACAAAAACCTGTAGACATCAGTTATATGAAATATTTGTCGAACAGCTTAATCCTCTTTTTTATTTCAAAATATAAAAAATAATAAAAAAATAACACAACTAAAAAATGTTGGTTCGTTTCCACTATCCAAAACACCGCAATACTGACCTAACAACGCGTTAATGATGAACCAAGTATAAGCTAATTTCAGGGTTAATTAACAGTTATTTAAGAAATATAAAAAACCTATTTTTCATTTGTAAATATCAAAGATATTACTAAAATATAGTCCCTTAAAAAGTGAGTTAAACTGAAAGCACTGGGAACTGCGATACTGGATTGCCAACGCGAAAACGCAAACTCGAGAGGAGGTTGATTTTCGATACTTATTAATAAATATAGTGAAAATAAGAAAAAAAAAACTTTTTGTGTTTAGAAATATAGAAGATAATACAAAAATAAAATTAAAAAAATTACATTCATTTGTAATGTCCACAACACCGTTACGTTGACCCGCCAACACGAAAATGCCGAACATTAGATGAACTAATTTTGGGATAAATTAATAAATATTTCTAAAATAAGGAAAAAGCGGAAGTTTTTTTTTATGTCGGAATATTAAGAGTATAAGTAAAATATAATCCCCCCAAAAATTTTAGCCAATTTTAAAGCATGAAACACTGCCATATCGTCCCGCGAACGCATGATTGACAAATTATATATAAACTAATTTCAGGATTCAATAATAAATAGACTGATTTTCGAAATTTAGCAATAAAAATTTCAAAAAATTTTAAAAGAAATTGGTATATTTCTAACATCCAGAACACCACTATATTAACCCACGAATGCATTACTCACGAACTACGTATAAGCTAATTTCGGGAATAATTATTAAATAGCTGGAAAAGAAAAAAGTATGTCTTTTTTATTTCGGAAAATAAAAGACAATATAAAAACAAAATTGTTAAGAAAATTCATTTACTTCATTCGGAACACAGTCAAATTTATCCGCGAACCCAAAATCGCTAACATGTGAACAGGCTGTTTTTTCGAAATTTATCAATAAATATTTTAAAAATAGGAAAAAAAGTGTCTTTGTTTTTGCCTAATTATATAATTATACAATTTCATTAAGATGTTTTCGAGATCAGTGGTACTCAGAACTTATTTATATTGATGATAAATCTTTTTCCTGGACAATCACAATATATGTACCATAAACGATAATTTTTAGGGTCGGTGGTGTAAAGGTACCAGTCATAAAAGGTACCCTTTAAGATCGGCAACAAAAAATATGGGCTTCTTAAAACTATTATATTCATTTGAGTATCACAGTAGAGGAAAAATCCAACACAACTCTAATTTGTTACCTGTTTTCTGAAAATCCCAATAATTACTAATTGTATAGAAACTACAAATATTATTTACAAAATGAAAGGATTTTCTACCTGGTAACGTACGTTTTAGACAAACTGTAAATATATTTTACCTAAGATTATTATAGGTTAAAATATTATATAGTGTTCGTTTTCACGTTTGTAGGTCAACATAAACGTTATCTACCTTTAGGAAAGAATCAAATGTTTTTAAGGGCTTTATTTTTCTATTATCTTCTATATTGTTAAATAAACAAGTTTCTTTTTTTGATATTTTTATAATATTTATGGTTGAATATCGAAAATCAGCCTGTACCCGCGTTTGGGTTTTGGCGTTCACGGGCCGATATGACCGTGTTCTCAACTTTAGAAATGAACAATTTTTTTAAGGGATTACTTTTTTTACTATTTTCTATATTTCTAAATAAAAAAGTACCTTATTAATGTACCAAATTTTTTAAGGATTTTATTTTTCTATTACCTCGTATATTCCTAATTTTTTTTAGGGATTATATCTTACTAAGATCTTGCTCTTTTCACATCTATATCTAAATTATTTTAAATTGGGAATGACGACAATTGAACAGCATTTAGTTTATCCCGTTTTTCAGTTTATAACTTGTTTAATATTAAATCAAATGGAACATGTAATTATATTTATAATAGCTGTGTAAAATAGATTTTGGTAGTTTTTCTCAATTTAAATTAATTCGAGTATAGAGGTATTATTAGGACAAACTCACTATAGATTATTTAATATTTTTACATATTCTATAGCAATATCGTAGTTTTTAATTGTAACATACACTTACCTCAACTTAGCCAGCTTCGTGTAGACATGGCAACATGTTTTTTTTTTGGGTTTTCTCTCTCTTTGCCTGTAGTGGCCCATAATATAAATTTCTTTCACCAAATAATAACACAATCAAAAATTAAAACAATAAAAATAAATCGATATAATCTGCTTCCACAAACACTGCAAGTAAATAACGAAATGTACAAACAATAAATTATTAGCACACCACTGTACCGTGTTCGGCGTCTAAATACTTCCCGTCTCTCGGGCAAACGTTCTAGTGCGAAAAGGACCTACTATAAGGGATGGATAGATTTATCTATAAAATTCTTAGAAAACAGGGGGCGTCATTTTACTATTTAATGACAAATAGAAGAGGGAGTTGAATAACAGCAATATTTTATATTTTTATGTTATGTCTGTGGGATGATATCGTTTTTAATTTTACATTGCAAAAAATCGAAAAAAATTGTTTTTTTATTTTTAAAACAAAAAATAAGTGATCAACCCACAAATTAGAATTCTTAAACACCCTCTAAAAAAATTTTTAAATCAGGTTTTAATTTATGCTAACTTAGAGATGCCGCCGCGTTTTGCTCTGGTATGGAGTGCTCTTAAGTAAAATTTACCAAGTGGGTGACAGCATTTCATTAACTAGTTTTGATATATGAACTCGGTTTAGACGATTCCATATAATCTAAAAATATTCCCAAAACCTGTTCTGAACGCCAAAAGACTGTCCAATGAAGGTATTTTTATAAATATCCATAAAGTATCCATTTCCAACATATTACTGGTTTTATTTTAATAAATGCCTGTGTTTCTTCCCAGTTACCGCTAAAGTATTTTTTCTACCCTAAATTACATATTTGAGATATTATTTATTTTTAAAGGAATTCGTGTTTAAAGATCACTTCAGCTTCAGATGTCCATATCGGATTTAGTTTGGTTTCCCCTTTGTTCCGCTTCATATTTAGAATATGAGGAAATATAAAACAGTACAAATGACGTGTGGGTAATAAATGCCACTGCCAGCTCTGAAATAAATATTGTATGATTTTGCAAAATTAATATTTTTTATTTCTTGCTGGATTTGGGAAACTTTAAATGTAGATGAATAACCGCATTATTTTGGACCCCCCCCCTCCACTATATGCCACTCTTTTTAATTGAAAAACTTGTTTCACATTTCTTTTTTTGGTAGGATACCAATGTATCTACGTTTATACGGGCTACAAGAAGAAATAACAACTGTGTTCTGTAATATTTTCGGACGTGCTTGCAACATAAAGGCCCCTTTATTTACGGTCTAAATTGCCCCATCGGGTTATGAACACTTTTATGGGATTTTAACTAATTAAGTTTCAGTTCATTATTGTTAAATGAAACGAGCTTTATATTAATGTTTAGCTAAAAACATGTATAGAAAAAGTTTAGGCCTTGTTATTACCTAAGTATAATTTGAAATTATATTTCTGTTTATGCCAATTTACTTCAAAGAAGTTTAGCATATTGGTGACTTATATTGTTATTGTAGAACGATTCTGTTTTGTTTATTTTTTATTTGTAACTTTCGAGATTTAAGAATCCTTGTATTCTAATATACTCACTGTAGTCCGGGAGCCCTGAAACGTTTCGTAGCCGATAAACAGGCATGGCTCCACCATTTATCAAAAAATATTTTGACCCCTGATTACGAATTACTAAGGTGGGTTTCTAAAAATAGTCAAGTAACTTGTTATAAACAAAAAATTAGTAATAATTAAAAAAAGGTTTTTTTTTTTGTAAAATAAAAAATATTTTCGGATTCCTCGGATGATTCTAAGCAAAAAGTGTATTTTGTGGTTTTTCGGTCCAACGCATAGTTTTTGAGTTAAAAATCATTAAACATTTGAAAAATGACATTTTTGCCACTTTTCAACAGGAATAATTGGCGATTAAACAAATATATTCAAATTCTACGCCCAGCAATTGATTGTTCAAGTAAAGAACTATAATGTTAATGACGTTACTTCCTGTACTTTCGTTCACTCGCACTGTTGAGTTGTATATTCGAAATAGACAAATTGTTGAGGGTGGTAATGAGTACCAAACAAGGTATCGACTACGCGACGCTGCCAATCTGCATCGGGACTAAGCATATATTAAAGTAACTGTACTGATTATCTAATAAACAGGAAATGTCCGGACCGTGCTATGTGCCATTTTAGGTAAAGTGAAGTTATAACAACAGTAAATACGCTGTCGCCACTGAAAAATTATACCGACTAAACGTAATCGTTTACCTCCAACTGACAAGGTTTGAAGCAATTTACATACCGTTTCGAAATTTCATCGACATAAGTAGTTGAACGAAACGAATAATAGAAAGAGATAAAATGACAGTATTACGTTATAACCTCACCCACCTAATCCAATTCGTGTCAATTGACTGTTATGTGTGAATGTCTGACTTACTATTGGTCGGTCGTAAAAATAGATTAAAAATTTTTATTATATTTTTGGTTGTTAAAAATAACTAGTCATTAAAAAAAGCAATATGTTGACGGACTGTTTCTTCAAAACGTTTTATTTTTTGAAAGAACAGTTGAAATTATAATTAGGGGGTACCGCGTTATTTTCAGTATTTTCTAATTTTTAATTAAAATATCCTTAGAAAGTTGAATGTCTCGCAAATTTCAAGTAAATTTGAGATTATAGACATACAAAATTATTACACTAAATTCTGTTCACATCTCAATAGTATGAAGGTGCTGTTTAAAAATTGTTTTCCTACGGCTAGTTCTAATTATGAATTTAACATAAACACTTGTGTCCATATGTCCATAACAGCCGAGTATCTTACTTTTAAACGGTTAAGTGTAACATAATTGTTTACATCAACACACTTACAAAAAATATGAGAAATAACAATTTGTATGATATTTGAAACATTTATTTAAATAAGGTAACATTAAATTTTATATTCAAATAATGTTAAATGCAACATTTTACTTTCTTACGCTTAAACACTTTACTACACTACAATTAAACAAATGTTATTATGATTATAATTTATTCCCACACAGCATTAGACGTCTTATAGACGTCATTTTTATATCCAGATTACGTCTTAAGACATAAATAAGGCGTCTTATAGATGTTGTTTTAAAGACGCCCATAAGACGTCTATATACAACGTCTTTAAGATATCTTTTAAAGTATACATACTACATTTTATATGAAAATAAATACAGTTGTGTATAATTTATTTGATAAAAACTAAAAAGCATTTCCTTCCCTATGGATTTTGTCGCAGTTGTGTAATGAGTTTGCAACGCCGCACAGAGCTCAGCTGAATACAAGTTGAGGTTAAAATTTTTGATTGAACGACAAATTTTTAGTAGCCTCACTACGACCTTGGTTAATAGAACTTTTGCGTGATCTTTTTTATCAATACTTTGGTGCTTTTTGTCACAGACAGTTTAATGTACCGATAACAATGACACACATAAATATATATATGATGCCAGCGAAGCTATAACTTAAAAAAACCTCGCCTTTTGTTTCTGTCAACTGTCATTTTTCAGTTTTGTATTTGTGTTTCGTCATGTCGTTATTAATTTTTAATGTTGTTGGGGTGCCGACTGTGAAAATTCAGCTTTTGAAAGAATTTTATTAAAATAATTGATTTATATATGTGCCTCTGAAAATCTTTTTTATTCGTGTTTATGTAATACGTAAGGTAAGATCGAGAATCATATGTACTTAGGATAAACAGTAACGTTATTTATAGGTTGTATTACAGGAAATTCCCGAATGCTTCACCGCTTATATTTTTGTAGTAACTCTATGTTAGAAGTATGAAATGAAATCTCCAAAAATATTATCTGTGCAAAAAAGGCTTGCACAGCTCATCCAGACCCGGTCCTAAATATTACAAGAAATATTACTAATGAAGTGGAAGGCGAAATATTTGTTTATGGAGTGTTTCACTAATGAAACCTGTAAGATTTATTTTGTTCCTGATGATTGGTTTATATTTAAAGAACATAGAAAATAGAGTTTTGTTAATTACAAGAAGTAATTTTGTTTAAGGTTTTAGAAATTTCAAAACTGGGAGTAGGGAACATTTATGACTTTGTAAAGCGAGCTTGTAAAATTACCATGTACAGTTGATTAGTACGAAAAGGAAAGAGAAAATTCTACGATTCTAACTTGGCGAGATTTATTATGAGTAAGTTCTGTCTTTCATTATACATATTAATCTTGAAATAGCATAAGTCACGATTCTATAGTAGAGGACAATTATAAAAATTCGCAAAAATATCAAAAAATTTACTCCCACAAATGATAAACTTTATCATATAAAATTAAAATCAGTTTTTTATTAGGATCTACAGAGACAACGGTTACTACCGTTTCAAGGTTTATCAGTGCTGGCTTCCTGCAATTACTGTATGTAGGGGGCATATATTCCTAATAAAGTCAGTATATTGCTTTGTATATATGAGTTGTTTTTCTTGATATGCCTTTTTCTTTGTACATTAGACTCTTAAGACATTTGGCCCCTTGTAAACATTTTTGTTTAACAGTTCTAAAGTGCCAATTTAAGATAATTTTGTGGTCTATATTTACACCTAAATATGGCTTGGTGCATATTACTTAGTTGTTAAGTTATATAAAATAAATTTAATCCAGGGAAAAAAGATTTTAATGACAATCAATAACTTCACAATAATAACAACAATGACACAATTTTTTTGACTTTTGACGATCAATTTGACGTACCAAAACGTCACTTTACCCAAAATGGCGCCGAGCATACTCCGGACATTTTTCGTTTGACAGCTCCATTACAATCTGTCATCTATTTTATTTTCAGAAATCCGTGATCTGAACATTGTGTTTTGTTCCCTGGCTGTAACAGCCAAAGAAGGTAAAAAAAAAATAAAGGTACTTTATAACAAACTTTATGCATACAATTCTATACTTCAAACAGTTTATTTAGTTCCACACAACTTTAAATAATCATTAATTCAATATAATATGCGATTACTGAATGCGATTGATGTAATTTTTAGATTTGTTCAAGTACCACATGACCAATAAGTTCTTTAAAAAATATACAAATGAAAAAACCTAAGTTTAGAAGTTAAAAATGAAAATCTAAAAGAGAAAATAGTGATCTAACAAGGAAGGTGTCCCAACTCGACCCCCCAAATTTCAATAATATTTTGATGTGTTGTAGGCCTCCGAAATTGATTTTCCAATGTATCTCAAGTTCTAATTGGAATTTTGCAATGATACAAATTGCGTATTACTTCTGATGTTAATGTGGAACTAACTGGTGCAGTTTCGAACGTAAGGGTTGCAACCCCTATTTTTTACATTGAAAAATCTACTTTTTTGTGGCTAATTGGATAAAAAAAATCAAAATGAGCTAAAGAAATTTGGAAAAAATATATTCGTTCATTGAATACAAAAATAGAGGTGACCAATTCTAGATTATTTTCTTAAACCTCCTTTAAACGAAAAATTACCCCCCAAGAAAGGTTTCTCAGTCTGATTCAGCTTCTGACTATTACTTTACAAATAATCAAATTACCTGTTACTTTTAACACAAAACTAAATTATCTGATGCAATTTGAACCGTAAGGGTTGCAACCTCTTATTTTTATTTTAAAAATTCGAATTCATTTGTGTTTATTTCTATAAAAAGAAATTCTCTAGATAGTTTGAACAAATATTTTTACTGAATGAATACAAAAATGAAGTTGACCGTTTCAAGATAATTTTTTGTAACCACCCGTGAACGGAAATTTCATTCCCCAAAAAAATGTTCTTTAAATCATTTAGATTCTAATTGAGATTTTGCCGATAACCAAATAGTTCAATTCGATTATTTGCAAAATATTAGCAAGACAAATCTTTTTTTTAGGGGGGTGGTGGTGGTAATTTTTGGTTTAAGGGTGGTTTAAAAATGATCTAGAAGTGATCAGCTTTATTTTTGTATTCAATCAACGAATATATTTTTTCTTATATTCTTTAGCTCATTTTGAATTTTTTTTTATCCGAATAGCCACAAGAAAGTAGATTTTTCAATGTAAAAATTGGGGTTGCAACCCTCATGGTCGAAACTGCATCACTTAGTTGTACATTAACATTAGAAGTAATACGCAATGTGTTTCATTGCAAAATTCCAATTAGAATCTGAAATACATTGGAAAATTCAGTTTCGAGTGTGAACTTTGGTGGCAGATTTCCCTCCCTTAAAGTATTTTTCCGCAAATAAAAAAAATCCTTGTATTTTATTTCATCGTGGCCTACAACATATCAAAATATTACTGAAATTGGAGGAGTCGAGTTGAGATACCTTCCAGATTTTCAAGGTAAAAAATAGGGGTTACAGCAAAACAGTGTTAGTTTTTTCACGAGAAAGTTTATTTACTTTAAAAGTCAAGTATTATGCGCAATGTTTTATGTCGCATGAAAGAAAATATATGGAAAATACTAAATTTAAAAAACCGATGCAGCGCACCAACACATGCAAAAATAGTTATAATAACTAAAGTTCCTCATGCAGTTGTTTATTTTATGATTAGATGCTTAAAATTAATAAATAAAAATAGATAAATATTCAAATACGTTTACAAGTGTTCTAGCAACGATCAGTGAAAGCTCTAATGGATTATGGGCACTAGAAGAGCGCCTGTAAGTAGACTTTCACTTTCCTTCATACACGTCGACGCGTACGATATAATTGATGAAACGCTATTTTTTTATAGCGCTCAGGAGCAATAAAAACATTACATTTTCGAAGCTTGTAGTTCTTGACTTGAATTATCAATTGCCGGGCGCTGAATTTGAAAACATTTATTTAATCACAAGTTATTTACATTGAAAACTAGCAAAAAATGCCATTTTCAAATGTTTTAACAATATTTAACTCAAAAACTAGCTATACCTTTTTGCTTAAAATTTTCCGAGGAGTACGAAAATGTTTTTTATTTTACAAAAAAAAAATTCTTTATTAAGAATTTTTTTTATAACAAATTCCTTGACTACTTCCACCCTAGATATTCTTAATCATGGGGACAAAATGTATATAAAAAAATTTTGGTGGAGATATGTCTCTTCATTGATTGCGAAAATCCACTGGGCTTCCCGATTACATGCAATATATTATCTGCTCAACAGGATAGAGACGATCAACCTAGTATGAAAATAATATTATTTCCGGGAAATTGCCAAAGCATGGCTCTGGCTAGCTTTCAATAGCTACTCCATTGAATCATGTCATGGTAAAAAAATTTTTACAATAAATATCATTGAAGTTTACATTAGAAAATTTGTAAAAAGTTGAACAGTGATTAAGATCCTATAATGCTAAATTTAATAATCAACTTCATTATACTAATTTTCCTAATGCAATGGCCCGTCATATATGAAGAATATTTTTGAAATATTGTATCATCTGTCTTGTAGATTGAACAAATATTTTTTTAATTGAATTTCAATCATTTTAGCAGCAAATTAATGAGATCCTAATAGCAAATTACGGCTCTGTAAGTGAAAGATTTCTAAAACTTCGGGCTTTGATGGTGCGGCAATAATAATCTTTACCAATTATTATTTCTTTTAATGGGTTGCGGTAAAAATATTTAGAAGAAATTAAGTTAAACTAAGCATTTTTATCTTTTCAGTAAGGTTTCGGTTTATTTTCATTAAACCATCTTCACAATAATTTTTTATAACTAAAAAAACGTAAACAATGATATTTTTGATGGAAAATTTTGTAAAAATTAATTATAATTTTCTGACCTTAAGGACTATTTAAAGTAATTATTGTTTCATTTTTCTAAGGTTAAATATTTATATAAGCCACTGACTGTTGTGTTGCTCTAGACAGGCTAAAATTAAAATTTAACAAGTTTTTTTTATTAAAAAGGAGTTTGTAACTATCTGCAATTTTACGCCTTAATTAGGTGGTCTATACCAAATAATTAGGTAATCTATACCAATAATAACTGAACTTATGCTACTAGAGGGTAGCTGTTTAGGAATAGAATCAGGTGAATTAAGCTCTATATGTTTATAATAAAAGAGCAAAAATGAAGAAGTTCGTCACAATCCATCTGAAGCTAATGTAGTTCACAGAGAGTATGTGAATTATAAACGTATTTTTAAGATCTAGGAACAAATCATACCCAAGCATTTTGCACTTTTCAAATTCGAGTATAATTCTCGTCAATATAAAATCTATATATTAAATCGCAATAGTTAAACTTAGAAAAAACTAAATATTCACTTAACATTTTCTTTAATTTAATATTTTAGACATGCCTATTACTATATAGTATTTTTCATGCCAAATGTCATTTTGAAATAATTTCTAAATTATTTTTAATTCTTAGCTAAATGTCTAATCAAGAGCGGATCCAAGGGTGGAGGGGACGTGGAGGCGATCAAAGCTTCGAAATCAGAAAAATAGACGCACTCGCCTGCTACATTAGGAAGTTGGATCTCGCTGAACGCCCCCCCCCCCCCCCCTATGTTGATTTTGGTACCGTGGGCTTAGGGCACATTGAATTAATTCTGTCAATTTCCTTTCATTTGTCATACTGTATTATGTTGTATACGAATTGGGTTGATATCGCCACCCTCCCCAAAGAGAAAGGCTGGATCTGCCCCTATGTCTAATGCTAATTCCAAATTTCTCGCGAAAATCACAACTGTCAATTTCATTACATTTAAAATCAAATTAATTTTATTTCTTAGGTAATCCGCATTATTTTTACTGCTGAACTGCCTAAGATATAAAACTGTTTAGTTTAAAGTTACGATTACCAGAAGTTGAGTCAATGTTTGTCAACCTTTATTAATTAATGACCTGTGAAATGAAAGAAGTTGTTCCATCAATTACTTACGGTCTTGACTGTGGTGTTCTATCCCTTTGTCTTCTATTCTTAAACCAATTTGATACCTGTGTTAAAGTAAGTCCTGTCCTCTTTGCTAAAGCTCTTTTTTCGTCAGGGGTTGGATATCTAAAAATAAAGTAATCAATTCTACTATTATCACATACTGACGTAACACTATCTGTACATTTTAAGCATACCGACATTGGGTAAAAATTACTGCTTTAAATAGAAAATGGTATATAATTTGAACTGAAATTGGCAGCATATATTTTTAGATTTTCGACAACATAGAAATAAGAATGAATCTATGCGCAATCTTAGAATTATTAGTCTTTATTTTCAAGAAGACCAATGAAATTACCCATTCTTACAATCAAAAATCTGGCATCATTCTATTAAGCGCATAATGGAATTTCGTATTAACAAATACCTAAATTAAGAGGTTGTCAAACGGACAAGATCAGCTTCAAGCTCCAGCAAGCACCGAAGATGTCTAATGAGATTTTGGCGAAATGTCTGCAGGTTTCTGGACCAAACTAACAAACGTATGAATCCCGGAATATATATATATATATATATATATATATATATATATATATATATATATATATATATCATTCTCAACTTCATCTGCCTTCTCCAACTACGGTGCAGCCTTCCTATACAATGTTCCTATAGTTCTTTCTTCTATTTGGTGATGTCTTTAGTTTTATAGTTATTTCTTTCTTTAATATCCTAGTTTCATACTCGTATATTATGACCGGCAATATGCTCAATTGATCAAATATAATTTTCTTAATGCATAGGGGCATTCTGGACTTGAAGATTATAGAGTTTCGTCCAAATGCTGACCACGCTAGTTTAATTCTTCTGTTGATTTCCGGAAGTAATTAACCCAATTTGTGTATAAGTTGTCCCAGCATAATTTCGTTTATCGTTATTTCAACGTTGGTAATCAGATCGTTGCATATTACTTTTGTCTTTGCTACGTTCATTTTTAGGTCTAATTCATTACTGGCTGTGTTGAGGTTATTAATTTGCTCTTGCGATTCTTTATGACTTTTAACAATCAGAATTGTGTTATCAGACAATTTTAAAAGGCTTATGTTCTCTAGTTATACATAGATCTTTGTTATTCTAGTTTAATTTCCGGAAAATATTCTCTTGGATTGCTGTGAAGAATTGTGAAGATCTTCGGGGATATTGTGTCTACCTGTTGTACTCCTTTTTGAGTAGGAAGTTCTGGGGTGTTCTTATATATCTTTGTTCTAGCTGTGGTTTTCCTATATAAATGAGCTTACATTTCTACACATAGTTTGTCTACTCCTTGATCATTTGGAACTTCTATAACTGCTCTAGGAAGCATTTTCAAAGTCTAGGAATGCTAGCGCCCGTGATAGACTGTATTCTTTTGTGCAACCCATTATTTCTCCTAGTGAATATGATCCAGTATACTGAAACCACAGGTTGTGCATAATCAAGTGTGTTCTGTATTCTGTTGCTCATTATTTTCATGAATATTTTGTTTATTATTGGTAGTAAGTTAATTGGTCTATAATTTCTGATATCTTCGTCTCTTGCAAATGAAATTGGTACTATTCCACTGTTTCGGAATATGCTTTGCTTTTAAGCAATCTGTATATATTTTGTTAAGATTCTCCCAGTTGTTTTCCCAATGTGCTTTAGAAGTTCGGCTATAACACCGTCATTCTCAGTTGCTTTTCCGTTCTCATACTCTTAAGAGCTTCTTCTACTTCATCCACGAAAATATTAGGAACGTCTTCTTGAACTGGAATGACCTCTTCCCCTACTTCTTATATTTCTGGTGCTCTTTATAGATCCTCATAAAATTTGGTTACGTGTTTTATTATTTCATCCCTATCTGTGATTCTTTCATCACGATTCATCAATGCTGTTAGTTGTGTCCTGCCGATTGTCAACGTACTTTTATTTTTTTAGCTCTTATTATTTTAGATTGCATTTTCTGCAAGCTTTTCGGAACAGTATATTATTTGTGCGACCTTGGAAGCGTTGCGATATATACTACACATTTCGCTTAGTACTTAGTACAAATGATTTATGAATATCATAACTAAAAATTGAAAAACAAAAATTTTATAAAAGAATGAAACCGCCATCTAAAAAAGCGCTAAAAAGCAACAAAGAAATAAAATATATCGTATTTTTTTCTACTTACCTATTTCGTGCATAACAATCTTTTAACGCATTCCTACTTTTTTCTTTAAAACAGTACACCGTCTCTTCACCATCCCATATGGTTTTTGGAAGAGGATATTTTTTGCGAAGCCTATATTTATCGACTGCACCTAAAAAAAAATAACAAATAGACCTACACTATTATAAAATCACCTTAAAAATTGATAGCCAAGAAATAACCAATCAGAAATAATGACTGCTAATTAAACCGAGATTTACTATTTATGATAATGATTTCTTTAAGGTCAAGTTAATGTAATATTATTAGATTTGTAATCTGGAACTGTATGATTAAAATAAAATATGAAATGTGGCAATACCGAATCTTAACTTGCATTTCTTCAATCACATCAGCTCTGGTTTACAGTTCTTAACGTTACTTTTATGGACAATGGTAGGATTTTAAATTTATCAACAAGACTTGACGGAGATACTGCAACACCAGTATCAACAGTTATAAGCGTAGAATTGACTTTTTCTTTAAGTTAAAGTTGGTCTTTTCTCATCTGAGCTGTACTCTAAACTGGAGCAATGTGAAAAGTGACTCTCCGTATAGGAAACCCTTCCCTTTGTTCTATTTTGCTGCAATGCTTGTACTTTTCCTTATCTGGTTTTCTTGACAAGGAATCTGTGTTGTTATGCAATCTTCCTAATCTATATTTGGTATTAAAATTTTACTGTTGAAATTTTTCCCAGTTCTCTTCTGTGCAGTCTCTGGACGGTAAACTAGACCTTAATTGCGTCTGTTAGTCCCATCCCATGTGTCCAATTCGTGCACATCTGTAGCACTTTATGTTCCTTTGAAATTCCATCCGACAGTCCCTTCTCATATGTCTAGTTCATCCACATCTATAGCACTTGATTTGGTCTCTTAATTGAACCCAACAGTTCCTTTTCAAGTGCCCAATTCGTCCACATCTGGAGCACTCGATCTGGTTTCTGTTATTACGTCTAATATCACCTCTTGAATTCAGTTCATCCTGGTTTCTTCTATAGCGTGAAGTATCATCTCTCGTGTCTAGCTTCTTAAGAATTTCAGATAACATTGTCTCCATTGTTTGATTTGGTAAGTCCTTATTTTTCTCTATAGTAACAGTTCTTATTTTTGGCCTTGACAGATTATAAGCTGCCTCTATTTCCAAAGCCCTGTCCAATGCTTCACTACAATAATTAAACTTGCTTATACGCAACATAAGTTGTATTTCTGATCTCTGATGCCATGTATAAAATACTGGATTGTAAGTTCTTCTCGAAATTCTTCCCTAGCTCCTGGGTAAGCCAGATGGACAAGGCGTCGGACAATTGTTTATATTCTTACAAACTTTCTCCATTTCTTTGATATATTTACTTGAGTTATGAATGATATACCTGGCGCAGATGTTGACTAAATCCAGTTCTGCTTTTCAGCGGATTTCATTGTCTACTTCTTGAGTTATGGGAATGGTTTGCAATAACTCCAATACTGGTCCACGAAGTGCAATCATTTCGTAGTTGTAGTTATTTGCACTAGCGGCAGCTTCAAATTGTCGTTTGTACATTATCCAAGATGTTTGATCGTTGTAAGGTGGGGGTATCATGTTCTGTCCGGTGGTTATTATTCTATCAGAAAGGTCATGCGTCTTTATTTTATTGACTTCTACCTGCTGGCTTTTCCTTCTAGTTTCTATCCCGTCCACAACTTCTTTTATTTCTTGTCGCACTTCTCCTACGTCTTATCGCATAGTAGAATCAATTGTATTTACTTCTTGACGTACTTCTCCTATGTTTTTTCACACTTCACCTACCTCTTTATTAAACTTTTGTGTTTGTCCGTGTACAATTTGATCGAATTTTTGCTTTTCTTGTACAATGACCTCATGTATCCACTTGCAAGGTTTGCAATGTGACGTTCTTCTATTTGGTGACGTCCTTCTTCTTCTTGTTTATCTTTAAGACGACGGTCTTTTTCTTGCTGTTTCTTTATTTGGCGACGTTCTTCTTCCACGACGTTCTTCTTCTTGTTTTTTTTTTGGCGACATGCTTCTTCTTCCTGCTTTCCTTTTAGACGACAGTGTGCTTCTTTTAGGCGACGATCCCCTTTTTCCTGTTCTTCTTTTAGACGACGTTGTTTTCTTGTATCTCTTTTAGGCGGCGATCTTCTTCTTGCTTCTCTTTTTAGCGCTGTTCTTCCTCTTCTTCTTGTTTGTCTTTAAGGCGACGTTGTTCTATACGTTCGATAAAATCAGCTAATGTTTTATTTATTTGCTCCATTTCGGCTGTTTGTTGTCTAGTATTTACCATAGAATCTTCTAGAATATTGTCGAAAATTCGGTTCTAGGCTTCTTTCTTAATGACAAATCCGATGATGAAGTTCGTTTTCCTCTATCTCTTGTAGTCTTCAATTAGAATACTCTAGAATTTTATCGAAAATTCAGTTCTAAGCCTCCTTGTTAATGACAAATCTGATGGTGAAGTCCATTTTTCGTTATCTCTTCTAGTTTTCAAATAGAATGTTCTAAAGCTTTGTCGAAAATTCGATTGTAGGCTTCTTTCTTAGTAACAAATTCAATGAAGTCCGTTTTCCTCTATTTCTTTTAGTTTTTAATTAGAATGGAAGTCCCTTTTCGATACCTTTCATAACTTTAAGTTTCAAAACAGAACGTCCTAGACCTTTACGGAAATTTAATCTTATTTTCTTAATTGATAACAAATCCAGCAATGAAATCGGTTTTTTTCTATCTCTTCTAATTCCCAATAGAATTTTCTAGAAAACCGGTGATAATCCTAACTTCCGACACTAACTGTTATGATTTTATATCTTTAAAATCGGTCACTGGGTTCGCAGAATAAAACACAACACTTTTCACTAACGAAAATCCAATACTAAATTAACTACTTAACACTTTTACCACAATTAAACTCTAATTACTAGTTCTTGATATCTTTACTATTCAAATACAACTATACCACTCTCCTAAAAATCGTATCCTATCCCTATATATATACCTATAGAACCTTCTAGAAATAACAAGAAATATACTAGCATGAAAGTTTAGAATTATCTAGAAATACGACTCATCGATATAGTATTCCATTCGATTCATTAAAGATGACTCATCGTATCGAAATATTATTTGTAGTACAAGGGCGTATTAAATTATTTTAGTCCTTCATTACCTTATATAAGGGACAGCTCAGGACAAAACATAGGTTCAATGATATCTAACTCTAACTAAATTACGCCGACTACACACAACTACATTTTATATTTCTTCAAGAAAATGCTGAACAAGTTGTAATCTAATCAATTCTGACCTGTCTCAATTTTATCATATATCAACGGTGTACATGCTTTTGTTCAATCCTTCATTTTTTTTTTGGTAAAAAGTCAGATACTCTTTTATAAAAATAATATAAACATTAAACAAAATTAGAATTTATTGATAATTTATTGTCACATATTACTTTCCTAAGATAAATTTGAAATTCAAAGGTTAGTGTGGTGAAATGATAAATTGGAATACGCCCACAAATCGCTCACCCGCAGACCTATCGGCCTGATAGTTTCGTCAACATGTGAATGAGTGAAATCGCCCTTATATCTTTGACTTAAACCTTCATGAGCAACTATCCTAGGTAATGAATCTAGCCAGTAAGTTACTTTCTTGAAAGGCAAGAAATTGTTATCATTTATAAACTGAATCGGATATCATTTTTGACGTTAAACCTCTTACAGCTACTATAGCCTAAAATACAATTTATATAAATTCATTTATTTAAAGAAACTTACCCAAAGGCCTGCCCCTAACTTTTTCAGCCTCTTTGTAATGTGATTTAAACCACAATGTCTGTAAGTCGGCATGCCACCGCGGATGAAAAGCGTGCGTTTCTAAAATGGAATACAATTCGTGGTAGAAGCCTCTGTGAAATGCTACAGCAGCTCTGGCTCTTAATATACTTTCGTTGTTTTGGAGCGATTCCGTGTTTGGAAGGTACCAAAGGAACGACGCCAGACGTTCGATGTCTCCTCGTTGTTGCAGTGCTTCACACATACACTGAACCTAAAGAAACGAAAAATTTTCGGAGTGACTATTTCATGTTTACCTCAAGAAATAAATTTAAAAAATAGTAAATAAAGTTGAAGTTCAGAAGCAAGTCAATTTATTCACTTTATCATAGTTTTGTCAAATGATACAAGTAAAATATTAATTTTAACTTTAGTTTTTGTTTTAATTTAAAATTAGTTATAACTAGCGACCCGTCCCGGCTATTTAATGTTATTGTGTTACTGTTCAACCCACAAATTATACACGTAAACTATCTTCGTGAAACCCTCTGCTCATTGTTGAAAACCAAAATAAAATTGGTTTAGTAGTTTTTGAGAGAATCATGCAGAGATTTTCAAACATCGTAGAAGACTTGGTTTTATACATTTTGGTAAAATTTTTAAAAGATAGAAAAAAATTAACATACTCCAAATACATTTTATGTTGTTAGTTTTTTATTGTTTTTTGTGTGACTGTCTAGTAATGAAAACAAATGGTACAATGGTTCCTGTCAAGATTCAATATATTCCCTAAAAATGTACAATGCTTTTGACATGAGTAGAAAAGTAGAAGTTTCAGGCGTTGCTTGAACTGAGTATAAGTGGCGTTTTTTTGTATCTATCCCCACCTGATTCTGGTGCTGACGTAATGTGGTTACTTTCCGTACAGTGTGTAGGTATGAACGACAAGTTTATCTCAGTGTCCTGTTATGAATGTCTGTGATCTGAATAAAACGAGCACTACAGGTGATAAGATTAAAAGACTTATCTCTGAATACGTCTTTTAGGGATTTCAGTCTTCCTTGCACAAACATCAGTTTGATTGTTCTTTTTGAACTATAAGAATTGTGTTTGTGTTGTTTTTTTGGTGTCCAGGTATTACATTACAGTTGAAGTGTGGACAAGCAAGAGACCAGTATATATTACGATGACATACGACTAGGAAGCGGCTGCGTTAGTAGACTTTGTTTAGTGTCACGCAGTCTCGTTAAGATTCCGATGGAAGACTGGAGTCCAGAAATAGGCCCAACAACCCCCTTTTACCCCTCCAACATAGTTTTGGAAAATGCCTTCAAAAGGCAATTGTTCTCAGTTTTTTCACCATTTTCTCATCGGTACTCAGAGATCTTTGAGTTTCTTCTGTATTTCTGGTTCGTTTCTCACTGATACTGCAACTGTATCGCCAGCAATTCAATTGTGATGTCAGGTAACAATAGGTCATTCACAGCAGGAGCAAGAACTGATCCTCAAGAAGTTCCGGTGTTTAAATTGTACTCAGAAAACAAAGTATTCTCTATTTTCACTATCATTAAACACTTTTGCCTTGCGAATATATGCTGATGTTCTGCAAAATACTTAAATTTCTGAAAGGAGTCTCCATGCCGCCTGAAGAAATAGAGCACTTATCTATCGCTCCGAACAATAAAAGACAGTGAAAAATCTACATAGTACCTACTCATAATCTACAATCTAATGATTTTTCTCGGACGCCGGAAAGGTAACATTTAGTGTGTTAAAAGCCTTGGACAAGTCAAAGAAGACTTCCACCACTATATTGTTTAGCTGCAGTTGTTTGGGAATGAAGTCAATTAACTACCCCTTGTAAATCTATAGTGTTCAAATCCATTATGAAATAACAATTTTTAAGAATAAAATTTTTGGCGTCCTAAAAATTATACATGTTGCCATTTTCTCCAAAATTATAAATTATAAATTTAATACTATTTTCAGGATTCAATATGGCGCACTAAAAATTTTACATTTTTCGATTTTGTTAAAATGTGGGACTGAATCGTTTTTGAGGATGTAAATAGCGAATATAAAATTATTTTAAGAAAATCTGATATTCAGATACATATGACTAGAAATTTATTCAGATGTATTATTAGATTATTTTCGGAGTCGTGTATTACGAATATGAAGTTTATTTTTTACAACTATTAGGTTGGTGAGATACAATATGAGGGACTGAAAATTTTACATTTTCCGATTTTGTCTAAAATTAATATTGCGAGGTTCTTGGGGCGTATACAAACTCAATATGCAGTGTAAAATATATGAGGCTAAGAAATTTAGGTCCTAAATTCTTTAAATATCGATATTGGACGATTCTGGGGCCTATATTACCAATCTTAAATTAATTTGAAAGTTAAGATAGTCGAATCACTATGACAAACTAAATATTTGTTAGATATAATTTCACTGGTATTTGGAAAACTCTAAGAATCAAAGAATTTTTAGTGGTTTATTTTAGGGTGATTTACAACTTTGGATAAAATGGGTACTATTTCGCCACCGTGGTGGAGTCATTGCGAAGTACACTAATCTCGATTAGTACTTAGTTCAAATAATTTATGGATATCATAATGAATTTAAAAGTAATAATCGAACAATAAAACTTTTATTAAAAAAATTGAACGGACTTCTAAAAGTGCGCTAAAAAGTAAAAAATAACTCTAAATTTTTATATGAAATTGAAATTTTTGAAGTCGGCGCCAAATTATTTCAAAATGATATAAATAACTACTAGTATATACAAATTATGGTAAGAAAGTGATTACAAATAAAGTATTTTTAATCTGTTTATGCGAATCACATTTTGTCAGGCATTAGTTTGGGGCCAATTTCAAAAATTTCAATTTCATATAAAAATTTATAGTTATTTTCTACTTCTTAGCACACTTTTAGAAGTCGATTCAATTTTTTTTTATTAAATTTTATTTATGTCAAAGTTTTGTAGCATCAATCAGTTATTAGTACGTTTATATAGATGACTTGAAGCCGGTTTGAGCCACTTGAAAAAAATAAAATGAACGCGCTTGAGAGACTTTAATAACTCTAGTTAAGTTTAAAATAAAATGGAGTTGACTTTACTAAAGTAACTTCAAAATGCGGTATAAACGATTCAAGCAGAATTTTAAATGCGAACGCCAGATCTGTCATCGTCGCCCATATGATTTTGACATTTCGTAGGTTTTGGGTTTGGGTTCAGAACAAAATGTGTCCTTATTTTTGTTTATTATGAAATTACGGAAGCTGTTATTACTTTATACTCAATATACAGGGTATTTCCAGATAAGTGCGAGAAATTTTAAAGAGTTATTCTTGAGATAATTTTAAGCATAAAAGCTCATATAAACATATGTCTGATAATCCTTAGGTGTTAAAAGTTATTATGTGACATGTTCCACACTTCATATGAGGTAAAAAAATTTGTATTTTATATACAGGAACAAGTAAAAGATTTATTTGTATCTAAATTTATTATTATTATTAGTTTTTTAAATTTATATCATTTTTTAGAGATAATTGTCAAATTTGGAACACATAACACTTTTTACAGTTCTTATAAAAAAATTATTATTATGTGATATAATATACAGAGTGGTACTTTTTTCCGTAGTGGTAAAATTTTTCTCTCTCGAACTTTTTTTGGGGCGTCACTAACTCGATTTGTTGGTTTTCCCATCTTATTGTGAAACTTTTTGTATCTTAAGTTCTCGTCTAAAAGTATTTTAATCAATTTTCATTCATATTTGTTTTAACCAACAGGGTCTAAGAAAAAAATACAACATAATAATATCGGAATTTGAGCAATAGTAAGAAAATATTGATAACAAAAATTACAACAAATGTTGAAAATGGCCGCCCTCAGCCATAATGCAAGAATCCGATCTTCATCTCATTGAAGAGCTTATTCGTTGAAATAATCGTGGAGTAATTCTTATCCTTTCGCAAGATGTAATAATGCGGTTTCTCAAATCTTCAACAAGTGATGCATAAACCAAAGATTTAAGGAAATCTCAGATGCAAATATCCTAAGGATATAGATCCGGAGATCGGACAGGCCAGTGTTGTGTCTACTCGACCTATCCAACGCTTTGGATACACTGCCTCTAAGTGACGGCGTACATTGATACTGAAATGTGCTGGAGCGCCATCATGCATAAACCATAATTCTTGTCTAACTTGAAGAGGAACCTCTTCAAGAATGGTAGGTGTCGAGAAAGTGACAGTCTTGGTCACCATTTAATCTTAATGTTGATAATTGGCGTCAAGGAATGCTTTTGGAGTTTTTTAGTCCAAATGTGATTATTGTGAACATTTTTTATGGATTCCCTTGAAAAGTTTGCCTCATCAGTAAACAACATACGAGACACAAAAAAAGGGGAAATTGGACCATCATTTGAAGTGCCCACTGGCAAAAAACTATACGCGCCAAAAGTCTTGAGGTAAAAACGTCTGCACTCGCTGGATACGATAGAGATACAATTGGCGTTCTTTTAAAATTCGGAATACAGTGGAATTGCTTACAGTTAATATATTGGCAATTTTTCTCGTACGTATTTTAGAATATTCTATTATGGCTTCGTATCTCTCGATGACGTCCACAATCAGAAGTTCGTTTTAGAAATGTACCATTTTCTCGTAAACCCCGTAAATGTGTTATGATGGGGTAACCTACGTTGTAGATATAATTCAGCATAAATCCGTTAAGCGTCTAATGCATTTCCATTAGTACAGCCATAAACAAAATGCATATCCTACATTTCAACATTTGTAAACTCTGCCATTTTTACTATTTTTTTTATTTACTTTACATTAAGAGTACATAAAGTCAATCACACTTATCCACAGAAATTATAATACATTACAATAAAAAAAAACAATATGACAAATTAGGCGTGAACTTATTTGATAACAGCCATCTATATCTTTTCGTCACTTAATAAACCACCCCTACAGAACTTAATTGGAGATGCATCTGAACATATTTAATTTTTTTGTGGAAAAACTATTGATTTGTAGAAAAAAATTTCAGAATCAAAAAAGTTTCACAATAAGATGGAAAAGCTAAATGAATAATCAAATCGAGTAAGTGACGCACGAAAAAAAGTTCGAGAGGGTAAAATTTTACAGATCCACTCTATATTATTTTTGTTCCAAATTTGACTTAATTATCTTTAAAAAGAAATGATATAAATTTAAAAAACTAAAAATAATACTAAATTTTAACGCTATCGGACATATGTTTATATGAACTTTTATGCTTAAAATTAGTTCAGGAATAACTTTTTAAATTTTTTCACACTTATTGGGAAATACCCTGTATTTGCAGTATGTGATACAAATTCTTCAAAATATTCCAATAGTAGTATTTATTGAGGTTAGGTAGACAAGCATGGGAAATAGCAGATTTAAAATTAGCTTGAAATTAATTTTGAACACAGATTCAAGTCGCTGAAATAAACGAACAGGGTTTGTTTTAAAGCCGCTTTACTTTTAATTCGATTTGAAGTCAAACGTACTGCATAATAAAATAAGAGCAAATTTTGTAAATACATTTTTTTATGTCGCAGATTTCAGGAATCAAATACACTTATCAAAAAAATTTGATTTTTCTGAAAATCCTCAAATTTTTTTATTTAAATGATAGTATTTTCGAAATCTGCATCAAATTTCTTAAGAACCGTCGAAAATTTTTCGCGACTTTTAACTCGTAATTTTTCCTGAAAGACCATTGTCAGAATCATTTTGGGTCATAGCAAATGAAAGATTATCTTACCCGTTTATCGGTAGAACCGACATTTGTTCACATATGCCCGCAGATGCAGCATATAAAATTCACGAGCGGGTAGGTCCTACCCTGTGATACATATGACTTTCTGGATCACAATTTTCTATTGCATAAACAATTACATATTAATTAACGAAATACTTGCGAAAAATCGAACATTTTTTATGATATACGTCTATGTACAGAAAGCATCACATCCGACCAGTGAATTGCGTAGCGATCCTACCTAAACATTTTTCGGATGTTTATATTGAAATAAGAACAAATTGGACACTTGGAGATCGAACGCACCGCATTGTGCAGAATACGGAGCTAGTAAAGCACTACTAAGAACACAAATAAATTATCATCGATGGCGAAAAGCCCTTCTTCTGGATGAAGCCACACAACACTACGAAGAAATCAAAGCCGAAACTTTGTCAGATGATTATGAGCCAATTTTCCATAAAATAGATAACATAGGCAACAAGTTGAAAGAAAATATGGCGAGGAAACACCGAAATCAACTAGAAAAACTAAAATCACATCAACAACCGACTCTACCTGAAACTCCTTCAGAAAAACCATCGTAAACTTATCGTTAAGAATACTTTCAACAGCAGAAGAACAACTACTAAGCAAGGGGCTTAATTTCGCAGTAACACCAAAAAGCATGCCTGTTCTAGACATCATAAGCTCTGTAGAATCTATACAAGTCGACGAAAACCATTCCGATGAGTTTAGGTGGAATATAAAATCAACTTTGGAAGACAAGAAAAATCCAGTTCAAAATCTCAACAAGCTAGAAGCATCAGCCTTAAAAGAACTTCGTAAGGATGAATCCATAAGATTTTACCAGCGGGCAAGGGAAATGCAACGGTGATAATGGACATCGTAACGTACGACCAAAAAATCGAAGATATCCTGGAAAAAGGAAAATATAGACAATTACCTCGTGACCCCACTAAATCTATAGAGTCAAAAATCTACAGAAAACTAAGGAAATACCAAGACCATATACCTGACAACCTACGATCGGCGCTCACACCACACTACAGTAAGCCACCACATCTTTACGGACTACCAAAAATTCATAAAACGAACATACTATTGAGGCCAATAACCAGCTCCAGAGGATCTCCAACAAATGCACTGGCGAAGTTTCTTTTAAAAATCATACAACTTTTAGAAGGTAAGACGAACACGTATGTTAAAAATTCCACACATTTCGTGAACATTATTAGTAGCATCAATCTAGAGCCAGACGACAGACTAATAAGCTTTGACGTGGAAAGTCTGGATACTAATGTACCATTAGGGGAATCACTAGACATAATCAAAACTAGACTTTTAAATGTTACTACTTTATCAGATCGAACCACGTTACCACTGGACGGGGTGATGGATCTTTTGGAGTGTTGCCTGCGCAGTGCTTATTTTCAAGTATGGAAGGGCAATGATCAAGAACTTAATGATTTCTTGAAACATTTAAATAACATTCGACCTACAATTAAGTTTACCTTGGAAAAAGAGGTAAATGTTCAATTGCATTTCCTAGATGTCATGGTGAATGGCTCAAACGAAACTATTAAAATTTCAGCATACAGAAAGCCAACACATACTGGACAATATCTTAATCATAGTTCCAATCATTCTATTGTAACAAAACGGGGAATTATACGTAACCTCTATAATCGCGCTATGTCTATATGCAATAATGCCGATTCATTGGAAAAAGAGGTAGCAAATATTAAATCCGATATACAACAGAATGGTTATCCTTTGAAACTAATTGACGATGTTATAAATAACTTTAGAACAACGAACACTGGACAGCAAGAAACACATTCCTTCTTCACAACTCCGTACATTAAGGGAACTTCGGAGAAAATAAGACAAATTGTCAGTAGTTATAATATAAAAACAGCCTTTAAATCCGGAAATATACTTAGAGCTCAATTAACAAAAACAAAACCAAAAACTACCGATAAGAAAGCATGTGTTTACAAAGTTCCATGTGAGTGTGGTGAAATGTATGTTGGAGAAAGCAAACAACCACTAGAAGTTAGAATTAAGGAACATAAAACTCATACACAAAAAGGGGAAACGTCGAGATCAGGTATTGCAGAACACGCCTAGGATAAACAATACCATATAAAATGGTCTGAGGCTGCGGCAATATATATGGAACCCAACATGAAAAAAAGAAAATTTATAGAAGCCGCTTACATAAAAAATAATAATGGAATCTTCAGTAAATCGAGTGTTGAGATACCTAATCTTTAGCAACCACTACTTTGTAAGATCAAATCATTGAGGTGTGTACAGTGAAGCGAAACTTTGCGCTTCAGTGGACACAGTCCCTGTATAAGCTCGTAGTCTTAAGACAAAACGTTCAGTTTATACTTGATAACGATTAGAGATACAACCTAATCGAAACGTCGTAAAAATAAATAAAAATAAAGACAATGCAAGTCTGACAACCACATTTTAGTTAATCTTCTACATTGTCTACAACCTTCAAACAAACATTTATTATCTTGTTTGATACCTTTTGCAGATTTCCGACTTCTGAAGAAGGAGTTTCTCAATTCTAAACGGCGGCACCGATTGGATTGGAAATTTTAACGTTATGTTCGGAAAGTTGCTGCGGTGGTCCCATATCATTTTAGACGAATTTGATACAGTAAAATCCAAGGTGGTTCTGATAATATGGCGTACAATACGTTCGATTTTCTCCAAAACTGGTTTGGGGAAGTTTTCGGGGTCGCATATAGCAAATTTAAAATTAAAATAATTCGATATGACGGACAAAAAATATTCTATCTGATTTTTTCCAAAATCGCTATGGGGTAGTTTTCGGGGTCATACAACGAATCTGAAATTATTTTTAATAAATTTAATATGGTGGATCCAATATGGCGGATTAAACATTTTTGATCTCTCGATTTTGTCGTGTCGTGTTACGAATTTAAAATTATTTTTTAAAAACTCAATATGGCTACATAAAAATTTTACCTCTCTCGATTTTCTCCAAAATTGATAGGGGGGTTCTTGAGGGTATAAATTACAAATTTAAAATTATTTTTCAAAGATCAATATGGCGAATCCAATATGGCGTACTAAAAATTTTACATGTCCGGAGTTTATTCAAAATTGGTACTAGGGGGTTTTCGAAGTTGTAGAATAAGGTTGGATTAAGGGGTCAAAATAGTTTTTCTGAAATTCAATATGGCGGATCCAATATGGTGGGTTGAAAAATTTACGTTATTTTATATATTTTTTTAAAATTTGGATTAAGGGGTTTTTGGAGTCGTAGGTTAGGAATCTAAAGTTAATTTTTTACTACTTAATATGGCAGATACAATATGGAAGATTAAAAATTTTACATTTTTCCGATTTTGTCCAAGATTGATATTAAAGGGTTCTTGGGGCGTGTACAAACTCAATATGCAGGATCAAATATATCGCATTAAAAGATTTAAGTCTCAAGATTTTTAAATATCGGTATTGGGAGGTTTTGGGGGCCTATATTACTAATCCAAAATTAATATAAAATTCAAAATAGCGAATTTACTATGGCAGACTAAATATACGTTTTACACAATTTTTTTCAGAACGGGTATTTAGAGAATTTTCAGAGAATTTCAGAATGAAAAAATTTTTAGTTGTTCATTTTACGGTGGTACAATTTTGAATAAAATGGATTTTTTTTTACGACCTTGAAATCATTGCGAGGTACACTAGTCTTCCTTAGTATTTAATTTATGAATATCATAACGAATTCAAAACTAAAAATCGAAAAATAAAATTTCTATACAGAAAATTATACTTCTAGACTTCTAAAAATGCCCTGAAACGCAAAAAAAAATGAAATTTTTGAAGTCGGTGCCAAATTATTTCTAAATGAAACAAACAACTAGTAATACATGATATAGACAAACTACAGTAAGGAAGTAATTATTTTGGCACCGACTTCAAAAATTTATTTTCATATAAAAAATTTATATTGTTAATTTTTCGCTTTATAACGCATAGAGTCGGTTCAATTTTTTTTGTAGAAACTTTACTAAAATTTCTTTTTGTAATTCATGCTGAAAATGTAGAAATTAACTAGCTATCTCCAAGGGCTTTTGTAGACATATAATGTTATAACAATTTACATTTCTCAGAACCGCCTCGTGTAGTACATATAATACCTACGAAATATTATATTTCAAAATAAAATTCCTAAAAATACTTGTCATATATTTTTTTATTCGTATTTAAATATCATAAATGAGTTTTTTAATGCCAAAATTGCAATTAGTTCAGGTTCAAAATTATGGTTGTATTGTATGATAAAAAAATGTATTTGTGTCTATATATACTCATGTCTTGCTAAATAGAGTTTATAATGATAAATAAAAATGAAATGTTCTGCATTACTGAGCAATTAATTTGAAAAATGCTAAAAAGAGTTAATTTCGTAAATTTTTTTCAGGCTCTGTAAAACATTAAGTTTATTTTTCGCAAGTCACTTTAATTACAGATATGAAAATTATAACAGTTTATTTTTCATACCTGTAATTCACTCGACTTGCACCTAGTATTTCAATTTTTTAAATATTTATTTATAAAGAAAATATACCTGATCTGGTGAAAAGCTCACAGTTTTTTTCCCAAAAGCGTCCACTTTTAAAACAACGTTTTCTGCACTATTTCCTCTAGTCACTCCACTATAAAAATCCATATTTTTCCCACTGTCGTCCAAATTTTTCTTAAAGTTTTCACTGTAAATCGTCACACGCTTCTCGTCCGCACTTTTTGATACACTAGTGTTCATTGTGATTTTGCCAGTGTTAGTTATATTATTGTTATTTAAGGAACAATACTGAAATTTTTTAGAATCACAATTTTTTCTGATTTTGTCAACAGTAAAATAGCTTTCGAGCTTTCCGTTCGTTGAAAAAAATAAATTGTCGGTATAGTAGTTCATGTTCGATTGAGAAAAACTGTCGATATGAGAATCATTGGAAGTACTAGACGACGCATCAGATTCCATTTTTTTCTGCTACACGCAAAATCTACAATTATTTTTATTCCAACTTTTTTACACCTTTAAAATTAAATTCTGTTAATATTGTCGAGTAAACATAATATACTATACTAAATATGACTTAAATTTCAGGTACGTTTTCACAATCTTTACCACACTGACTTTGGAGCTTTGCCTCGCTTTATGCATTGAATTGCACAAAATCAGACGCTTTACCCAAATGGGAGGAGTCAGAAAGCTCTAGCCAATGGGGTGTTATTTTCTGCTTGTTGTCAGAGTTACGCACACTGTGTTCGTCCAATTAAATGTGTATTTGGAAGCTTTTGACAAAAGGGAGTCCAGGTTTCAGAGAAGGTGCTAGAAAATGAGCTTTTTAATAGCCTTTTTAGCGGCTTTTTATATCTATGGGGGACAGTTTTGTAGATTTATGTTTTAAAAAGTTTTTTCTTTTTATAACATCCTTTTAGAACAAAACTGTAGAAATATTTTATATAGTTATAAACAAAAAAAAACAATATTATAATCGCTTCGGTCTTGTGGATATAAAGAAGAAAAAATCTTAAATTCTTTTTTATTTTGCAAAAAAAAACAATTTTAATTTTATTTGATTGTATAGAATTTAAAGCTTCTTTATATACATTGCATTTTCAGAAATTGGGAAACGCATTGATATATTATTGTGAGCTAAAGACATTCCAATTCGAGTATTTGTAATTTTAAATATTATATCCTCGTCTTTAAAACTTATTTTTCTTGGTGCACTATTCATTTTATTGAGAATGGACTAAAGATGACAATTTTCTAAAAAGATATGTTTAATTTTTCAGATTTCTTACATTCTGAGACTTTACTAAGTTACTAACTAGCTTGAACTTAAAAACCTAAAAGAAAAACAAACACCTTTTGGATAATTCGTAAAATTTTAGAGATGTAAGATACGGTCCATGCAGTTTTTGATCTATCTATGAATCCGTTAAATAAATTTTATCACAATCATATTGTGAAATTAAAAAAATCTTATTATGAAAATTTAATTTGTTCTGCAACAAATAAAAACATGATGATGCTGCAAATAATATAAGAAAAAATAACAATAACTAGAACTCTTGGCGAACATAATTTTTTTCTAAAGGCATCAGATTTTAAGTTATAGACCAAAATGATGCTTTTTTAAAAGAGAACATCCCGTATAATATTTGACAGCTTGATTTCAATTTTTCAAGGTTTTCAAAAATGTGTAACAGTTGATATTTGATTTTATTAATAAATATAAATTTTGTTTTTTTTTTTTTGAAAATTCAGACTTAAATTCACAGTAGGCTATGAGTATTATATACATACCTTATTAATAATAACAGAAAAAAGAGTCCAAATACGGGACACGTTTTGTTTTTCGAATATACACTCCTGTACAAAATTAATGCAACAATATATTAAATCATACAAATCGCTATAATTAATCAATTTTAATACTTTTTTATGGACATTGATTTCATTAAAAGTTAGAAAAAGCATTTTCGGACACTTTAAAAGTAAATCTGCTACAATATGTCTGTTAAGATTTGAATTAAAATTATTCATGAGACCTAATAACAAAATTGTTCAAATTATGAAATAATGAAAAAAAAAAACAAATTAATGGTTTAACTGGCGTGTTATGTATATGGTTAAAATGAAGTGCGAAGTATAACCATAGACATAAAAGTTAAATAATTAATGAAACAAAATTTACTTTAGTTGTTTGGGTGTACTATCCTTTCAAGCAGAGACAAGGAAACAATATATACAAACAGTGTTTCCTGCAAATACAACTCCGGTCCTGTCTCCATGCACGTTTCGTCCACCTTATGGTCTCATCAGTGGAGCTGTATTGAACCGAGAGCAACATCCGCAGGAATCAACTGCTAAATAAAATATAAATTTCAAAATATGTCGGTAGGATATTTCAAACCTGCTGATTTCGTTGCCAGACTAAAAAATATTGCCAGTCAAACGACATATATACAATCATCGGAGTAGTGCGAAATTTTTAAAAAACCAAAATTTCAGTAAGAAATAAAGAAATCTGCCGTATTTAAATAGTTGTTTATATGTATTATCGTTTCGAGCAGAGAAAACAAAAGAATATATATATATATATATATATATATATATATATATATATATATATATATATATATATATATATATATATGTATAAACAGTTTGTTTCTTGCAAATACAACGCTAGTCCTCTCTCTATACGCGTTTCGACCACCTTATGGTCTCATCAGTGAAGCTGTATCGTATGGAGAGAGTTGTATTTGCAGGAAACAAACTGTTTGTCTACATTATTTCCTTTTCTCTGCTTGAAAGGATAGTACATATAAATAACTAGTTAAATACGGCAGATAGATTTCTTTATTTCTTATTAAAATTTTGATTTTTAAAAATTTCGTACTACTACGGTGATTGTATAAATGTCATTTGACTGGCGATATTTTTCAGTCTGGCATCGAAGTCGGCAGGTTTTTAGTATCCTACTCACATAATTTGGAATTTTATAAAGCAGATGTTTCCTGCGAATGTTGCTCTTGGTTCAATACAGCTTCACTGACGAGACCATATGGTGGTCGAATCAGGTATGGAGAGAGGACCAGGAAACAAACTGTTTGTATATATTCTTTCTTTTTCTCTGAAAGGATAATACATATAAACAGTTATTTAAATACTGCAGCTAGATTTCTTTATTTCTTATTAAAATTTTGATTTTTTATAAAGTAGTAGCGTGTGTTATCTCCTCCTTCGAATTACAACATTTATGCGCTTAGGGATGCTTCTAATTAAATTTTGGATAAAATCTGGAAGAGTTTATTCCTATTCGGCAACAACTGCATTTTCAAGCTCCCCCAAGTTTCTAGGTGCAGGTGGTATATGACGTTTCACATTTCTTTTGAGATAATTCCATACATTTTCAATCGGAGTCAGATCCGGGCCTTTTGGTGGCCAGTGCATAATTGGTATACCAATTTAATAATCGAGTACCCCCTTACCACATGAGGTCGAGCGTTGCCTTACATAAACAAGTCATTGAATCCCACAAAATAGCCGAAAGGCATCACATGTTCTACTACAATTTTCTCAAGAATTAAATTTCATAGATCTCGTACAAACAGGAACTAATTCTGTGAGAGCGTCAAGGCAGATGCCACCCCAGAACATAACAGAGCCACCGCCAAATGGAATTCTTGCAAAAATATTGCAAGTATCAAACCTCTCTCTCCTGGTCTTCGCCACACTCGCTCACGATCATCTGGATATTTTTTGGGCTAACCCTAATTTCATTTGTGGAGAAAACTTATTTCCAATCATCCACCGATCAATTTTGATAATTTAGAGCAAAATGTGACCTTGCAACTCTGTTCTGTCTAGGAAGCAAGGGCGCAGCGGCTGGTCTCTTACTGTCTAATCTAGCTTCATTTAACCGTCTTCTAACTGTTCTAGAATAAATTGCGGCATTGCGGGTAGATCGCAGAACTAGTGACAGTCCAGTTTCTTAACAAAACATTCATCTTAGTCGTTAGTACATCGTTTTCGTCTTTGCCCTGGCCTTTTAAAATAACTTTCTACTTATGTCAAACGTCTTATCATACGACTTATTGTAGAACGATGTTTTCCTAATAAATTGGCAACATAATTCTGACAATATCCCTCGTCCAATAAAACTGATGCTTGCACAACCTCCTGTTCAGTTAAACTGCTTTTTCGATTGTTCGGAGTCACAAATAAAACAATCTACTATAAAAACGTATCACTTTCAAAAAAGTAAACAAATTATAAGCTTGATTCTATATCTATAGCAAGATTTGCAAAAAATTGTTTATCTTCTAAAAAGTTCTTTAAAAATGTAAATCTAAACGAATTGTTTTGATTGCTGTCATTAACAATAGAACAAAATATTCATAGCTTACTATTCAAATACTCGATAAACTTCAAAAGTGGCATAAGAATAAGATAAATTAATTTTTTGGATAAATTCATATTGTTGCGTTAATTTTGTCCGAGTTTCTTTTATTGTATTTTTGGACTAATTAACCTGTAATTTGCGCTTAAAATATGAACCACCCTGTAAAAGGTAACAAAAGTCGTATTAAATCGTAAAAAAATATGTATTTTGAAAGAATGTGGCAGAAGAAAACTTATTTACAAAAATCACAAATATATATGCCACGTTCTGTGTTCGAACAAACTCTATGTGACCACACATGACCCATCGGACAGCATACCCACAACTCGCTCTTGGGGCCTTCAGAGAAAAGTCCTCCACAATAAATGAACGTTACATCTTCATTTTCAGGACGATCTCCGAATTCTGCCATGTCATTATCTTTATCATCGGGAATAAATATTTCACCGTCTTCATTCTGACAGTCGAAAACACATTCTGTTTTCGTTTTTCACTACTATTTTTATTTTTTCAACATATATTGCTAATTCGCTTTTGTACGGAGAAGACGTTATAATTTCAGACTTTTTCCCACGATTAGTACCTTTCCTTTTTACGGGAGGGGCTGGAGCAATCGCAAAAAGCAACACAAACCTGAGTGATTTTGACGGACCGCAAGAAGTAAGGACAGGGCAACTTTTGAAACATCTAGGTTGTGTGTTGATGTTCTCAGAAAATGCAGGAGGATCATCAAATTTAGTATTTTTTTTTTAGTTTTCAGTTGCTGTACTGGACACAGGAAAGAAACTTTTATCTTGAGACGTATTGGTGTTAATAGACATTTCTTTAGAATTGCTGCATATTTTAACTGCTTCAGCTTGCTCAGTAATAAAATCAGCATTTTAAACAATTTGCCTATTAAAAGGATAATTTCCCGTCACTCGAAAACTGGTGATAGCAATTTGTGGAGTCTGTGATTTTAAGAATGTCTTTCCATAAACTTTGCCGTATCCATCGTTTTCACTTAATGAAAATAAACGATATATTTTTATCGTTCCCTGTATAAAATAAGTTAAGGCAGACAAATCAGGAGAACGGGGAGGTCACAGAGAAAATCCATTGTTGTCAATCTATTTGTCACAAAATATTGCTTCTAAGAAGTTGATAACTGGAACGGTTCTTTGTGATGGGCACCATCGTGTTGGTAAAAAATTTGCGTGTTTTCCGCCAGAGGTAAATTTCTCAAAGATTGATTGTCTAACTCTCTGTCTCTTTTACAAAAGTTAATACATAATTTAAAATGCGGACATAATTTGTATTGTACTATTAATGAATTACCATTTAAGTTTTTTTCATAAAAATGTAGTTTTACTATTTCATCATTTCTTACAGCATAAAATACGTTAAATTACCAGGTTTCTTAAAAATTCTGCAATTTTACTGCATGAGGATTTAAATCGCTCCAAAAATGGGAATTGTGTCTGTTAAAAAGGCCATTTTTCGTAAATTTTGCTTCATTTGTTCAAATTATGTTGTCAAAAATTGAGGGTCGTCTTGAATCACCGTTTATATAAACTCGCAAAAATACATTCATTTCGGCAAATCAGTATTTCTTAGGTGTTGAAACAGAGATAATAAATAAGAGTAGAAGTTGTGTTTCAGCAGAATTGAGGTCTTCGAAGATTCCTGTTTCTAAAACCACTTGTCAACGATGTCATAGGATATGCGGCAAAATATCCCAGAATTGCAATTTCGACATTTTTATCGCCGAAAATAGGTTTCCTTTTATGCATTTTTACCTTAACGGTACCAAAATTATTCAGATTTTCCAATATTCGTTTAGTACTGTGTCTGACATGTTCTTAATAAAATTTTGTTTCATTCCCCATATATAATAAACAAATTTAAATAATCTTCTCCCAACATAATTTTTATTAATAATTGTCAAATGGCAAAAAATAGTGACATTTCTGTAGTGCTCTATTGTTTTCTTTCCTCTCTTTCGTCGTCATTGCCAACAACAAGCGTTTTTACAATACAGAAATTTTAAGTTGCTAATATTTCAAAAACTACAAATTTTTCGAATAGGCATCCTTATTCAAAGTCACTTTAATTTTTAATGTTAAATAAGATAACATTATGAAAATAGGGGATTTATATTGAAAAAACATGACATTTAATGATTTGTCAAGTTATTTAATGTTAGTTTTTTGATCACTATGCATTTATTTATTATCAAAATATTAACCCCGTCCACGAAAGTAGATCTCCTTCTAGAAGGAAACCAACTCCAATTAAATAATAAAGGCTTTCATACAAGAGAAACTGATAGTTATATTTAGGCGTTCAAATGCAATTTTTGACATAAAATTTAAAATATGTCAAGAACAGTTACATTGAGGTATAGGACATTTTACATAAGCTATGTCTATAATTTTGCGTAGGATCTAAAAATGAAATAAAATATAGTGTATTCCATTTAAAATAAGCAAGAACGCATCAACTTCCGGTCTAACCGGAAGTGCCACAATCGCGGCAGTTCTTTGTGAGACACACTGTATATATATATATATATATATATATATATATATATATATATATATATATATATATATATATATATATATGGATGTAGATGATGTCCAATTTTCGACACGCTTGCAGAGAAAGTTAGATTATTGCCAAATTCCGAGAAATCGATCACGGCAGTTCGTCGCGGGATATATATATATATATATATATATATATATATATATATATATATATATATATATATATATATATATATTTATTTATATATATATATATATATATATATATATATATATATATTTATATATATATATATATATATATATATATATATATATATATATACAGTGTGACTAGTAAAATCCGCGTCATATGGGATTTTTTTATTAATAGGTTTATTCCAAATTTGACTTTGGCATCAATTTCTGCTTCGATCGAGATGTAAATTATACAAAAAAATAGTAGTCACGTGATTTGCACTACCTGCCAAATTTTAATTTTTTTCCAAAAAAAATTCAAAAGTGGGTTATATCTCAAAATATTGAAAAAAGTTATTAGAAAAAAATTTTCTAAATACAATTTTTAGCCCATATGCAAAATTTCAGCTATATAAGATAATTTAGAATTTTTGCCAATTTTTTGTAAATTGCACCACTGTTGCAAAATAAAACTCAACGTAACCTATATAAAACTTCTTAGTTTTAAGAATGCTTCATATTAAATGTGTCTTTTTCTACAAAATCTAAATAGGGCTATTAAAGTTTGGTTACATGTGATGCAAAATTTATTTGTTTTTGACCCTGTATAAGATAACTTCATAAAATAACTATTTTTGAAAACGTAGTTGGTGTCTAAAAGTAATACACATTATAATTAATACAAACAAGTACACAGTGTCATCCGTAAATTCTGCAGTAGGGGGAAAAATATTTTACAAATGCGTTAAATTTTTTTATTATGATTTTTTTATTTTAAAATTTGAGACTATTTTCCTAATATTAATCTGCATATATATATATAATATATATATATATATATATATATATATATATATATATATATATATATATATATATATATTCTCAACATTGGCACCACTGACTACAAAATAGACTCTTTTTGATGATTCAATTGATTTATTAGAGCATTCAGTATTACCAGTTAACAAGAATACGATTATGTTGGGTTCACGTAACTAGGTCTTTGTTAAATTGTGCTAATTACGCATTCAAAAATCAACGAGATGACCAAAATGTTCATTATTCCTTTTCCAAATTTTAGCCTTTTATAATTTATCTGTAAAATTAGTAACCTATACAGTTGTCTGAATAATGTTATCTTTGAAAACAGAACAATTCCATGTTACTAAATCCCGACTTTATACACCTTCGAATATTTCTAAAAAGAACTAACGCTTTATCCTTGAAATCTCCTCTTTCAAATTCTTGAGTTAACTCCCGTTATCCAGCACCACCTGTATATCCATGGCAACGCATCCAGGCTGACTAAGGGCGTATCCTGCCAAACCGGGATGTCCCCCGTAATTGAAATGATTTCCGTTCCCCCGGGATTTAATTACAGGACAGATGTAACGGGATAACTGCGATAAATCACAGACATTAACTGATTTTTTCACGTATAATTACGGTTTATTAAAGTAACGAGCCAATTAAATAGGCTTGTTATTTGTACTTACAGTTTGTATCCTTCTAAAAGGTGGCTGCATTTATATAGAGTGGTAATAAAAAGGGTGGTTATCTACAGTATCATTTCAGTAATGTTCCTAAATTTTTACTTATTTTTAGCGAAAATTCTCTTTACTTAAATTCAAAATTTTGGTTTATATACAATTAGCTCCGCAAAAACCTTTTGACAAAATATAACAATATTATAGGTTATAGTAAAAACTCTTACTTATTGCATAGTCCGGGAGCGCAGTGGGTTTTCGTATCCGATGAAAAGTTTTATTCGAATATCGAGGGCGGATTCTCGAAAAAATTAAAATCAGATGCAATAAAATTAATCAAAATATAACTAACAATTTTTTTAAAAAAATACTAAATGAAAAGGTTATCACAGAAGGGGACGCAAAAAATTTGTCGCAATGCTGTGGTACCCAAGATTTACGGCCTTCCTAAGCTACATAAAAGTGGATACTATTAATACTAATTGCCTCTTGTATCCAATCCTCCTTCTATAAATTTTTAAAATATTTATCAGTCTTTATCAAAAGTAACTGGATAACATAATTATTTCATAAAAATTTCATTCCCTCTTAAATAATTTATTGACACAGTAAAAATACCAGTAAACTACAAACTAGTGTCACTTGATGTAGTCTCTACATACCAATATTCCAAATGAACTAAAATGGAATGATCTCAGACAACATATCACATTAGACTTAAGTGACTTTATAGAGGCAATAAATATTACACTAAATAATAATTGCTTCCAGTAAGAATAAATGGATGTGCCATGGAATCTGCATTTCGTCTACGATGGCACAATTAGTTATGGAACATTTGTAAAAAAATCAAAATTTCAGTAAGAAATAAAGAAATCTATCTACCGTATTTAAATTATTGTTATATATGACAGAGGATAGACTGGTAAGGATCGCACGAGATAAATCGCCTAGTGGTACACGCAGTAGAGGTCGACCACGGAAAAGGTGGAGCGATAATTTAAGTCCAGAATGAGGAAAATCGAAGAAGGAACAGGTCAGGGACCTATTATAGAAGGTAGAAGAAGAAGAAGAAGAGAAGTTATATATGTATTCTCCTTTCAGACAGAGAAAAGGAAAGAATATATACAAATAGTTTATTTCCTGTAAATACCACTGTTGTCCTCTCTCCATAGGCGTTTCGACTACCTTATGGTTTCGTCAGTGGAGCTGTATCGGACCGAGAGCAACATTCGCAAGAAATAACTGATATATGAAATATAAATTTCAAGGTATATCGGTAGGAAATTGCAAGCCTGCCACCTACCGACCTCGATGCCAGACTGAAAAATATCGCCAATCGGACGACATCTATGAAACACCGAAGTAGTAAGAAATTTTTAAAAAAATCAAATTTTCAGTAAGAAATAGAGAAATCTATCCGCTGTATTTAAATAGTTGATATATATGTATTTTCCTTTCAGGTAGAGGAAAGGAAAGAATATATTCAAACAGTCTATTTCCTGCAAATACCACTCTGATCCTCTCTCCATACACATTTTGACCACCTTATGGTCTCGTCATTGGAGCTGTAGCGCACTGAGAGCAACATTCGCAGGAAATAACTGATATATGAAATATAAATTCCAAGGTATGTCGGTAGGATATTGCAAAGCTGCCAACTACTGACTTCGATGTCAAACTGAAAAATATCGCCAGTCGAACACCTATGAATCACTGCAGTAAATTTTTTTTAAAAAAACAAAATTTCAGTAAGAAATAAAGAAATCTATCTGCCGTATTTAAATAATTGTTATATATATATATATATATATATATATATATATATATATATATATATATATATATATATATATATATATATATATATTGTCCTTTCAGGCAGAAAAAAAGAAAGAATATATACAAACAGTTTATTTCCTACAAATACCACATTGTTGTTCTCAGTCTGATAAAGCTCCACTGACGAGACAATAAGGTGGTCGAAACACGTATGGTATACCAGAGTGGTATTTGTAGGAAATAAACGGTTTGTATATACTCTTTCCTTTTCTCTTTGCCTAGAAGGAAAATACCAATATAACAACTAGTTATGGAACATCTTGACGAAACTGTGATTGGAAAACTTGATTTTGACGTCCTATTCTTCAATAAGTTTTTTGATAATGGCTTGAATGCCAGACCGTCTGAAAAAATCGATGATATATTAAAGTCCTTGAATAATTTTCATACCAAATTGCAATTTACAATAGATACTAAAAAAAAACATCATTAATTTTCTGGATTTAACACTAATGAGAGACAAAAAACAATCAAATAAAAGCAAAGACACTTCTAGACGAGATCTAAATCTTAATTCTAATCATCCAAATAATCAAAAAAATACAGTAATAATAGAATTAGCTATGAAAGCTATTACACTTCTCCTAAGTATCGCCCAAAAGTTTTAATAAAAGTTAAGCAAACATTGTAAACTGCAATTATAATATAAAAAAAAAGAAAAAAAATTATAGCATAGAATGGCTGATATTTAAAACCCCACAAAAATTCCATATCAAACATAAATGTTAAAAATCACAAAATCAAATTTTTTAACTTTTTAAACTTTTAAAAATGATATATATTTCAGAAAATGGACTTGAAAATGCTCAACGCAACGAGTAAAACGTTGCCATAAAACAAAATATATTTATAATAATAAAGAAGAAACCTATACTCAAGGAAGGAAAATTGAATTTTTTATATATATATATATATATATATATATATATATATATATATATACATATTAGGGGTGTGAATTATTCGTTGTTTTTTCTTTTTTTTATAGACTATTATATTTATAATATATTATGAACAGTAAATAAGCTACAATTAAACAAATTAAAGTAAACACAAAAATTTATAAAAGTGAAATTTAAATAATTGCTAAAATTTAATATTAGTAAATATATCTGTTTAGTTGATGGAATAATTCTATTTATTTCAAATAATCCGCTCTATCAATGTGCCACCTGCAGAATGTCCAAAAGAACTATTATTACTGATTTAATTATATATATATATATATATATATATATATATATATATATATATATATATATAATTATAATAAATCACAATTATTATTAATAATGTAATGCCGTTAAAAATAAATAAAGTCATTTAAAACAATATTTTATCGATATTGTTAAAATTTATGAACAATATCCAATATGTATTAGGTAGAACCATTTTTCAATTGTTTATAACAATTTTCATTTCTTATTAACAATTGAAAAATGGTCCTAGCTGATCCATAATGGATATTGTAATTAATATACTGGAAACGAAAATTGTTTGTTGCATTTATTTTGTAATTCTTTTTAATAAAAATCAAACGGCTCAGTCGAATTTGTTAAAACTTTTTTTTCGGTGTATTGATGAAATTACCTTTTGATTGAATTGGTCTGTAGTTCATATCTTTAGACATTCTTAAAATATCTTCACGAAAAAAACCTGATATATAAACGCATTACAATAACTTTCCAATGGGAAGTTAAAAATAATTATTTTTTGGGTAAGTCGTACTATAAATTATATTATAGAAGTTCTTAGTATGTTTAAGCCATACAATTTGATAAAAAAACAAAAAATTTGAATTATTCGAGAAATTATAACGATTAACACGATTTTTCGAATTATTCGAAAGACCAAATATTCGATTCGAAAATTAAATATTCGATTCGAAATTCAAATAGAAAATTGAATATTCGATTCGAAATTCGAATCGATTATTATCATTCGATTCGGTTCGAATTATTCGCACACCCCTAATACATACATACAGGGTGATTCAAAAATCGATCACGAAACTTAAGGGGGTGATTCTACTTCACAAAATAAGGGTAGAGCTTCATATAATTTTTTTTCAAAATGTCATTCGTTTTCGAGTTACAAGCCGTCCAAGTTCAAGTTTTTATTTTTTGTTTTTTGAATTACTCGCTTACAGGAAAACCGATTTGACTAATATTTGAAAGATAGGCTAAGTCTTCTGCGCTTCATCATTTTAGTAACAATTCACATTGATTGTTTGCCGCTAGAGGGCACTTTACCTACATTGAAAATTGTTTTTTTGTCATAATTTTTTAGTGTTGACAGCTACAGTAGTTTTTGGCATAATTTCTGAAAGACTGATGCTAGGCCTTTAAAAAAGGTGCTCTTTATTTACATCGCTAAACCCAACGGTTTAGACGTAAATCACCCTTAAAAATTAAGTGGTAAATTTACTTTTCTCATTTCATTACCACTAGCTACCAGGTAAATAGCTATCAAAGTATACTAGAGCTGTCAGTTTAACATCAAATAAATTCGCTTTTTAAACTATTTAATTTATAATCTTAAAATAACTAATAATGGCTAATCACCAATATTCAAATATCGAATATTGTGATATCCATTTTTGTTATGGAAAAGCAAATGGTAATGCAGAGTTGGCAAGAAGATATTATATGGAGAGTTATCCGGAAAGAAATATCCCTCATGCTTAAACATTTTCCAGTGTGCACAGGAGGCTTGCGGAATGTGGTTCCTTTAAAAGTTATAATGGAAATAGGGGAAGACCTAGAACTGCTAGAAACGTGCAACAAGAAGAAAGAGTGCTTGAAATTATTGAAGATAATCCAGGTATTAGTACTAGAAAAATTGGGAATGAAGTGCGGCTCTGTCAGGCTAGTTCATGGAGGATACTAAGAGAAGAACAACTCTACCCGTTTCATTCAAAAAAGGTGCAGGCTCTTTATGACGATGATCGGCCGAGACGGTTGGAAATGTGCAATCAGATCCTAGCTAAGTATGAACACGATAATCGATTAATTGGCGTCATATTATTCACTGACGAAGCTGGTTTCACTCGTGATGGCATAACAAATCTACACAACATCCACACATATGCTTACGAGAACCCAAACAATGTGGTAGAAACGAAACATCAGCGTAGATTTTCACTAAATGTGTGGGCAGGGATAATAGGAGATTACCTTATTGGTCCTCATTTCTTTGATGGCCCATTAACTGGTGACGTATACTTAGATTTTATCCAAAATCGTCTCCCATTGTATCTGGAAGATGTGCCATTGGAAGTAAGGGCCAACATGTGGATCCTCCAAGACGGAGCTCCGCCCCACTTTAGTATACGTGTCCGACAGTATTTGAATGCAACGTATCCTGAGCGATGGATAGGACGAAGTGGACCATTGGCATGGGCAGCGAGGTCACCAGACCTTAATCCTATGGATTTTTTCTTTTGGGGTCATTTGAAACAATTGGTGTACGATATTCCAGTAATCAACGTCGAGGATCTTCGCTTCAGGATAATCGAAAAGTGCCAAATTATTAAAGAAACACCAGAAATTTTTCATCGAGTTAGGCGACATTTTTTGAAGAGTGTTAGGAAATGTATGGAAGAAAATGGGGGACATTTTGAGAATCTTTTTTAGTTTGTTTAGTACTGTTTCATTAATTTTTATCAATTAAATGTATATCGAATAATCCATAATATGAATATTTACTGATTAGCCATTATTAGTTATTTTAAGATTATAAATTAAATAGTTTAAAAAGCGAATTTATTTGATGTTAAACTGACAGCTCTAGTATACTTTGATAGCTATTTACCTGGTAGCTGGTGGTAATGAAATGAGAAAAGTAAATTTACCACTTAATTTTTAAGGGTGATTTACGTCTAAACCGTTGGGTTTAGCGATGTAAATAAAGAGCACCTTTTTTAAAGGTCTGGCATCAGTCTTTCAGAAATTATGCCAAAAACTACTGTAGCTGTCAACACTAAAAAATTATGACAAAAAAAACAATTTTCAATGTAGGTAAAGTGCCCTCTAGCGGCAAACAATCAATGTGAATTGTTACTAAAATGATGAAGCGCAGAAGACTTAGCCTATCTTTCTAATATTAGTCAAATCGGTTTTCCTGTAAGCGAGTAATTCAAAAAACAAAAATTAAAAACTTGAACTTGGACGGCTTGTAACTCGAAAACGAATGACATTTTGAAAAAAAATTATATGAAGCTCTACCCTTATTTTGTCAAGTAGAATCACCCCCTTAAGTTTCGTGATCGATTTTTGAATCACCCTGTATATATATATATATATATATATATATATATATATATATATATATATATATATATATATAAATGTGTTTAAAGTATTAATGCAACGGTCAGCGAAAGCGTTAATGGATTATGTGCACTAGGTGAGCACCTATAAGGAAATTTCCATTCCCTTCATACACGGCGGATCGTACCTTATGATTGATGAAACGTCATTTGTTTATAGCTTTAAAGAGCAATAAAAACATTACATGCGTCGGAAGAAAAAATCACAAGAGACGCTTTTTACTTAGAATTAGTCGAGAATTACGAAAATATTTACAAAAAAAAAACAATTTTTAAATATTAACAATTTTTTTATTTATAGTAAATTACCTGACCATTTTTCAAAACTTCACTCTTGATAATCATAATCAGGGGATCAAAATACATAAAAGAACTTTAGCGGAGCCTTGTCTCTTCATCGGCTACTAAAACCCACTGAGCTCCCGAACTATCAAGGAAAACTAAATTTCTGTCTTCCGATATGAATCATTGTCTGGTATTTTGTATTTTGTGCAATTGAACATACCGAAATCTTTTACCTGAACATTTTAATCTTAACATGTCAAGAGTGTTGACACTTTACACACAGTAGCTCTTTCAAAGATTTAGGATAAATCCCTCTTAAGAAAGTTACCAATGGGGCTTTTTAAAATCCTTGATAGGTGATCAAGTGTTAAATTGTATTATTTTTCTGCTGCACGTAAGAATTCAGAAACTAAATTACAAAAATATGACATAGCAATAAATTATTTAAAGAAAACAGTAAACTGACATCAGCAAATTGCACAAAAAAGTAAAAAATAAATTAATAATTTTATATTGAAATTAATTAAATATTTGTGATTTATTGGCATACATATTTGGCATTTTTTTTTTTGAAGTCGGCACCGCAGCAGATGAAAGTGGATCGGTATTTTTTCCGTATTATTATTATTATGTTATTTACATACAAAATGTTCGAAAAAATGAGGCTAATTCATTCTTATATTTTTTGAATCAAGAAATTAGGACTTTCATTATGCAATTTTTTATTTTGGAGCTTCTGATTTAAAATATATTAATTTATAAAAATATGTTTTCACTTATAACTAATGCCTTTCTTAAGATATGAAATGAAATTAAAAAACCTTTTTTTTCTTTATCAAAGCACATATTGCATGATAATTTAGTTAAAAACAGCTAATAAACAGTTGAAAATGGGGAGTCTTGTACCCTCTAATTCTATGGACTTGACCTATTTTTATAGTAAATTAAATCATTTCTTTAATTATTTTGTTTTCTAAAGAAGTCATAGTTTTGAGATGTTTTAATATTATCATTATTGTGTCGAGAATTTTAAGAAGTTTTTTAATTTTCACCAAATTTAAATTTTCGATAAGATCTATAACTTTGTATTCCTCCTCTTAGAAACAGCAATCTACTAATATTCGAAGATACAGTTATTGCTGAATTTGCTTACGAGACTTCTTCTTACAGTGGATCAAGATCAAGAAAGATGTGATAGAAATCTATACAGCAAGTAATATAATAATAGATTGGAACAGACAATGGAAGATTAAGCTTAATGAACTTAAGTCGATGTAAACAAACTTTACCAACAAAAGGATATGTATGTATGTGCATAGAATTGGGATCAGTACACTGCGACCTGGTAAATCTATTGTGCCCTCTACTGCTGCCAGATCCTCTAGTTCTATTTCCCTCAGGAACCTTAGGATGTTGGACGGCTTCAAGGTGGGTAGATCCTCTTCTTCGATTTGGTGTGTTCCCAAGAACCGTAACCTAGGGTTTTCGAAAGCGCTGCTCTCTGAAAGGATATAAAAACAGGTTTCGTCCTCTCTCCCGCAGAATCTGCACTCTTCTCCTTCTCTCAGTCCGAGTTTCTTGAGGTGTCGCTTCAGGTAACAATGCCCCGTCAGAACCCCTGTCAGAACTGTGAGTTGGTTTTTACTTAGGCTTATGCATTCTTTGAATCTCTTCTGGTCGTAGTAAGTATCTTCGCTTGTCTCAATCTTTACAGCTCCATCCAATAATTGTATCTCCTACTTTTTTCTTCTATTTTTAGTTCTTCCAGTATTACGCTGCTGCTAATTCCACAGAAAGGCTCTGGCCCCAGAAATGGTGTCTCAGCCTCTTTTTTCGCGAGCCTGTCTGCTATTTCATTCCTTTCTATCCCAGTGTGTCCCGGTACCCACATGAGGGCGACTTTATTATTCTAACTCAAATCATTTAATTCCTCTAGGTATTTCCAGACCATCTTGGAGCTGATAACTTGAGAGCTCAGCAGACTGATGGCTGCTTGACTTTCTTTGTTGAATTTAATACATTTCCTAATGACATGTATTTCTACCTGGAAAATGCCTGGTGACTTATCCAAGCTTTCGTAGTGTCTGGTGCCGGGTCCATACACTCCTATTTCAATTCCCTCCGTTATTTTGGAACCATCTATATAACATCTAATGGACTTCTTTTTGAGTTTTTCTATGGTGTTTCTGTCCCATTCACTATGGCGACTAAACTTTGTGCTGTAATTTTTCATAAAGTTGATTTTCCCACATTTGTTAATTTCTGGATAAGAGATTGGGCCTTCATTTTATTACCTCATCTCTTATCATCCTATTAATGGTCCTTCTCGCCATATTCCCTACAAGTATATGTAGAGGTGTGAAGTTTAGGATTACTTCCATGGCCTTTGGGCAGCTTGCCCCGGTCATACACGCACAGGCCAGTCCCTCATATGTGATGATTGGTCTCACTATTGCAGTGTACATCCACTGAAGGATTTTTGGTTTTGTACCCCATCTTTTTCCCGCAAAGTCTCTACAGACCATCAGGGCTTTTGTAGCCTTGTTAATTAGTTCTTCTTCGTGCTTGTTCCAGAAGAATTTATGATCTAGGGTCAGTCCCAAATATTTAACCTCGGACTTCCACTCAATAACATTCCCATCAATTTTGATGGTTTTCAGACTGAGGTTTTTTTCCCTTGTGAAGGCTATTATATAATATAATATACAATAATGGAATAATTGTACCACACTCAACAAATGCCAAATACCTTGACATACCTCTAATGCTAAATCTAGGTGAAAGGAGCATGTTAAAAAAAAATTACCGAATTGAGTCTAAAATATAGACAGTATAACTGATTATTAGAAAGGAACCTTCTATTTTCAACAAGATATTGGACTTTATGTAACCCAGCTATGAGGTTATGCCAGTGATTCCAACATTAAATGCATTCAAACATTTTGAAACAAAATACTACGAAACAGTGAATACCCCCCGATATGTTCGTAACATTGATCTCCATTGAGATATCTAGATACGAATTATGAAGGAAGAAATTAACAAGGTATGCGGGCAAGCATGAAGCGAGACTCCACCATCCGATGAATACAAAAGCTCTTCAGCTGTTGGACACCCAATATCCTATACGAAGACTGAAAAGGACGAAACCATTGGAACTCATGTAATATGTTATGCAAAACAGAGTACAGTGCGAGGGTAATATGTAAATATGATCTGAGCAAACTAAGGAACATCGATAGCCTGACTTTAGTAGTTAAAGATTTAGGTTAAGCTATTAGATTAAAATTAATGGTTTGTCTTTAAGACTAGTTTTAATGAAGAGACACCAAAAGATGTGTATAAATAACAAAAAACTTCTATTAAAAGTTATGCATGAATAAACATTAAAAAAAATAACATGGTAATTGTAACAAATTTTTTTACTGTGTATTATTAAATAAGGTCAGGGTGATTATACTGACCCCTGTATCAAAATGACCATTGAGCCCAACTCTACATAAGCAAAAATCATTATAATTATTTTTATTTGACACCGTCATTTTAGATTTGTACCGAGCGCCAGGCGCAAAGAAAAAACGACAATTCAGCACTTCCCACGGTCTACAAAAATATTGTTTTCCTTACACGTTACATTATGTTAAAACAGCATATTGCGAGCAAAAGTTTACTTTTAAAAGGCAGGAAATATGTCGACAAACGTAATTATTGTATTGCAAATTGTAGATATTTTTAATTTTAAACATATATTTGATTTAGATTACCTCAGAATTTCAATTCAAAGCAGCTGATTCGGAAGTTAACGGAACGAAAATGCTGACAAGTTTGTCGATGATGGTTGACTTTAGGGCAGCAACACGCAAATCACAAAAACCATTGGTTTTAGGTTTTGCTTGAAATATTGTTTTTTTTTTAAATTTTAATATTACATTGACAATCAAAAGTCGAATTTAAACTCCAATCTGAAAACCAATGCCATTAAGGGCACATTGTATTTTCACTTGAGTTCTGCATGTCAATGAAAAACCATTTTAGGAGCTTCAGTAACATATAGTTCTTTGATGAATCGAATTTCCACCTCAACGGCCACGTGAACAAACAAAATTGCAGATTTTGGGGTTCCGACAATCCGCTGGAATCGCATCAGAAACCCCTACACTCGCCTAAGGTTGTCGTTTGAGCTGCCATATCAAGCCTATTTTTTGAGGATAACCGTGGTCGCACTCAGACTGTTAATTCCTATCGTTTTTGCCATATGATCCTAACTCTTTTGGCTTCAGAAATGCAAAGCCAGATCGGCTACAACCGGAATACATTTTTCCAACAAGATGGAGCAACTTCCCATATCATGAATTATTTTTTATAAGTCGCCAAGGGGACATCAGCTGACCACCACGGAGTCCACCTGCTGATTTTTTTGTATGGGGATACTTAAGAAGTAAGGTTTTTAACCCATTATCGCCCCACTTAAATCTTCTAAAGCAGATGGCGCGTATTTAAGGATGGTTGTTTTACATAAATAAAAACTGTTCTATAATTTAACAACAATTAAACAAGGCTGAATTAGTTCTGATGTTTTATTTTTTAAGAATCAAAAACGAAAAACATTCTGAAACACCCTTTATTTACTTTGTTAATAATATCTTCGATGAAAAAAGAGATATTTAATCGCGGTATTCGCTGGATCCTGGAGATTTTTATTTTTTATTTAATTAGATAGAAAGAGACATACCATGCTATTTAAACTTAAAAAAAAGAGTTAAGCGCCCTTTGCCAGCCACTGTTAAACAAGCATAAACATTTATAATCAGAAGGGTAAAGCAACAACCGCCCTTTTTAACAAGCCTAAGTTATTTAATTCCGTGAGGCCAAACCGAAATTATCAGCTCTTTAATGAAAAAAAATTGGACGTTCCCCTACCAAATGTGAAACAGAAAAGATTTTAAATTTACTAAAAATTAAGCTGCAAATATTTTCAATATTACTTCGTCCGGAAAATTTTCTAGAAAAATTATTTTTCCCAATTGTCCATAATTATTACGCCTCCTAGTGGCTGACGTAGGAACTTGAAAATAGTTTCCAGTAGTTTTTTCAAGGTTGCTATTACAAATATTTTTTCAGGAAGCTGTGTGATTAATGATTTCTGAGACATAGCAGGCGTCCTCTCTTATTTAGGCACCTACCACCTATTTGTTTCGAAATAACTACCGAATACTTTCATGTCTTCAATACTATTCTCAACTGTAAGAATATCAAAAATTAAAAAAAAATTAATAAGTCTAAAAAAGCAAAATAGCTTCCTGACTGAGAAGGTCCATATTTCTCCACCCTCACTTATCTAGATTCAAAACTATTTTTATCTAAAAGATCAATTTTGATTTATCCCGACTTTGGAATTTTTCTGGTCGATGTATTCTTTTTGTGAAACTTGAAAGCAGAGGGGGCACGCCTGGGACGATAAATAGATACACTTTTTCACTTTTAATCGTAAAATTCTTACAAGTGGGATCCATTATTACTTCCTTTTGAGTGTTGCATAGTCAGCTAAAAACCCTTCCCTATCGCCGACACAACCGCTACGAAACTATCATAATGCGTGTGGGACTCGCACGTAACCTTTTTTTTTTATTAATGTATTAGCTAGGAATTACTTACGTTTATGAAATTACGAAATTCTAATAATTCTTATCTTGCTGCAAATATTTACCAATTCATATTTAGTACTATTTGCCACGTCGCTGATGATTAACACCAGTAGCTGTCAAGTGACGTGTATTTAAGGACCTTAAACCCTTAACAAAGAGATTTTCCACGCCCATCGCACCAGATTTGTACAATTCGCCTTTGATCCGGTCTATCTTTTAATAGACTACCTATCCCTTTTTATCTTATAAGGCAAAACATACAGGACCGGATTTAAATCAATATATTTACTAAAAAAAAATAAAAGACACTGCTTCTGTCTACGACGACACTCTTTGACCTTGTCAATAGGGTTTAAAATGGTCGAAAATTATATATATTTATCGATTTAACTCAAAAATTCCAGAAAAGAAGAAAAAAAGATTGACGAAAAATTTTGATCACGTGTGCTTTCTAGAATAATTTGAAGTTTTTTCAAAATTTTTGATTAGAATATCTTGGGATCAACATATCGGAGTTCAAGCTAAGCTCGCTTTGAAAACCATGATTCTTGGATTTAGACCGTGTCAAATTGGAATTATTATCCGACATTTCACCTACGATTGCACAAGGCATCTTTAGGGATCTTTACTCCACGAGATTAGAACACTGAATGACCATCGAGGAACAAGATACCGGTATTTATACCCGACTGGTACTCAGCGAACCGTGGTCTAGCCTTATATTCGATTTCCACGTATGATATAGACTACATCCTGTATATCTATTAATATTATTTAGATATTTTTAAATTTCAAAGGATTCAATGAAACCAGATACTGATGCTAGCACCTTAGTTTCTTTGACAATAAATGTGTGACCTGTGCAATACTGGCGTTCAGCTACTGCAGATTGTACAATTTGTTTATTTTTAATACATCTTTCATATTCCTTAAGTCTAGTGGATATAAACTGTCGTGTTTCACCCACATACATGATACAACAAGAGCAAGGTATCTTATGAACGGCTTCTGTTTTTAATGATATTGCGTCCTTTGGTGACTTTAAACATTGTCCAGTTTCCTTACATGTGTTGAAAATTGTCCGAATGTTTGATTTTCGGAGCAATTCGGCAACCTTGTCGGTGGTTCCGTGTATGTAAGGCAAGACAAGACTGTCCATAAGTTTGTTGAGTAGTTGGCTTTTTTATGTTTTTTAATAGAACTTCTTATATCCTCAGCGCAATATCGGTTATCTCTCAAAGCATTAATCAGTTTTTTTTGTTTCTGATTTCAGTTATTGTTCATCACATCTTGAAAGAGCTCTATGTACCAAAGAGTTAATGACGTATTGTTATTGAGAAGGATGATGGTGTGATCTTGCATTGAGATATCTACTTGTATGTGTTCGTTTTCTGTCCTAATTTGCCATTATCTTTCTTTTGTACTAGTACATCGAGAAAGGGAAGGGCACCTCTTGATTCAGTTTTCATAGTGAATTTTATGCTAGGGGGTTGTTGGTTTAGATGATGCAGGAAACTATGGAGGTTATCTGCTCCATGTGGCCAAACTAAGAACATATCATCTACATATTGGCACTAAAATTTAGGTTTTAGAGGAGTAGAAGAAAAGGCGTTTCCTCGAAAGCTTCTATGAAGATGTTCGCTACCACGGGTAACATGGCCACTCCCGAAGTCTACTCGTAGCCTTGCTTTAAAAGAAAAGAATGCCGTTAAACCAAGCAGATTCAAGATTTCACCCCTCTACGGACTCCCTAAAATACATAAAGAAAATGTACCTCTACGTCCAATCGTCAGTGCAATAGACTCACCAGCTTTCAAAATAGGTAAATATTTGGCCAAACTTTTACATCTGTTTACAGGAAAAATTGAATCCTTTGTTAAAAACTCTGGACACTTTGTCTAGAGATTAAAAACCATCCAATTAGAGCCCGGAGGTATACTAGTCAGTTTTGATGTAGAATCTCTGTATACAAATGTTCCTATAAATGATTCAGTTCCCATAATATCGGATATATTACGAAATAACAACATGGACTTTTTACGAGCCGACTTGGGGAGCGGCCATGGGATTTCCGCTGTTACCCGCGGTAGCGAACATTTTCATGGAAGCTTTCGAAAAATACGCCTTGTTTTCTGTTCCTCTAAAACCAAAATTTTGTTACAGATATGTAGATGAGACATTTGTAATTTGGCCACATGGCGCAGATAATCTCCATAATTTTCTGGATCATCTAAACCAACAACATTCTAGCATAAAATTCGCTATGTAATCAAGGGGTGCTCTTCCCTATCTCGATGTACTAGTACAAATGAAAGATAATGGCAAATTATGACATTCTATGTATAGAAAACAAACACATATGTACAACTCGATATCTCAATGCAACGTCACACCATCCTCCTTCTCAAAAACAGTACGTCATTAAATTTGTGGTACATAGATTTCTTTCAATATTTAACGAACAATCACTGAAATCAGAAACAGAAAAGCTGACTAATGCTCTCAGAAGCAACTGATGTTGCACTGAAGGTATTAGACGTTATATAAACAAACATAAAACCCAACTACTCAACAAAATGTCATAAATATACCAGTTATGGACAGTGTTGCTCCAAAAAACAAACGGAGAATTTTCAACACATGTAGGAAAGTTGGACAATGTTTAAAGTCATCAAAGGACGCAATACCGTTGCAAACAGAAGCCGTTTATAAAATACCTTACTCTTGTGGTAAAGTGTATGTGGCTGAAACGGGACAATCTATATCTAGACTTAAGAAGCATGGAAGATGTAATAAAAATAAACAAAATGTACAATCTGCAGTAGCTGAGCACCAGCACTGCACAAGTCACATCTTTAATGTAAAATCAACCAAGGTCTAGCATCAGCGATTCATAATATAAGTGTTGTTATCATATATATTCTGTTTTAGATTGAAAGTTAATGACAATCATAACTACACAAGTCGGGTAATTAATCATAGTTATGTTGCTATTTTACATGAAGCGGCATTATTTGCGAAAATAGTCATTAAAAAATTTATCAGCATTTTTTCAATAATTCAATAATTTGGAAAATTCAGTTTTTAATTATTCTTGTAATGGGTAATTTGAAAAATGAAATTTTCAGTTACTCTGACAATGGGTAATTTTATTCCTAAAATTATTAATTACTTCGAAAATTGAAATTATGAATTATTTTAGTAATTAATACTTTTAGGAATAAAATTACCAATTACTTTATGAATCAAATATCCATTCACTAAATTAACTCTCAATTTGAGGAAAAAATTTCTAATTACTTTTTCCACTGATAATTTTGGTTTCTAAATCGTTCATTGATTGAGTAATTGATAATTTCAATTTGCTGGTCAATGGTTAATTATTATTTTTTACCTATCACTGCATAGATCTTAGAGTAAATAATATAGACTGCGGTTCCTTTAAAAGAAAGTTGGTTTGCGCTTAAAACGAGACAAAGCGTAGTACCTATTTTTCTAATGGCGGAGCTATCTACGATGCTACATACATCATGGGTTACTCCTGTCACCTGACCGCCATTAGAAAGAAAGAAACTACTCATCGAAAAGGTTCTGTCTCTTTCTAAGCGTGAGCTAACTTGCTTCTATAGGATCCACAGTCTACATATTTAACTGTCTATGGAGTTAAATTACATTTAGTTTCACAATTCGGTTATTACAGTTAAAAGATGATCGCAAGTGAAGTTCTTCCTAAAAGCTGCTTGCTCTACTGGTGGTATTAATTTCAGTTTGTTTTCTAGTTTATTAGTAATAATCTTTGTGATTGACGGTAGAAATATAAACCAGTGGTTATCTAGAAATTCTTTTTGCCTGATGTTTTAATGTCATTATTTCTTTCATTAATTTTGTCACAACTCCATCAGTGCCTAGTGGTTCATGACTCTTCTGTAGTTATTATTGCTTCCTCGATTATTTCTTCAGAGTTAACATTAACTATTCTTCTTTTCTGCTACTTTGTGTATCTTTTGCTAGTATTTTCAAATTAGTTGTAGTATTTCCTGTCAATTCTCGGTTTATTTACAGTTTTTATCTTTCCACTTGGTAACTGTTATTATTCCTAAATTTTGTTTCATTGCTTTAATTTTTTTTTCTCTTTGATGACTCTTTATTTAAACTTCTAAATGCTTTCTTTAATTCATTTCTTAAGAGTTTTGATCTTTGAGTGGATAGTATTTTTTCTTCCCTACAATATGTATAAATTTTTAGTTCATTTTACTAATAAATTATCGTTTATTATAAACAACTTAAAAAAAAAAAATATTAGTCACCGGGCACCCAATACTATAAAAAGTTAGTAAAAGCCTGGCCTGTATTCCCAGATGCTCACTAATCGCTATTCGACGTAATCCTGTAACACGACCCGACTCGGGCATTGTTACAGACCCTGTAATGTTGCAAATAATCTTTTTGTTATGCGTTCGTGTATTTGTAATTGTTGGTCTTTTACAGGCGTTAGACGAAGCACCCCACGTGAAATTTAGTGTGAATTTAAATTAAATTTTATTTTTTAGGGGAGGAACTCTTGACAGCTCCGAATATTTCGTCCTTTCTTTGAAGATTTCGTTTGGGTTTTCTTCGTAAAAAATGATTTTTTTTAAACAATAAACCAACATCAAAAAATTGCATTAAAAAGTGAAAAACTAAGTAACAACTATTCTATATGGGAATTCATTTAATCATTGTAAATTTCATTATTAACTTAGCAGTTTTTTGGAGATATCGCCGAATATGATAAAGAGGTTCTTGGTTATTACCGCAGTCTAAAGAGGAGGGATGCATATGAACAGAAGGTTAACATGGAGAAAACATATAAAATCTAAATGAAAGCTACATATAGGATTGTAAGCCTGATTAAGATAACATAGAACAGACAAAACAATCAGTGTAAGGGCTTCACAGTGTTGGGTTGATTTTGATTTTTTTTAATTTCCCCATAAAAATTCATAGGTAGCAAGTCGAGGAGATTTAATCATGTTTATAAAATGTATTTTATTATCGAATATAAATACCGACGTAAATAATTCACTGACTATTATTATTTTTTAATTTGATTTTCAGTCCCTCCAGGGAATACTGACTCATACTAGGTATAAAATATACCAAAAGTATGAAGCTCTCTGTTGACTCTTCCCATGTTATTGAGTCCTAGTTAACGTGGTCTGCTGTATTTCCCACAAACTTCCGAACGGTCCGCGCGGTTGCAAGGAGAACTGCATTCTGAATCGGTTTATACAGATACTCACCCAGGCCCAGTCCCTTAATATTCTGCAAGACGCTTCCTGGTATCACTCCAGTTGTTGACAAAATTTTGGGAATCATTTGGAAACTGTTCATTGTCGATTGTCTTCGAATTTACACCTCCAGGTCTCTGTATTAGGCGATCTTCTCATTGCATTTTAACCTAAGGTTGTTGTTGTTAGGTATAATATCAATTAATGTAATCCGCCTAGAAATATTATCTGTTAATATAATGTCTGGCCTATTATAAGCAACTATCTGATCTGTTAGAACCGTTCGATCCCAATATAGCTTGAACTCGTTGTTTTCAAGAATAAGCTCCGGGTTCTATTTGTAGTAAGACACTTTTCCTACTTGCAATAGATTTAACTTATCGGTTAACTCTTGGTGGAGTACCTTGGCGGCAAATGCTTGGTATCCTCCAATTATATACTGGACTGACTTTGATGTTTAACAGCCATATCTACATTGATCGTTTTCTATTGAGGGATATCTGATGATGAACTTCCGATAGTTCTTCGTCGGAATAACCTGATCTTGGATAGCTAACAAGAAGCCCTCCGTTTCCGGGGACATCTGTCCTGAAATAAACCAGTAGGTCGACGCTAAGTTGTTGACATTGTCCTGACGGACCTCATTCCATGAAGTGACTTCTGTAGCCAGCAATATCGTGTTCCCTCAGCTGTAGCGGCGTTGAATAGTCTGTCTCGCATATTGCTTGATATATAGTGGAAAAGTCCGCTAAGGTGTGGAAATAAGAACGTAAGTTTATTATTTGTTGATCGAGCTGCTTACGAATATCCACCAATCCTCTTCCTTCTTGATGTCTTGGAAGCATTGTACGTCCAATAGCACTCCGACGGGGGTGTTTGTGTGCTTTTGTCTTATTTTTCTTTGCAGGTTTTGGATGTTCATCATGCTCCATTTTACAATTCCAAAAGAGTAGCTAAAGGCAGAACATGCGTACGTGTTGAGCGCTTAAAACAAATTTCTACTATTTAAATTAGTTGGTAATACCCGCCTTACCCTCCTGACAAATCGGTGGCTAGTTCGACCTTCATAGTGCGGTGGTCAGTTCTTTTAGCTCATTACCTAGGTATTTGTATATTTGTTCTGCTTCTATTGCAGCTATCGTTTCACCGATCTACCTCTCAAATGCTCCTGGTTGTATCTTTCCTTTAGCGATGTTCAAAATACGACACTTGTCAAGTCCAAACTGCATTCCGATATCCCCGGAAAACTCCTCTACAATTTCAAGCATTTGCTGCAACTGGTTTATGGTAGCTGCCATCAGTTTAAGATCATCCATGTATAGAAGATGATTCAATCTTACTATCTTTTCGTTGTTATTTCTATTACTGAAGCCATATCTGGTGAAGTTCAAACGGCTTGAAAGTGGGTTCATTGTAAGGCAGAACCACAATAGGCTTAGTGAATCGCCCTAAAATATTCCCCTCCGTATTGGGATTTATACATTTCGATGGTGTCATTGGATGACACTTGCAATTGGATCCTAGTTCTCCAGATTTACATGAAGCTTTCTAAAAAGGAAACAAAATGAATACCAACTCTATATATTCTCAAACTAGTTGTGAGGCACTCATGCGGCACTGAGTCGAAGGCCTTCTTATAATCCATATAAGCAGCAAAGAGGTTTCTTCGTTTGGTAAAGACTTGGTTACATATGACAAAATCAATAATCAGTTGCCCCTTGCATCCCATTGCTCCCCAGGTGCATCCTTTCTGTTGAGTTGCAGTGATGTTATTTTGTTCACAATATGCATAGATTTAGCTGGGTCATGTGTGCTATGTTGGTCCTTTGGCAAGAGATGCGTAATACCTTCTGTCAGGAGAATGGTATTTTTGCTGGGTTAAGAAAAAATCATTGATAATATTAGCCAATTAATGGTGCATACACCAGAACTTCTTGAGCCAGTAGTTCTGGATCCGGTCGAGACTGAAGACCTTGTTTTTATTATTTATATATTTATATTACCAAACTTATATTTTACAAGTAGGTATACGCGTATATTTTTCTGTCTATTTTTCTTTTCTTAGGGAAAATTAAGAAATTAGATTTTTATTTTTTACGGATATCCTGCAGCAAAAATTTAATTTATTATTATGAATAGTAACCAATGCCCAATAGGTAGGTATAAAATATTTTTGTAATAAAAAACCTAAACCATTTTTTACTTATTTATTATTTGGTATAAGTAACTGTATAGTAAACTGCGTAAATTAAATGTTAAGTATTACCTTTCACTTTTTAATTCGCCAAATAAAAAATCAAGGCATAATTTCTTTTTTTTTCGATGTGTAAGAACTTATCTTTAGAGGTTTAACGGCTCTTACCGCCAGAAAATTCTTGTCAGGTTTCGCTTACTTGTTATATATTACTGTCTATAAAATATTAAGGGGTAATAATTTGTTATCATTTTGTTATATTACTGGTTGTGATCTGGTTCAGTGGAGTGGTGAAGTTTTTATTCAAATAATTATTTTCATTGAAATGGCTGGGAGAAAAGAACACTTCATATGGCAATCTTATATTAAGAAAATAGATCCCAATAAATCTTGTCGTAGAGCAGTTTGCAAAAGCTACAAGGATTAGTTCAAAGGTATAAGACACATCACGGATTTTTGTCTTCTTTTGACTACTGAACTGCAAGATGCAATTTATACAGATGAGGAGTATAAGTACTTAGCTAAGTAACAAAGTTTAGTACAAAATTAACACACAACTTTAAAATTGTCCCCTTATTTTAGTTGTATCATTTTTTCAAAACTTACTATCCGATGTAAACGATTTTTGACATAGTGCTAGCTTATTTTTTGATAATTAACGATACTGCTTTTGTTATCTTTTACCAAAAAGTCAATTTTGGATTTTATACGGAGGTAATCAAAATGAACAATTTTTCTTGAAAACTTCTACGAGATTAAAACTAAATTTTTCATCAGCTTTGTCAACTTCTAACTGTATATCCAACATCAAAAATCTCCACCAAATATTTCCGAGCAGACCAAAAGAAGAAAAGAACCGAAACTTTTTCCTGTATTAGCAATTTTGTAACTCGTACATCAACAGTTGAAAAATATAATATTGATAAGAAAATAACAATGTTGAATATCGGAATATTCCCTCAGCAATAAAACCGGTTCTTCATAGAGAAGGTTTACCAGTTCCAGCGCCCCCGGAAAAATGAGAGGAAGATTTAGAAATGTCTGATGATAAGGCAGCACCCGATAATGTATCAGAAAAGGACGATTCTTATATTCCCGAAATGGAACTTACTAGCCACTGGCACCAAAGTTACAATATTTAGGAACCATAAGCAGGAGCTATCTTCTTTTTTTATTCCGCAGGATAAAATGCGTGTTTGTGTTCATGCAAACAGTGTTATGGAAAAATTAGAATTTGCACATAACTCGTACGAATTTCGCTAAGTTTAAAAGCATTTTTGCTCCATAATGGCACAAAGAACCCTCTATTCCTCTTGCACATGCAGTTGGCATGAAGAAAACATACGAAAGTATGTCACTTATTCTAAATGCAATAAGCTATGATACGTATAAGTGGCAAATATATGGTGACCTAAAAGTCATAGGACTATTACTAGGGTTTTAAGGTGGATTTACGAGAAATGCTGTTTTCTTTATCTTTGAGACAGTAGAGCCACACAGAGCCATTACCAAGTAAAAGAATGGCTTCCGAGGGATCAGTATATTCCAGATCAAGCTAACGTGAAGATTATACCTCTTGTTGATCCCAAAAAACTGCTACCTCCATTACACGTTAAACTGGGATTGATAAAAAAATTTCGTTAAAGCATTAGATAGAGAAGGAAATGCGTTTAAACACCTTAAACAAATTTTTCCTAAACTAAGTGATGCTAAGCTTAAGGGAGGAATATTTGTTGGACCACAAATTAGAAAAATACTAAGAACTCAATAGTTTGATCAAAAATTAGTGATGTTGAATTAGCTGCTTGGAGTTCTTTCTGAGTTTTAGGAAACGAAAAAGTAGAAAACCACGAAAAACTTGAAAACTACACTTCTTGCACTCTCATTTTAAGATTTGGGTGCGGTTAGTGACGATCAAGGAGAAAAATTTCACTAAAACATATTAACAATGGACCAACACTACCAAGGCAGATGGAATCCAGCAATGATAGGGGATTATTGTTGGCTTCTTATGAAAAAAAGCAATCAGAAATATAAATGAAAGTCAACATTTGCAAAAAAATTATATACATGACTTACTATAAATATATTTTTATGTGTATTTTTGTAAATAAATCCTGTTATCCTTAAAATATCTTGTTTTTATTGTTTTGAACTTATGTATAAATATTATATAAAAATGTTTGTATTAAATATAAATAACCCATACATCCTATAACTCAAAATCTTGTGATGGAAAATTTTCTTTGTTGAATTCGCAATCAGGATGCTATAAACTCACGCGGACAGCCATTATAACATCAGTCTCAGTTTTTTTTTGTAATTGTTGACTAGTGTTCCCCTCCAGTCCCTTTAAGAAAATAATATTTTCGGAGGAAATAACAAAAAGAACATAAATGGGATTCAGTGGTGGATTTTAGAAAATAATGAACCTGAAATTGCAATAATAAAGCAGTTCCTCTGCGCAGTTGCTTCTTCAGCGTCGATGGAACGTCTGTTTAGTACATTTGTTTTTTTTGCACATCGATTTAAAAAATAGATTGGGGTGTGAAAAAGGTGACAATAAAAATGTAAATTATGATTTTTATACATTTATATTTTTTAGTTGTTTTAAATTTAAATATGCGTCGGAGGAGATTTCAACGCCAAACACTGCATCTGGGGTCGCAGAATCACCAATGCGAAAGGTTTAGTCTTTGAAAAAGCCTCTTTGGACAATCTGTTGGAAGTACTACCGCCGGATGAACCAACACATCTAGGCCCGTACGATTTACCTGAAAAACTGGACATCTTTATGACGAGGAGTACTGACAGATCATCAAGACCCTGGGTTTACCACGGGATGACATCTGATCATGCTCCGATAATTATTGAGTATGGTGATCCCAGAACTAAACAGGATGCCCCAACTTAAAGACGTTCACGAATTGGGCAATATTCAAGGAGATTCTCCAGGAGCCTGACTACCCGGACATTGCTCCGAGTATTGGGCCTTTGGAGGACTCTGTACGAACGCCGCCTTGAGGCACGCTCTGGACAGAACCCTCTCGGCTATCATTAACATAACTAACACGGTCATTCAATCAGAGCATTTTGAAAGGTGGCTAAGGTAATTCTGATTAAAAAGAAAGGCGAAAGGGCCACTAATATAGACAGTTACAGGCTTATTAGCCTACTTTCTAATCTGGGGAAAATAATAGAACGCGTAATACTAAACCGTATCACTGACTTTATAACAGAGAGGGATATTCTGCTTCCGGAGCAGTTTGACTTCAGGAGCAATCATAGCAGCGTTCAGCACACCACCAGGCTGGCGTCGATGATAACCTAAGGATTCAATAAAAGATTCCACACGGGTGCAATGTTCTTCGACATTAGCAAGGCCTTTGATAAGGTGTAGCACAATGGTTGTAAAATGATAAAATTGGGAACTCCAAGTTACATAGTAAGACTAGTCTCAAGTTTTCTTGAAGGGAGAACATTCGTAAAATCGTCGAATGATGCAATGTCAGAAGTTAAACATATCAGAGCTGGAGTCCCGCAGGGATCACCCTTGTCACCAACTCTCAATTTATATATTGCGGACATCCCAACCGAGAACTTCAACAAATTGTTTCTCTTTGCTGACGATACTGCGTTTGCGACCTCTTCAGGTTCTTTAAACTACATAGTGTTGAGACTTCAACGCCACATCAATAAACTGGAGAGATGGATGGCCGATTGGAACATAAAGTTGAATCCAAACAAGACACAAGCCGACATATTTTCGAAGTCACGTTTTCCAATTCCGGACAATCGGCTAACCATCTCAAAGACTTCATGGTTGACTCTCTATTCGCTTCTACATTGAAATAGTAAACCAAACCTGAGGAATAAGCTGACTATCTACAAGCTTTTCATATGATCGATACTGTCCTTTGGTGCTCCGACTTGGATCACCACAAGCAGGTCTAGATTTAAGCGATTAGAGAGCCTCCAAAACAAGGTCTTAAGAATGATTTGTGGAGCCCCATACTTTGTGAGGAACACGATAATATATAGGGATCTCGGATGCGATACTTTTAGCACCTTTATTCACGAGACTATTACCAAATATATGGACCGTGTTACTCACTCGACCTATCGACTAATGACACAATCACACCACCTCACTATCACCACGGCAACGCTATCGGTATGTCAGAGATTGGCTACTTGACCATTAAGCTGGGTCACTCTTCTTGTCCAAATTAACTGGCTTAAAAACCCAATATAGTTCTCAGACCCATATTGTTCCATAATTTACAACATATGAGTCTACAGGTTGATACCTGACTCCGCAACACAAAAATGATCCAATAAAGTATTTCATTTAAACGTTTATGCCATTTATATTCTGAGGGGTTGCATTGTGGCTATTAAGTGGTTTGTGAATTTTTTTCGCAAGCCGTTTGAACTATTATAATATTTTTTTTATTTAAATCATGATTTTTACTGAAAAAATCGTCATTTTAATCAAGATTTAAATCATTTGATTAAAATCAACTCAACCCTACGGCTTTATAACCCTAACTTGCTAGATTCAATCAATCAATCATCCAAAATTTGACTTCTTTTTGTTAAGAATTCTTTTGGAACAAAACTTTATCCCTTCTTTATATAATTTTTAGTGTGATACTGTTAACCATAAGGTTAATTAATAACAATAACTTACCTAATGTTGCAATTATGTGTTTATCTATCCCGTAAAATTCGGAATTTTACCCACGTAACCTTTCCCAAATTACCGATTTAATCATTTGCTACACGTCTCGGTAAATTTAAATTAAAAGGAATGTCAACTATGAAAGGAAAAAAAGTCCTATACATTAAAACTCGTAAAACGAATAGCATATGGGCCAATATGGACTCAATAAGGGTCAAATCGGGTTCGTATAACTCCGTGTTCACATTAACCTCTGTTTTTTAAAGGCCATAAATTACAAAAATTTATGGCCGTCTAATTAAAGAAACTGATGTATTTGGAATAAGATTAAGTGAGGCGAAAAACGTAGTTATTTTCGTAATTTATATGTCTTTTCGTTGGATTGTTAAAATATTTACAAGTTGAGCTAATACATTTTTTGATTTATGTTCGTTTTTTTCCCGTAAAAATTATTATTTGATATTTTGTGTTTACGTAGGAAGGATATAAGAGAAAAGTGGCATCACCCACTTTTTTAAGGGATCCTTAAAAATAGCGAAAATAAATTACTTCCTTCCTAGTATCAAATAGCGACAACGCCTATTACAGTGGTTTGAAGATCATAAGGTGTTGAATTATCGGTTTAATGATGTTTATTAAAAACACTAAAAATCAGTTATTTTATGAAATAACAATTTACCTCTTAGAGTGGGAATTTCGAAAAATTCTGTCTTAGTGAGTGCCTACGTTGGGTTGGCCACATTTTTCCAAAATTTGGTGATTTTGAAAAATAGAATATCCAAAAATCCTGAAATTAGTTTTTAGATCTTATAACAAGGTAACTTTTACAACAAAAATTTGATCCATATTTCTGGTGCAGCGCTTCCGAAATAATGATTCGCGAACACCCCCCCCCCCAGGGTTCATGAAAAAAATATTGTATTGGCTAATTTTAAATTAAACATCGCAATAGGCAACAACCTTGTAACGCAACGAATCCCTACGCTTATGAAGACGTCAGTAAATTCTCAAACGAGCCGACAACTTCTACTTTTGCGAATCAAAAAGATAAATGAATTAGTAGTAAATCAGTTTAGTGATTTCTAAACTTTAAGCTGCGTACAGACCAATGCAACAAATAGCGCAAAACATTCGGGAACGTTTTGCAACAAGTATTCCACTCAGTCAAAACAGCTGCATTTTCTGTTTATCAGTGTTCGTCAACGTTTCCATACTCGCGCTGGTTGTCAATTGAAAACAGTCGAAAAATGAGAGACGAAAAACTGCAAATGACATGCTCTGCATTTATTGTGTTATGTGATGCATTAAAATCAAATAAAAAGAAGAAAAATCGTTGTTAATGGATGACAACAATCTTTAGAAGTAGATCCCGTTATAAAACTTCCAATTTACTAAATAATTTGTATATAAAAGATATAGATTTGTTCATATATTTTTATAAATTCTGCAATATTACTGGGATTCCATTGATTATTCATTGTCAATGCAAGTACAAATAACAACCTTGTAATTTGTGCGCCTCAGAGCTCAATGAACTGATTTGGAACCAACATAGTTGTAATGAGCTACCATCTCGCCAGATAGAATGTAAAAAAATAGGCGAACAGAGTTAGAAAAAAGGAAAATATGACAGTAACTATTTACAAACAGGTTTTTATTTTACCGGCGTGGAGTCAGAATCTAAACCGTTTTATGCAATCTGTAATGAAATCTTTTCTTCGTAGATACTTTGTAATAAGACATCTGAATCACAAGATAAACCTGTTAAGTATTTAAAAAACAAATTGGCAAGTAATAAAAAGTCTTTTTTTTCTAACAGATTTAAACGAAAGTAGTAAAATCGCTCTTAAGGCATCGTTTCGAGTTAGTTACAGAATTGCAAGATCTGGAGAAGCACATATACAGTGGCAGAAAATTTGATTAGACCTTGTGCTAAAGACATCACGAAGTGTATCATCTTCATCCAGCCCTTTGCGTCCACTGCTGGACATAGGCCTCACTCATTCTTGTCCATTGTGCTCTATCTTGAGCGATTTGCATCCAATTTGTTGCAATTCTCTTGAGATCGTCAGTCTAACGAGTAGGGGTCTTCCTCTACTTCTTTTGTCTAATCTCGGCCTCCACTCGAATAATCTCTTCGTCCACTTCCATCACTGATTCGAGTAACATGTCCGCCCAGTTCCATTTGAGTGTGGCAATTCGGAAAATTACGTCAGTAACTCCTGTCTTTCGTCTCAGGTCTTCATTTCTAACTCGGTCACGCAGCGATGCACCTAGTGCATATTTGGAGAAAAAGCGACAAAGGAAACCTTATTCCCTTATCAAACAACACAGTGTCGCGGAGAATTAATGATTTGGCAGATGATATGGAAAGTGAACTTTTAAAAAGAACAAAATTGAATTATTTCTCTATTCAGCTTGATGAGTTGACAGATGTAGCGAACCCTGCAGTATTGTTTGCGTATGTTAGATATATTTTTAAAAAATTCATTGAAAAAGGTATATTATTTGCAAAACCACTGGAAACTTAAACGAGATATGCAGCAATTTTCGATATGATCAATGACTATTAAAAAACAAATTAAATGAAATAGTCTCTTTGTTTGACTGTGTGAACTGATGGTGCAAAATCAATGATCGGAACATTTCCTGGTTTTGCGATGCCGATAAAGAAGATCAACGAGAATATTGAATGGACTCATTGCTGTATTCATAAACAAAGACTGACATGTCAGCGTATTCCTGCAGAGTTATTCAGCACTTTAAACGACGCTGTAAACTCTCGTCTACTCCGTGCGCTTTGTGAGAACTTTGGAAGCCTCCATGTTTCTTTACTACTTCAAAAAAAAAATAGATGGTAAGGTTTTGACCCACTTATTTGAACTGAAGTTTAAAGTTCAAGTATTTTTTCCTAACCATCCATTTTATTTGTCCTCTTTTATATCTAATATTTTTTGGATGCATACTTAACACACATTTTTTCTAAATTAAATGATTTAAATCTGTCTTTACAAGGCCTAGAAATCACCATTTTCAATATACTTGATAGAATAGTAGCCATACTAAAGAAGTTCAACTTTTCAATTCAGTGTAGGTGAATGTGCACCAATGTTTTGATTCTGTGGGCACCATTTTATTAGAAAATCAAATTTAACTTAACGCAGTTTTTAAAGGGATATTACTGAACATCTTAAACAACTTCATTTAACGTTCAACGACTATTTTCCCAATAAACCTATTGTATCTGGATTGAACAACTGGATACGTACTTCTTTTCAGGGAGATACAACTTCAGATACTTCTTTAGCTTTTCTGGAAAAAGAAAAGCTCCTTGACTTATCCTATTACATTTCCCTAAAAACTGTTTTTAAAGGTCGCCCTTTAATTGATTTTTGATTCCATGTAAAAAATGAGTATCCTGTTTCGGCGGAAAAAGCCATTAAAGTTGTATTGTCCTTTTGTACTACCTATTTATGTGAGAAAGCATTTTCAACATATACTTACCTGAAAAATAAATACAGACACAGGTTAAATGCGAAACCTGATCCTAAGACTCAAACGTTCAGGCATCGAATCAAATTTTGAATTTTTTTTCCACCAAACAGGCACAAATATCTCATTGAGGATATTGTTCAAAATCTGTATTATTGTATTCATTTTGTATTAATTCTTTTTTGTAGGATAAGCTATCACTTTAGTTTTAATAACGTTTGTAAATGTTTTACGATTATGTTTTAGTTTTTCATTATGAACTATTATTCAATGCGGAAAATATATCTTAATAACTCAATTTTACTGTTTCATTTATTGTTCCTAGTGACTGGACTGGAGGTTCGTCAATTTATTCCGGTTTTAAGAAGGGGTTCGCTAGAAGAAAACGGTTGGGAACCGCTGTTCTAGTGGACCAAGAGCAATCGGTGACAGTTTCCTCTTTTTCGCTTGTGCGATTTCGAAACTTCCTTATTTTAGGAGTAATACCACTGTAACTGCCGAAAAATAGGGCTAATTTTGACAATTTTTTTTAGAAGTGTGGAAGAGAAGTAGGAAAATCATTTTCGTAGAGTTAATCCAGCACATATTGAAGTATGAAAAAAGAATTTATTATTATTTTGATACAAAATGACGGCGACAGAGTCGATCTTCGAAATCACCTTTTTTTAAAAATTGAAAAACGAGCGAAAATATTTTGCGTGAACTATAGGACCTGAAACAAAAGATATAGAAAATGTATAGTTTATATATAATTGGTTTTTTAAAAAATCGAATTTTGAAGATATGGCGCACTTGAAAAAAAAAATTAGTCGATTTTCGATCAAAAATAAGGCAATAAATTGTTTATTAAAAAAAAGTTTACATCCAATGAAAAAAAAAGTAGCAGGGAAGATAATGTGATTGTGAAGCTACTGTTAAAATTTCAGATCGATCGGTGTGATACTATTGCGTATAAAAGTGGTTTTGAGAAAAATGCGTTTAAAGTTTTACATACGTGCACATTTATTATATAGGATGTCCTGTAAGTACCTCCTAATTTCTCGGGAGCATACAGGAAAAGTCAAAATAACCCTACTTTGTCACAGAAAAGAAAATCCTAAAGTGCCCCTCAACGGAGATACAGAGCCCTAAAAGGGTACCCAGCGATTTACCTTTTCGACTCTAAGTTTTGAATCGACTTGTATAATTTAATGAAATTTTAATATTTTATAGAGGGCATAAAGACTTATTAAACCATACTACAGTAGATGGCTTTAGATCATCAGAGAAGTCAGAAACGGACTTGCAGCCACACTCGTTGGGCCTATTTTTTGAAACGTGTCATTTACAGAGCTGAATACTGGTTTTTAAAGTACTTTGATCATTGCTCTTTAAAAAAAAGGTGTTCTTAATTTATTTCGATAAAACTGGCAGATTTCGAGATTGGACTAGGTAATTTTCAAGCTAAAAATCTTTCAGCATAAAGTCTTCTTGCCTTCGAAGAATTTGACAGCGCTTCACCAAAAGTTAAATGCATATCAGCATACTTTACCTAAGAATATCCTTCCATTTTTTAAATTTATTTTTATTTGAAGGCGGTTTTGACTGTAAAGTGGCACTTGTTAAAAAATAGGCCCAACGAGCTTGGCTGAAAGTCCATTCCTGACTTCTCTGATGATTTAAAATATCTACTGTAGTATGGTTTAATAAATCTTTATGGCCTCTATAAAATATTAAAATTTTATTAAATTATACAAGTCGGTTCAAAACTTAGCGCCGATAAGGTAAATCGATGGGTACCCTTTTAAGGCTGTGTATCTTCGTTAAGGGGCACTTCACGAATTTTTTTTCTGCGACAAAGTAGGGTTATTTTTACCTCACCTGTACGCTCCGGAGAAATTAGGAGGTACTTACCGGACACCCTGTATAGAATTGTTGCACTTGCGAACTTCTGGCATACCTGGTGGTCTTCTGTGAAACTTACCATTTCGACAGGTAACAGTAATACAAAAGCAATGACACGAAACGCGTAGGGGGCGCGTGCGGTGCCCTTCGTGCTTAGCGAGTGTTAGAGGCGTTCTAGAGATTTCGATATTTTAATTCTTTTTTCACTAAGGGACTAATTGGATATTGTTTTTGAATACTAAATAGTTCGTTTAAAGCAATAAAAAAAAAGCGACTTTTTCAACCTGCTGTAGTGGTGTTACCCCTTAATTTCATGATTTTAACTTTACTTCGGGCTATGCCTTCATATGTCAGTATGATGGAAACTCTTTGTGCGGTAATGTATGATAGTTTCAGAATTTAAGGATAAAATAAAGAATAAAACATTTCTTTTCATAAACACTTTTTTATTTTCTAAATTACGTACATAATAAACGATATGTTTTTTATAATGATTATGTTAGAATCAAACACTTTTTTTATTTTACATCAAACTACCTTATCCTAACGATATATATTTATTTATATCCGTAATTAACGTTGTTTTTATTATATATTTTTTATGGAAGACAGACCATGGCATGTTTCAAAAATTTTTATGAAAATTCACAATTGACTAAAATTGACTTTAAATTTGTTATAAATCGTGGTCTTATGAAAATTGTAACGTCTATCTCTGTCATACCAAGTGAAAAGTAATCTTCACAAGTATTCGTTTGATCTGCTTTCTGAAAGTCCATGTCATATTTGTGTATGCAAAAACTTAACAGTCAAAAACAATTTATTTTAATTGTTTTTTTATTGAAACTATACTATAAATATTTACAGCCGGATTCACTAACATGGTTTAAATTTAAAAAAGCCCTAAATTGATAACATAGGGCTTAAACTGACAAGAGCCAACAATAATTCAAACAAGTTTTAAACCCCAAAAATACAAGCATAAAAAAATCATTTTGTTTTACAACTGGAACGTCAAAAATGAAAAACTTAATTTATTTTCGGAATACAACTACTTTTCTTATATATTTCAAGGCTTTATCGCAAGGTTATTATCCTTAATATCCCTATATAAGCGTTTATTTTTTTGACATATGTAATATAAATTTTGACAATATCATAAGCAAGCCAAAACTGGCCGACTGTAAGATTTAAATGTCATGGCAACTAGATCGGGTTTAAATCCTAAATCTTCGTAATGAATCTGGCTGTAAATATTTTTTGAATAAATTTTGGAAATTTATTAAGGAATAATTATAAATGCATATACATTCCAAGAGCAGAAATAAAACAATATTAACAACAAAGTATTATCAAAGATTATTATAGCTAACGCTAATAATAATCTTTGGTATTATATATGTCGACTATACAGGGTGTGCACTGTGCTAATTTGTTAAGAAGCGAATTATGCCACTAATATAATTTTCATAAATCTCTTCATTTTAGAGATATAGAACGATTTTGAAAATTATTCAGTTTAAAACATCCCTCTTATCTCGGTTATCTTACAACTTATCGCAAAGTTAAAAGATAAAACCATTAGGATTTTTTATGTAGGGTTCAGTGGCGTAGTCAGTTTTTTATAGTTTTAATTGTTTCGAAGAAATAAATCAAACAAAATCACATTATTCAAAAATATGTAGGATGTCTCATTAAAAAAATGGCCAATTTGATTTATTTTTCCGCTAATAAAAACTGCCTACGTCACTGAACCTTACATGAAAAACCTCAAAGTGCTGTTTTTTTAACTTTGTGATAAATTTTAAGATAACCGAGAAACAAAAGATGCCCTAAAATGTGTAATTTTCAAAATCGGCCCCGTATCTCCGAAACGAAGATGTTTATGAAAATTCTATTAGTGACATTGTTCGTTTCGTAAAAAAATAGCATAGTGCCACGAAAACCGCATCCTTATATTTTTACTAATAATGAAGATAATCCGTAAAAACCATCGAAAATTGGATACTTTTATTATATAAAAAATAAATATTTTATGATTTATATCTAATTATGAATATACACTGGATATCCCTTCGATCCAACAAGTTTGTTCCGTCGTTGATTATGGTAGGTGGGTGAGTTCTTTTTGAATTTATGATTTAATTATTTTTATTTGATTTTGGAGCATTTTTTAGATTTAGAAATTACTACAGATGCAAAGTTTATAATTAATGTCAAAAAAAGAGGATTCAGAACGTTATTTTTACCATAAATATTGTTAGATACTATTTACATAACTCAATTGGCTAGGCAACCAGAAATTCATCGATGTATGTACCAATTAACATATTATACTTCTTTAAATAATGTAATTGGAAAAGGATAGCGTATACTCGATGGACTCACCAGTGGAAAATAACAATCACACCATTTAACAGCCCTCTTCCGTATATAAATATAAATATGATTACGTGATTTATCGACTTCACAACGGATCCTAGTTCTCTACATGGAAATTCGTTGGAATATCCAATGGAATTAAGTGTACTTTCGAGGAAAAATAATTAATTTTGTTGTATTTATACATAAAATTATAGTGATCATATTCTTTAACACGAGTTTGGATTTTTGTTTGGACACTTAGACTTTTGTTTAAGCGTAAAAATATTACGATAATATTTTTCCATACTCTATGAAGCTTATTTATGTCACAAAATTCGAAAAAATTACATACTCTTTTACTATTCTATAATTGTTTTTATTCAATAAAAATTTCCATAAAGAATTTTTGTTCCCTTAGGTAATGAATTTATACTTCTTATTTACAGCTAATAGGACCAGTCTTTTTATGCCCCGGTTAAATTATCAATTAGTTAACCGAGGGATTAAAAGTACTAGTTCGCTCTTAATAATGTAAATACTTTTCCAAGCAACTATTCAATCACAATTCTGCAACATCGACGGGAACGACACAATAACAGTATAAAGCAAAATTATAGGAGAGGTATATACAGAGTGTTGAAAAACTAGGTAACAAACTTCTAGGGTGAATAATGATCATTTAGATAGGAAAAAGATATGTAAATATAGGCTCAAATATGCGACTTCATGAACCTACGGAGCTTCAAAAGCAAAAAAAAAAAGAATTTTTTTCTCACCTTCCTTACTTTCATGAGTAGTATTTACCCTAGAAGCTTGTTACATATTTTTTACCCCTTGTATATTCAAGATCTATACAGTTTGTTTTAAATCTAAAATCACATTAAATAAAAAATCGTTAAAAACATATTTATATCAGCTAAGATGAGGATTATTAGCAATAGAATTTTAACTAGAAAAGATGCACTTATCACATTAAATAATTATTAAAATCTGACGCCCAAAAATTCCTTCACCTATCTATTATAACTAAAAGTTAGGATCATTCTCCAGTAGGAAAATCAAAGGAAAATAACTTTTATTGAAAATATACTATATATTTATACAATTAAAAATTTTAATACTGCCATGGAATTATTTTAAGAATATTCCACAAAATTTTTGATTAATTTTCTTAAAAAGTATTTCTTTTGTAAAAAAGTGTTAGTCAAAATTAAGAAGATAATTTCCTCACCTTACCTCATATTCTTTGTGAATTATATAATAAAATTAAAACTAAAAAGAATGGGTAATATCAAAGGAATGTCGAATTAAAAAAAATAGAACCACCTTCAAATATTAATGACGTTGGTTATAGATAGATATGTATTAGAGAGCCCACTACAATAATATAAATATATAATCACAGAAAAAAAATTACCTAACCATTGTTTAAAATCACCAAGGATTATTATAGCTGAGCATTAGCTATAATAATCTTTCGTATCACTTAAAGTATTTTCACTTAAAAAGTAAAATATTTTATAAAGATCACCGATCTAAAAAATACAATCAAAAATGCTTATGAATCAACAATGCTTTCACAAGTCGCACAAAAGGCTACAAGAAACAGATGTTTCAAAGTCTGTAACACAAAGCATTGTGAAACTGCTAGCGATGAAGCATTTTTTTATCGTGTTTTTTAGTTGGCGCTTTCTGTTAATAAGTGATTTTATTTTGGGGTACATAAACAAGTGATCGGCAAAAAAACTTATTACCCATTAATCAATTATTAAAAAATAAATAATCAGCTTTAATTTGCTGATTATCAGTTACTCTATAAATTAATAATTGGAGATTTTTCCCTTAAATTTTCAATTAATTAAGTAATCTGAGATCCTAAATTATCAATTAATACAGTATTTGCTAATTTTATTCCTACAATTATTAATTAACGAAGTAATTCAAAATTTCCTTTTTAAAATTATCAGTTGTCGAAATAATTAATCATTTTACTCATAAAATTACCCATTACAAGAATAATTAAAAATTGAATTTTCCGAATTAATAATTGGTATTTTTTTCTGAATTAAATTAAAACATAATTAAATGGTGTTTTATCGCAAATAATGCAGCGTCATGTAAAATAGCAACATAACTATAATTATTCAGGACGACGTGTAATTTGTACATTGAATAAAAATAGTCATTATTTATTGAATCGTGGAGGTGAGCTCCTGAAATGAGGTGTGGCTAAGAAACATTTAACTGGACCTAGTGCACGGCGTACTAAGAAGCTTCTCTCCTTGGGAAGGAAAGAGCTGCGAATTGTGGTGGGATCTTCATTGAATCGGTGTCGAAGACGACCCGACATGCAGATGGTGTTTGGAGGAGGATGAAACTGTTGTCCATGTCCTCAGAAAGTGCCCAGCACTCAACGGACTGGGCAGAGATATTTCGGAGATACAATTTTGTTACCGGAAGAAGTTAGGCAAGTTCAACTAACGAGACTGCTTGGATTCGCAAAGGCGATCGGCCTCGAATAACCTGCAGATATAGTGGGATGTAAAGGGCCCAATGGAGGCCTAGATATCGATGATCTAAAATCACCACCCCTTTTTCATTCATTCACTCATCGTAGTACCGAAAACTACTTCTTTAAACGTATTTATTTTTGTAAAATGCAATAGAAGCATTTATTTAAAAAAATAATGAATTTTGCAATAATTCGTTTAAATAAATTTATTTTGCAAAACTAGTGATAAATTTGGATTGAGCGATACTTTGATAGCGTTAAAACATCCATGGTTTATACGAATTGAAAAACTTAAAGCTCGCGAAAGGTTTCCAAAACTTTTAAAATTCATGCAACTTGAAATTTTCGAAATTGAATTTCTCGAAGAACAAGAGAGATATGTATACAAACTCAACGACATTTGAAAGAGTAAGACTTATACTTTGAGGTGCTACGTATAGTTTTTTGAGAAAAAAAATGTCGCGATGATACATAACCTCAAATATGGACCAAAATAGCGTTTTTTGCACTTTTAGGTTAGGATATTTAAAAACCTGATATGATGGAGAAATTTAGCGACCCAAAATCTACAAGAAATGACTGTTCTTATTCAATGTACAAATTTCAGGTCGTACTTGTGCAATTATGATTATCATTCACTTTCATATTACGAATCGTTTTGAGAACACGATGAGCTTAACTTGAACTCAGATGCGTTGATCTCGGAATATTCTAAAAGGAAGGCGCGAAAAACATGAAATTATTATAAAAAGCTTATTTACGCATGTGATCAAAATTTTTCATCGTCTTTTTTTTCCGCTTCTTTTCTGGTATTTTTAAGTTATATCGATAGATTTAAATTTTTTCGGCCATTTTGAATCTATTGACGAGACTAGAGCGTATCATCGTGGGCAGAACAATTGTCATTTTATTTTCAATAATTTATTATTTATTGTGGCCTGAACAAAAAAGTGTTTCAGTGATGTAAAATATATCTTCTTTACAATTTTTCCCCTAGAATTAAATGATGTAAAAAAATTTTCTTCCTATTAATTTTCCATTACTTTTTCAAAAAATTTGAATTGTTTCAATAAAAATTTTTATTCTTGTAAATTACCAATTAATTTGGACATATAAATTAGTCATTACTCTTCTAATGGGTAACTTGAAAAATGAACTTGTCAATTACTCTGGTAATGGATAATTTTATTTTTAAAATTAATAATTACTTCGTGAAATGATAATTTCAAAAATTACACTATCAATTAAGTTGTGAATTGATAAATGTAGAAATCAAATTACCAATTATTTCATTAAATGATAATATTATTTTTAAATTTATCAATTGATGAAGTAATTGATAATTCTATTTGAAATTATCTGTTACAAAAATTCATTGATAATATTACTAAAAAAAATATTATTGCCGATCTATGAACTAAACTAAAGATATGTATAAGTATTTTATTGTAAAGAATATACGAAGATTTACGATAGTAATATGTATCTATTTTGGAGTATATTATTTGTTATATCGGTAAAATTATAAAAAATTAGTACAAATATATATTTAACGCAATATATAGTATATTCAAAGTTTAAATCAATGAAAATATTTCAAAAAATTATTTTACCTTGCCTTACAATTTCTACGCTTCAATAAAAACTCTTATTCTAAGAATGTATAATTATTAGTTTGAGAGATCTGAGTTAATCTGGTATTTAAAGCATTCGTAATTTGGCGGTTTTCATCGAAATACCACACAGTAAAAAAAATTGGACGAGGTAAAAGACTTATTTGAGTTCTTGAATTTGCAGTGCGTTTATCTTTGTTTGTCTGTATGACGTTGGGATTAGGTTGTATCTCTAATCGGCATCAAGTATAAACTGGAAACTTAATCTTATTACGAGCTTATAGAAGGGGTCTATATTAAGTGGTAACACTATTGCTCGCTACGAAATAATAAGAGCTACAAAGTCAGTAAGACTAGAAAAAAATATCTTTTTTTTAGGGTTAGTTAAAAAGATGCGGACTGTGTTGTCAATTTTACCCTTTTTTCTAAGATACAAGGTAAAATTTAAAATGCGGAAAATATTTATTACTTAGTCAAAAGGTAAAAGAAAACTTGAGGTTCAAAATTTTTTAGAATATTTCTTGTCTAAAAAATGACGGCATTCCCCTATCATATAATGTTACAATTCTGTTTTGACAGGTCTATTTTTCTATTTATGAAATACGGATCTGGATTTTCTATACAAGAAACATTTTCAAGGACGGCCGTGGAATTTCTTAAATTAAACACCTCATTTTTATTTTATTGAAGCAGAGATTATCAAAATAAAGTATGCTGTTTATCTTTGAGGTCAATTCACATTGAAAATTCCATGGGACATAGATCGGGGCAATTTAATAAGTACGTTTATAAAAATGGGGGAAATGTGAAAAGGACTCATGAGGTGATACGTTCTGTTAGTCCTTTTTTGTGGAATGACGACATGAAGAAGAGTTGAGAGTTTTAAACTATGGATATTTCTGAGAACACCATGGGTAGACAAAGTTACAAATACTTGAAAATAAAACACTGTTTGCTTTTTGAAGATTCAGTAGTTTAATAGAAGTAAACTCTACCATGTTTGGCTTTTTCAAGAGTTCATTTAATACCAAGTTAAAGATGTTTTTTCTCACGTTTGTATATACTGAATATTTTATATATTCCTAGATTTAAAATTAGTTTTAGGAACACGGAAGTCAATGTGCTAAGATCTTTCCAGCGGAAATTTATGCTATTCTGCAGTGTGTCCATCTCTGTGAGAGGGACATAAACAGGAATAGAATATTAAACATATACTCAGACAGTAAGGCTGCGATATTGGGACTGAAGTCTAGTGTCGTAACTTCACGACTGGTATCTGAGTACAAGGATATACTGAACAGTCTGACAAGGAACGGCTGCACAGTCAGACTCGTGTAGATCCGGGGTCACTCGGATACCGTTGGTCAAAGGGAATTAAAACTGTTGCTGAAAAACAAATTTATTGAGTAATGGAGAAGAGCTCCTGGAATGAGGTATACCAAGGAAGATATAACTGGACCTAAGGCATGGCTTACTAGGGAGCTTCTCTCCTTAGGAAGGAAAGAGTTGTGAATTGCGGTGGGATTGTTGACAAGACGTTGTCACCTGAGGGGCAGAAACGAACGGCAGGATCAACACAGTGTATAAAGTTACAAATGTCAAAGTCTTGATTCATATGAATAAAGAAAAAGAAATCTTATAAACTATGAAATAGGGGAAGAAGTAATATCTGGGATACCTGGAACCCATTAAGTCGGAAGAAAGATACCGATTATTTCGACTTATGGAAGGAAAAAAAGTATAGGAAGAAGACAACATTTATGGCTGAAGTCTTTTACAGATTGGGATAACTGCCCCAATATATATATATATATATATATATATATATATATATATATATATATATATATATATATATATATATATATATATATATGTCACAATTTTTTTTACTGTGTATCCCTTTAGATAATTTACAAGAAGGGATTTTTTTTAAGTTCTTAAGTTCTTTGTTTCAAATTTACCTTAATTTAGATATGTAATTAGTTGTATGTGCAAAAAATACATATAGAAAATAGTGAACGACGGTGCTTGATTTATAAAAATTCGAGTGAATCATCTTAAATACCTTTTAAAGATCTAGAATCAGTAAATTTTACTAGATTAATGTTTCAATAATATACTGTACGTTCAAGCTATTTGTTCTATGGGAAAGCTATAAAATTATAATACATTGATTAGTATTGTTAGATATTTAAAAAAAAATATATTTATGTTAGTTCAAAAAGTACCATTTTATTTTGAAAGAGACGTTTTAAAAATGAGCGCTTCCAAAAAAATTAAATTAATTTTAACACGTACTTTACTTGTTATTTTTTCTACAAACATTATTAAAGTTGCCTAAAACGAGCTGAGAAATGTTCGAAATTTATTGAAAAGAAATGTTTCTAAAAATTCCGGGGTTTATTTTTTGAAAATCGTATTTACTCATGTAGAATCCAGTTGATTCTAATTATCGAAAATTTTTTCATAATAATATTCAGCATTCGTGTGTGCCATCGTCGACTGAATGTTTTTATGAAAAAGTTTTATATCTATATTTTTTGATTTTGATTTCAATATTAACTCAAGAAAACTGCTTTTCCGAAAAGCTATAAAATTATAATACATTGATTAGTATTGTTAGATATTTAAAAAAAAATATATTTATGTTAGTTCAAAAAGTACCATTTTATTTTGAAAGAGACGTTTTAAAAATGAGCGCTTCCAAAAAAATTAAATTAATTTTAACACGTACTTTACTTGTTATTTTTTCTACAAACATTATTAAAGTTGCCTAAAACGAGCTGAGAAATGTTCGAAATTTATTGAAAAGAAATGTTTCTAAAAATTCCGGGGTTTATTTTTTGAAAATCGTATTTACTCATGCAGAATCCAGTTGATTCTAATTATCGAAAATTTTTTCATAATAATATTCAGCATTCGTGTGTGCCATCGTCGACTGAATGTTTTTATGAAAAAGTTTTATATCTATATTTTTTGATTTTGATTTCAATATTAACTCAAGAAAACTGCTTTTCCGACCCTTGAAAATGTTTTTAAATAAGATGAAACGTCGGCAAAGGAAAAAAATTGTTTTTCTATGGTTCACGATCCAAATCCCAACTAACCACCCTATACCGATCAAAAGTCTTTTTCTGAACGAACAATTTCAATTTTGATTTATTGAAAAATATTAAAAATTCGCAGCATATTGAAAATCGCAATTATGGCTATTTTTGAAATCTTGGATATTTTTTACCCCAAAAAAAGACCTACGTAAAAACATGACATTAATTTGGCTATAACAAAACACACTATTTTTCATCAAGATGTTTTAATTTCTGACATGGAACACGTGCTAAAAAGAGCCAGAATGTGTGAAGCTGAAAACGGAAAAGTTATTCGCTTTATAAATCACCTAGGAACCTATAAGCCACCATGTATAAAACATCCTTCTTAAACTAGCAAGCATTAAAACATCCACTTTTAATAATGTTTATAGAAAAACGTTTTAATTTATTAAAAATTAAAATGGTATGCATTTCAAGATATTTTTTTGGCTTATCTTGACGCAATATTATTTAAGTTTAGGGGAGAGTTGAATAATTGCGCGCTGTTGAGATAATTTGACGCCTCAATACAACCCACTATGTTTTGCTAAGCTCTTGAAAGTGTTTTTCTACCCTTCATCCAGGATAATGTGTTTTGAACAATCGTGGGTGGTGGAGAAATTTATAAAGTTTTCATATTCATTATTATTAATGGTTTAATATTGTTTTCTTCCTATCTTTAATTTTCCAATTTAAATTAGCAACTCGTTGTTCGTATTATGAGTTTCGATAAATATTTTGTTTTAGAATATTTTATTTTATGTTCTTTTCAATATCAATTGTGAACCTGAACTAAATGGATACTGTTTGGAAAAACGCTAAGACCTGTCGAATTTTATTTTTAGTTTTGAGTTTTTTGCGTGATACCGAAATATACAGTGTAAATCAAAAAGGAGCTATGACGTCATCGATATATTTTTTTCAGTTGTAAACCCCATTTTTTATTTCAGAATCAGAAAAAGCATATTTTTTACATAAGACAAGCTAAATATCGATGTTGGTAACGTAAGGAAATTGTCGAGAAAAACTACTGTAAAACTTTAAAATATAAAACTGGGTCTCGTTAACAATCTGACAATAGCCTAATGGATGAATAAATTTGAGGTTATTGTCTATATGTATTCTCCTTTCAAGCAGAGAAGATAGAATAAATACAGAGTCCACTGACAAAACCATAAGATGGTCGAAACGCGTATGCAGCGAGGATCAGAGTTGTATTTGCAGGAAATAAACTGTTTGTATATCTTCTTTCCTTTTTCTCTCTTTGAAAGAGGAATACGTATAGGCAACTATTTAAACATAGCAGATAGATTCCTTTATTTTTTACTGAAATTTGGATTTGAGGTTATGTTTCGGACTTCTAAATTGTGGAACTGGGTCAAGTATACTTTAGTTTTTAAGTATCCTCATAAGATATAATCAAGTGGGGTCAAATCTGGTGATCTGGCTGGCGACTCAATTATCCCTCTTTTGCCTATCCAACAATTCCGAAAAACCTCATCCAAATAAGCACGACAGAGACAGCAACAAAGTTATATAAATGTTCGAACATACTTTTTTCGTCTACGAAAAGTCTTAAACCCTTATTTAAGATACAATATGTCTAATATCAAAACTGACTTTTTTCGCTCAAACCAAAGTTTTTTAAATCGAATTTGAACACAAAAAGTTACATTAATATAAAATTTCGTAACATAATTAGGACCTCATTTGATTTGTTGACCGTTTATGAGATCTAGAAGCTTCATAACTCAAGGAAAAATGTAAAGAAAGCTTAAATGAAGAATGGAATTAGGAAAAATGAAACAGCAGCTATTAATTGATCAGTGGACAGAGAACAGGATATTAAAGAATTGTCAAGTATATTATGAATTAATTAACACTTTTATAATATTAAACCTTAAATTAGGAGCAAACCATGGTTCGTAAATAATCATAATCAAAAAAGATTATTCAAGTAATATCTAGAATTTGTCCGAATTAGTAATATAAGATTGATCAAGATATTAAGGAATGCAATGAAATAGCAGATCCACAACGTATTTCTTTCATCTTCCCTTTCTTTATCATTAATTCCTTATTTTATGCTGTTTAATATATTTCTACTTTTCCTGTGGCGTTGTGAATCCAGCGTTTTTAAGATCTTCGACGCTTGGTTTGTGTAAACCTGGTCTCTACTAAATTACGTGTTTTGTCTATCCAGTATTATCTTGACGGGCAACATGTCTGAACCAGCTCCATTTTAACTTAGCTATGACGTTCTCCGCCCCAACCCTGCGTCTGATCTCCTTGTTCATTATATGGTCTCTCAGCCTTGTTCCCAACATCATTCTTCTAAGTAAATTGTTATTTGTTTGCAGATTGGACCGTATGAGATGTAATTTCCGTGACATATGTAACCACAGATAATTGATAGGAATAGTTCTGTTTTTTAGTATGGATAACAAATTTCCAGTGGCTGCCCACGTCAAATACACACGTCTGCTAATTTTTGCTGTTTGGTTCTCCTTATCTCGTTTTATCTTATGATTTAGATATAGAGCTTAGACAGATAGTCATCAACTTCTTCTATATCATTTCCCATTTCTATAACTCCATCTTCTGAGGTTGTGATCTTTGTTTTGCTTAAGTTCATTGTTAGTCCGATTTCTGCAGATTACCACTCTTTTAGAGAATAATTTCAAAATTTCTTCTTGTTTTTACTTTAATAATCTATTGACCGATAAAGAAGTAATACAATACATCTATTGCGGTAAATGCAGAGCTTTTTTTGACTGAGGATATAGTAGATTTTAAGTATCTCTTTTACATTAACTTAACATTGAATTCTTGTTAGTTTTTTCTTCAGGTAATAGCCAGTCGAAAAGTGTTTATATCATTTAAGTAACCCAATATGAGTGTATTAAGAGGAAATATAAGTTTAGATTCGGTTGGGACTCCAGATGTGTAAAGTTGAATTATGACGATAACACATTTAGTTGATCACTATCGAAAATTAATTGAACTGTGGAAATATTTTCCTCTTCCATTCAAGAGATGCAGAAGTTTCATCATAGTGCATTTAAGTGAATAGGGAAATAATATTTTCATCTGCCTTTGCCCTGGGATGTTAGATAACTCAAGTATAGTATTTCTCGACTGATGGAAGTAAATATCTGTTAGAGTCTCCTAGAGTATGTCATATTGCAATCAACAAATAGTTTTGATGGTAACTTTTCCTCAACTCCCCCATTCTATGAAGTACGTTTTAGCTGAACACTTATTCCAGGTACAATTTTTTATAACATAATTCGAATAGCAGAATTCAACTCTGACCGGATGTCACATAAACAAATTTAATATTGCTCGAATCAATAGAAACCAAAAAAATATCTTGAGAGAAAAATATGTGTTAGTATTTAGAATATAGAAAAATTGGATTAGATTTAAAAATCATCAAAACTCACTTTGGTGTTGATATGTTTCAAATGATATATAAACAAATAGTTGATATGAAACTTTTCCCTTTGTTCGAGGCTTGTAAAATATCTTCGTTAATTAAATAAGGTATTGTTCCTAGAATCTACAAATTAAAATTTATTCCATAGTATTATATTGTACGTTCTTTACTTTAAAGTACCTGAAGACTCCGTATCCGGTGACAGTTGCTAGAGCTGCTATAGCCAGAGTAGATCCGACGGCGATTGGTGCTGCTTCACTTCTAAAACAATACACCAAGAAATAGAGATTTTGACGTGTCAACGCAAACGAATTGTGTCATAATTTAATAGAAGGTTTGTAGAGTTTTTTTTATGCAAAATCCACTGTCGTATTTAGTTTTTTTTTTCTCAAAGCACCAAATTTTTATTTTTTTTGAAAATTCAGACTTAAATTCCCAGTAGACTATAAATATTGAATCTTATTAATAATTATACTTTTAATACAACGTCTTGAATATTATTTAGAATGAGTAAGACCTATGATATAATGTAGGTCAAGAGTTGAAGACAATTTTTATTATATACTAGACTTCATATATTTCCAAAATACAGTGTCTAACCTTATTATGTAAAAAAAAAACAGATGAATTTCCTAAACGGCTCAATGGATGGAACATTTTATTTTAAGTACACTGTTAAAAATAACCTTAAATTTAATGCAAATTTAATGTCCATTCTACATTAAATTTAATGCTTTTGTACCTAAAATCGTGAATAATTTACATTTACTTTAAATCTAAAGCAATTCATTCAAATATCAGTTCAATCTACATTAAATTTGATTAAATGGTATCTTAAATTTCGTAACTGAAAAGATATTTAAACTTTCTGTACATTAAAATTAATTCACAAGTAACTTAACATTAAAGGAATTTACATTAATAATCATGCTACATTGCATGAGATTCCGGGAAATGGCGCAACTTGTATTGAACTTTTTATTTGGTATGATATAAGTTGCTTAAAGGACTCAATTTTCTTTTGATGAAGTGTACACGTCTGTTGGTACTGACGAAAACCAATGAGTTCAAAATCGGTCTACAGATGACGGTACACTACCTATGGGAAAAATTTCCACCTTTCCCTGGTAGCAGAATATTTTGACCTCATATTAATGTTGTTGCATTAAATATGTTTTAACATATCTTAAATTCGATGAACACTGGCTATATATTTAATGTATATAGTCACCTTAAAAAGTAATCGTCAAAACTTTAAATTTAATGTATGATTACATTAGATTTAATGAAATAAATCAATTTAGATTAATGTAAATTATTAAATTCCATGCATTACATTAAACGCATTTAATAAACGTTTATGAAATTTGCTTCCAACACATTTACTTTAAATTTAATGCATATCCTTTGTACATTGTACTGTTGAAAATGGTTACCGTCTTCCTTGATACAAAATTGACCCATTTCTCCAATTTTTATAAAGTAAAGAGTGTTTTTTATAGAGGTATAGAACTTTTAAATGGAATAAAATAAAGATGAGTTTTTTAAATTGACATTAAATTTACTTTATTCGAAAGATAACCTTCTGGCATTATAATTTAAATATGACTTCTGGCATATGACCGCCACGGCTGGCTCGGACGTAATCTAATCTGGAGGTCCAATTTTCGATGACTTTTTCCAACATTTGTGGCCTTATATCGGCAATAACGCGGCGAATGTTGTCCTCCAAGTGATCAATCGTTTCGGGCTTATCGGCGTAGACTAGCGACTTCACATATCCCCACAGAAAATAGTCTAGCGACGTTAAGTCGTAGGATCTTGGAGGCCAATTCACGGGTCCGAAACGTGAAACTATGCGGTTACCAAACGTTTCCTTCAATAAATCAATTGTGGCACAAGCTGTGTGACATGTTGCGCCGTCTTGTTGAAACCACAGCTCCTGCACACCATGGTTGTTCAATTGATAAACGAAAAAGTCAGTAATCATGGCTCTATAGCGGTCACCATTGCCTGTAACGTTCTGACCAGCATCGTTTTTAGAGAGGTACGGACCAATGATTCCACCAGCCCATGAAGCACACCAAACAGTCAGTTTTTCTAGATGTAACGGTGTCTCAACATACACTTGAGGATTATCATCACTCCAAATACGGCAGTTTCGTTTATTGATGTATCCATTGAAACAAAAGTGAGCTTCATCGCTAAACAAAATTCGCTTATGAAAATCGGGATCAATGGCAATCTTGTTTTGGACCCATTCACCGAATCTACGCCTTGCTAGGTGATCGTGTGACTTCAGTTCTTGCACGAATTGGATTTTGTAAGCACGCAAACCAAGATCTTTCCGCAAAATCTTCCATAAAGTGAATGGACACATACCCAATTCCTGTGCACGATGGCGGATAGACTGATTCGGGTCTTCCTCTACGCTACGCTCTACAGCAGCAATGACTTCTTCTGTACGTACTGTACGTCTCTGTGGATGCGTATTATCATTTAGAGTAAACGTGGTGCGAAAACGTTCCATAGTTAATCGAATTAATTGCTCTGATGGACGATTATGTTGAACGTAAAATGGACGTAGTGCGCGATACGTATTTCGAACAGAACCATGATTTTCAAAATAAATTTTCACAATTTGGAAGCATTGTTCAGGCGTCAGTCTATTCATGTTGAAATGCCAAACCAAACTAAACATAAATCACTTGATAGCTGACAAAATGGCCGCCAGTTAAAAAAGTGTCGCCAACTTAAAGTTCTATACCTCTATAAAAACACCCTTTATTTAAAATAATAATAAGCTTGTTTTGTAAAAACTGAAAAGCCAAATTTTTTGCATTGTGAAGTTATTTTACCGAAAGACGTTCTAAAGTGTGTTTTTTTTTTAGAAGTATACAATTTTAAAATGAAGTAAAACACTTATAAATAATGTTAATAGCTAAGGTTTTGGCTTTATTTAAAAGAAAATGGTAAGCCATTAGTGTTTAAATATGATTTCGGGCATATGAGCTCCACGGCTGGCTCGGATGAAGCGCAATCGGGAAGTCCAATTTTCGACCACTTTATCGAGCAACTGGGGTCGTATATCAGCAATTACTCGACGAATGTTGACTTTCTAGTGGTCCAACGTTTGTGGTATATCGGCGTAGACTAGTGATTTTACATATCCCCAAAGAAAGTAATCCATAGATGTGAGATCACATGATCGTAGAGCCAGTTCACCGGTCCATTACTCGTAATCCAAGATCTTTCCGTAAAATCTTCTACAAAGTGGATGGGCACAGCTCCAATTGTTGTGCACGATGAAAAATCGACTCATTCGGGTCCTCCTCAACACTATGTTCCCCAGCCCCAATAACTTCTTCTTTGCGCATTGTACGGCGTCTTTGTAGATGCGTATTACCAACCAGAGTTTACGTAGTGCGAAAACGATCCAACTTGCTCGGATGAACGATTATGTCTACTGTAAAATGAACGTAGCGCACGCTGAGTTTGGCGAACTAAACCATGACTCTCAAAATAAATTTGCACAATTTGCAAGCGTTGTTCTAAAGTGAGTCTATTCATGGTGAAATGACAACACATACTGACCACAAATCAACTATGAACTATCAAATGCATAGTCATACACGTAGTGTTGCCAATTTAAAAACTAATCCTCTAAAAAAATACCCTTGATAAACCACGTTTTGTAAACAGCCCCAAGATCAAGCATTCTGGGGGGCTAAATAACAGGGCCCGCTGGTACCAAGCCATCTCACTACTTCGCAAAGGACACATTTTCTAGCAATTCAAAGATTACATCTTCCAAATTTCTAGATAGCGGTTTGCTGTGAGACCCATGTCCCAAATTCGATACCTAATCTGTGTTTCTTAAATAAAACAAGCCATACCATTGTTGCTCCCTTTCATAAGTAATATGAAGATTTTCTACTACTGACCAATGTCTGGTATTTTGTCTGTTAAAAATACCAGCAATTGTGAAGTAACATTCACTCGACCAGATTACCAATCTTCCAAAATTGTCTCTGGCTCTAACTTGTTCCATTTACCAATTGCAGAATATTATTCGACGTTCTGTATCACCGGGAAGAAAATTTTGCACAATATGAAATTTGTAGGGGTAATACTTATATTTTCTAATATTGATTATCTACGACTTTTGATGACAACAGTTTCCATTTCTATCCTTTTACATGAAGTTGAGGCCGTTGCTTCTGCACAAGCCAGAACATTCATTTCATCTCTCCCTCTTTGTTTTCCTTGTCATACATTTTAGGCCGCAGCTGCGTACTAATTTACTTTGTGATAATATTAAAGCAGTGTAAAGAATGAACCTCCACAGGGAGGAGTCCTATCGCCTTTGTCGTGGGGCTTTGTGGTGTACAGCCTGCTGAAAGAAATTAATGAGGCTGGTTTGTATACACAGTCCTACGCCGACAACTTGGTCATTTTGTGCCCTGGTCGCAATATCCGGTACGTAAATGGTGCAGGCATTCCTGTTCGCAAAGTGATGGTGCCCCAGATGAGGGCTCGTAATAAACCCGGACAGAGCCGAGGTGGTACTATCTACAAAAAAGAAAAAAACGGGGAGATTTCTCACAATTACATTGATGAAAAGGATTCTTCAATACCAGGGAACGGTCAAATACCTGAAGATAATTATGGATTTACAACTAAGCTGAAATGATCATATTGAGGCATGAACCAAGAAGGCATATGTGCTTTTTGAGCTTGCAAACGAACCATTGGATGTACATGGGGGCTGACATCAAGAGCGGTATTTTGAATATACACTATGGTGATTCGTCCCACGATCGCGTACGCTGTTATTGTCTGGTGGCCTAGTTCAACAAAGCGCAATCACCATCACCTTCTTCAACTTGACAAAGTTCAAAGAATGGCTTGCATAGAACTAGCTAGTGCGATGAAGATTGAACTCTGGAGATCCTGGAGAAGGTATTCTTTTCACTTATACATAGACAACAAGACCCTGAAGGCTACATATCGTCTCAGCTGCCTAGGGCATTTCGGAGCTGGAATGGGCGGCTACTCTCTAGTGTCTGAGAAAGTGTGATGGAGAGATGTCCGTCACTCCCTATACAAACATAAACATATTATATGGCACCTCTCTTAAAACCTAACTACTCTCTTGAAATACTTTTTCCATTTAGAGAGAATTGGGAGGAGGAGCAAAATCTTCCGAGAAATGGATCTTGGTGGTTTATAGATGTATCTCGACAAGATTTAACAGCTGGAGCCGGAGTGTTCGGCAAGAGCTCCTGTGCTCAGAGAGTTCTACGCTCTCGGACAACGTGTGATGATCTTTACTGCGGAAATTTAAGCTATTGTGCAGCGTGGCCATTTCTGTGAGAGGGACACAAGCAGGAATAGGATAATAAACGTATGCTCAGACAGTAGGGCTGCTATAATGGCACTGAAGTCTAGTGTCGTAACTTCGCGACTGGTGTCAGAGTACAAGGACGTACTGAACAGTCTGACAAGGAACGGCTGCACAATCAAGCTCGTGTGGGTCTCGGGTCACTCTGATGTACACGAGAACGAGGAAGCAGGCCGTCTGGCAAAGATGGGGTCCGCGTATGATCCGTATGGACCCCAACCAGTTCTACCTGTCCTAATTGCCGTTGGTAAAAGGGACTAAAACTGTTACGGGAAAGCAAATTTATTTAATCGTGGAGAGGAGCTTCTGGAATGAGGTTTGCCAAAGAACACATAACTGGATCGAACGCAAGACTTACTAGGAAGCTTTTCTCTTTAGGAAGGAAAAGCTGCGAATTGTGCTGGGACTGTTGACAGGACATTGTCACCTGAGGGGTCATCTTCATTCAGTTGGTATTGTAGATGACCCGATGTGCAAATTGGGTTTGGAGAAGAATGAATCTGTTGACCATGTCATCAGAAAGTATCCCGTACTCCACGGACTGACGCAGAGACGTTTCGGAAATACAATTTTGTCACCGGAAGATTTTGGGCAAGTTCAATTAACGAGTTGCTTGGATTAGCAAAGGCGATCGGCCTTGAATAACCTGCAGCAATGGTGGGATGTAAAGGGCACAACGAGGCCTAGACATCGATGATGAAATATCACCACCTTTTGTTCATTCATTTAAGTCATTCTTTAATTTGGAAAACATGTCTGGATATGGATGCCTTCTTGCCGAATATTTACAATGCAAAAGCAACTTTTCAGTATCTCATCGCAGCTCTGAAAGTTTTTCTTTGATAGCAACAAATATGTATTATAAGTACCTGTTAAAATATAATTCAGGGGCTTCGTGACAGATCTCGTTCGATTGGATAAAACATAGCACGTCATACTTCTCATAATTTTTTATAATTTTGGACAGTCATCGATTATTAAAATACTCAACGGACTAAATTGAACTTTCTGCATCAGTATATCTAGTGATCCAGATTTACAACAGTAATAAAAATTGGCATTTTTAACTCATAATATATTTAGAGGATCTCAGAATCTTTAACACTAAATGATCCTTAAGACGTTAGGTATACCAAATTATTATTATTAATAAGATATGTATTCAATATTCGTAGCCTACTGCAAATTTGCTTGAAAAAACTGAAATCGGGCTGTTAAATAATATATAGGGTGTTCTATTTAAAAAAAAACACACACACACAAGTTGGGTCTATATCTCAAAGTCTGATGCCTTTTCAAAAAGAAACTAAGTACGTCAACGAATTTTACGTAAAAAACTCTACAATAGCCCGTTTTTACTTTTCATTAATTTACATGTTAACTAAGATAAGAAGGGGTGTTGTAAATGGAAAATTTTTTATTTCGCCCTGTACCCTAAAAACAGAGAGAGCTAAGAAAATTTTGTTTGATACATCTTTTGTTTAATAAAAATGTAGCGGAGGTCTCTATTTTTATTAATAATAGAGACATTTGTAAAAATTTCGAAAATTGAACACCCTTGTGCATGTTTTCTACCTATTTACTTAGATAATAGCACATTTTACAACGTTTTTTTAATTCTCTGTAACTATTCTCGTTGGAGTAATGTGATTGATTCATGGGTTTCTTTTTCTCGTTTATCGCTTATAATTCCAAAAGGATTTTGCCTTTTTGAATCATATTGAGTGCAAACTTTACTATAATTTTGGAAAATTGAATTCTCACTCAATAAACTACAAAATTAACCAGATATATTAACTTATCTCTCACCTAAAGCTCCTCTGTGCTTTACACTCGAACGGCGTAGAAAAGTTTTCACTTCTATACATAAATGCCTGGACTTGCAGTGCTCTAAGAAGAAGAGTTCCGTGGACATCTTTCGGAGGATGGTCTGCTTCATCGGTTTTAAGTGAAACGTCTACTTCGTCACATAGATAAGATTTTCCTACAGGAGTGGGAAGAACCATGGCGTTGCTGTAGAGTTTAATTGTTTTGTCTAAAACAGAAAGAAGTTTAATTATTTAAACAAGGAATACACCTAAGAGCACTGTTCTGCATTTTGAAGTTTTTTGTTGCTTCCTGATATTTTTTTTTGGGGTTTCATCACCCATAAGTTTTTAGAGAAGAAAAGAAAAATATAAAATATGAGAAACCCAAACCATAAGTAATCTAGTAAATTTTGAAAAATTAAAAAAAATCACTTTTTTTACAAAATATAGTAATGTAATGAAAAAAGAATAGGACCATAAAATACATTTTGTTGCCGACTTCCACTTGTATTCACCGGGATCGGTTTTTTGTTTGAGGGTTCAACAGTAGTCTGCTAACATATTTGAGGTCCATTTTCCACTATACCTCTTCTCCAGTTTGCTGGTGAAACTTTCGCCGTGTTTGTCTGAAACTCAACTTAAATTGTCAGGGAAGAATTTCAAATAGGAGTGAAGAAAATGCAACTTAAGTGACATGTTGTAACTAACGTCATGTAAGATTGTACAAGTTCTTCAACTGGATCTTTGTAGTTCTCTGATTTCTTGTTATCTAGGATATTCCCACATACATTTTTGAACGTCCATGCCCTATTTTCTATCCTCGAAAGTGTAGCTTCAAAATTTTTGTCTTTAAAAAGTTCTTGTATTTGCGGCCCAACGAACATTTCTTCTTTAAGCCTTGCCTCACTTATACGCGCGAATTTCAGTCTCAAATAAAGAAAAACTTTCCTTTTATATTTAAGGCTTTAACAAAATGGAACAAATAGCCAAAATGGAGCAAATAAATAACACATCGGCTGATTTTATAGAATGTATGGAACAACGTTACTTTAAAGAGAAACAAGAAGAAGAAGAACAGCGACAAAAAGAGAAGCAAGAAGAAGAACATCGCCGCCAAAAAGAAAAACAAGAAGAACAACGTCGTCTAAAAGAAAAACAGAGAAAGAAAAACAAGAAGAGGAAGAACGTCGCCAAAAAGAAGAAGGACGTCTCCAAAAAAAAGAACAACGTCGTACTTAAAGAAGACCATGTAAGGAAGAATACAAGAACTGCTGCAAAATAGAACAAAGAGGAGGGTTTTCTACACAGAGAGCCAGTTTTGCCGCTGATTCAAACTGGAGTACAGTTTAGATGAGAAAAGACCTACTTCAACTTAAAGGAAAGGTCAATGCTACACCTATTATCATAACTATTGATACTGGTGCTACAGTATCTGTGATAAAGTCATGTCTTGTTGATAAATTTAAAATCCTACCATTGTTCAGAAAAGTAATGTTAAGAGCTGTAATTGGACAAGCATTTCATGTGATTGGAGAAATGCAAGTTCAGATTCAATTTGGAAAGCTAAAATTAAACCATTTGGTGTGAAATGAGTTTATCCTGGGAATGGATCTGATTGAACTACAAAAGCTTAACATTCTAAAGTCTGCGAACCCAGTGGGAGATTTTTAAAGAGACAAAACCGTAATAGTATTTTATGCTTTCAAGTACGCATGTTCTCGTACGTCTCTTTTATATTTACAGCATGGCCCACGAAAACAGATAGTTGTTCATTTCCATTAAACAAAAAAATTATCTTTAGATTTGTCTTCGATGGATCAATAATCAGTAGCCACTCGGTGGGTTGATAGGAAAGGTCACGTTCAATGATTGATCCTTAAATATGACAATAAACTAAGTCATTTGTCATTGAGAAAAATACTACCAGCATAGACTACCTTTTCCGAAACTTGAAAATGTTTACTCCTTTTTGTTAGAGATTCTACTGCTGTAAACGAGAAGCAAACAGCTGTGACTTTGTTTTGGGAAGATCCAAATCACGAATATCGTTGAGCTCTTCCTGAGATAGAAAATGGGGCTATTTACTGCTATTACATTCGTAGTAGCCATTCCATTAAGGTTTTTAAGCAAGTGTGGCAGCAAATTTTGTCTTGATCACCAACTTTGCACCCAAAATATAACTCGTAGGCTTTTCTCACAAGTGGGTTTAATATGTTTCGTTGAGCTGTCAGTGTCACTTCACCACATATATAACAGAAACCGTTCTGGTTGTTCACACAGGATCGCGACGACATCGTTTACACATGGCTAAAATAATAGCACTACTACAACGCTATCACTTTCCGCTAGTTCTTTGCATTTCGCTGGAATTCATGATGATAACCAGGATGGCGGATAAGCACTTTAGAAAAAGGTTAGAGCATCTAAAAAAAAAAGTATTTCTCTTCGGCTGCTCCTTGATAGCAAAGGATATCAGAAATTTTCATTCGGGAAGTCATGCTCAATCACATTTCACTTTTAACACGACTGTACCATACATGTAAATAATCTTTGTTACATGTAAGTATTTAAATATAATCTCGTTTTAACACTAATCGAATGATTAGTAAAAAATTTTTTTACCTCTAGTTCTAATTCCATGAAACTGTGGCACATCAACACTGACTGTAAGCTCGATGTTTGATAAATACCAATGCTCGCCACCAGGTGTCTACAAAGTTAATTTTATAATTAATTATAATACAAATTAAATTTTCATAAAAAAATTGAACCGACTTCTAAAAGTGCGCTAAAAAGTGAAAAATAACTATACATTTTTATATGATATTGAAATTTTTGAAGTCGGCGCCAAACTGATACCGCATAAACAGATTAAAAATACGTGATTTATAATTGCTTTCTTACCGTATCTCGTGTTAGGAGTTATATGTTTCATTCGGTAACAATTTGGCGCCAAGTTCAAAAAATTGAATTTTACATAAGAATTTATCTCGTTATTTTTCGCTTTTTAACGTTTTTTAAAGGTCGGTTCAATTTCATTTTTGGATTTTTAGTTTTGAATTGAGGTGAGTTTCTAAGATCGCAAAAAAGTACCCATTTTATACATAGCTATAGACCACACTCTACTGATCAACGAAAAATTCTTTTATTCTGAGAATGCCCCAAATACCAGTTTTGAATAAAATTGAACCAAACAAATATTTAGTCTGCCATAGAACCTAAGATATGCAAATATTTTAGTCCGACATATTTTATTTGGTATATTAAGTTTGAATTAATTATTTTAAATCAATCTGGACAAAATCGGAAAAATGTAAAATTTTATTTTTAGTCCCCCATATTGTATCTGCTATATTAAAATGTAAAAAATTAACTTCAAAATCACAATCTACGATTCCCAAAAGCCCTAAATACCAATTTTGAAAAAATGTGAATAACGTAAAATTTTCAACTCACCATATTGGTCGTCATATTGAATTTCAAAAAAATAATTTTGAACTCTTAATCTAATCTTAATCTAGACCATCGAAAACCTCCCTTGCCAATTTAGGACCGAATCCAGAAATGTAAAATGTTAAGACCGCCATACTGAATTTTTTTAAAACAATTTTGAATTCGTTATTTACACTCTCATAAATCCCCTAGCAACAAATTTTGAACAGAAGTAATTTTTTTTGTTCGTCATATTATCAGCGCCATTTTGGAATCAACTTTGGCTAAAATAATACCCCAGCAACTTCCTTAACATGATGCAAAAAATTTCATTGAAATCGGTGCGGCTATTCCAGAGTAATCAACTTACATACAAAAAAAACACACTAAGCAGTCGAATCGTGAACCTCCCTTTTTTAGGGTCACCAGATGACAAGAATTTTCCTGACGTGTCCGGAATTTTGGCACTGTGTCAGAGAAACAGGAAACAACTCTAATTGTCAAGAAAAGCTTTTTATTGTTGTCGGCACTTGCGGAGTTGTCAAAAAGTATTCTTTTATGAGCAAATACATTTTCAGGATTCGTTTAATGGCTGGAAAAAGGCCCAATCACCTTGTTTTGCTATGGTAGAGCGCATGCGCGACGTGCAAAATTTTAAAATTAGGTGCGCGACCCATATTTTGAAAATCTCGCCGCATTCTCATACCACATACAAGATTCAGACAAAATTTCAGGAAATTTACTGAAAAGTCAGGAAATCTCATTATTTGATCTGGTAACCCCACTTCTTTTAGAAATTGGTTAAAAACAAGAATTGACACGAATGCATAAACTTAATAACATCAAAAAAGAATCTATTCTACCGTTCTACAATGGCGTAGTTAGCCTTTCGAGGCGGGGAGAGGCAAACATTTTGAGAAGCTCGATGTTTCTCTGAACTGTCATAATTGTTAATAAAGACATATATTTTCTCAATTTACATATTTTAAAGAAATATTAATGGATAGATTTAACTAAAATAAAAAATTGCACTAGAAATCAAAACATAAATGTAAGAGAATGTCATAAAAAATACTGTGCTGTATCAGGGCGCTGGGGCTCTGATTAATAGGCGCAGGGGAAGGGCAATCGGCCTCCCTTAGCTCCTATCTGGCTATACCACTGCTGTCCTAATTTTATTACCAATAACCAGTAGCAAAAATTTATTAAGATTACGGCAAATAAATTTTACCTTAGCAAAAGTGAGACTCAGACTGTATCCAGGCCAACCAAGGGTCATTTTAACGACATCTTCTTTGTCACAGTTTCCAGTTACCATCGCATTTTCTGGAATAAACGAATCCGCTTGTTCGTCCAATCCGTGAAGTTTAAAATTTACCTAAAAACACAATGTAACGTCGGTAAAGTTAATAGATATTTCGTAACATAAACGTTTATTAAAAAATTTTTGCCTTGCCTCTACAACAGCATCGGTTTTCAACAAAATACACGTCGTATCCGTTTCCCTATGAATAAACCGATAGAGGGCGACACCGCTGTCATCCTTAGGGGATTTTGTAGAAGATCCTGCGGCATCTGTGGTAGGTTTTGATCGTGGTCGTAGAGTGGCTTTCTGGGGTAAATTTAAAGAGTCGGCAAGGCCTCGTAGTGAGACACCTAAATATAAAGTTTTAATGAACTAATTTTTATAAAATATGGTGATTTGTTTACTAGACAACATTTCACAGTAAATTCATTTTTGTTCATAGGAGAGTAGTCATTTTTATTTCGAGAACTGGCAACACCGGCTAGATTGACATATTCATTGAACGTTTTGACATACAAGTTTTATTTGTGTTATTTACGTGTTATAAACGAATGCGGGGTCGTATTATTTCTCTCACTCCGAACTGCGATTGGCCGGTGTGCCCTTTGAAATTACGGGAGCGAGAGAAATAGCACGACTCGCCATTCACACTCGCGGAAATTGTATATGAACGCATAAATTTTTACCGCATGTCACACACAAAATAAATTTTTACTAATGTAGACGCGGCTTTACATGCTGTCCCCCCGTAGTTTATATTCGAAGATTATAAAACATAAAAATTATTGTTAAAAAACTTGCACTAAAAATTTTTCCTGTTTGTTCTCGTATTCAATACCTCCTGGACTATCACTTTAATATGTTATTTCTATTTTTGTCATTTAATTTCGTTTAACTTTCGTAGGAGTTGGACGTTATTGATTTTAAACTGATATGTAATGGAAACTGATTAAACATGTTCTATTTTGGACATATCGTGAAAAAAGAAATGTACGTAATGGAAAGATACGGATAAACAATATATGACGTTATACGGTCTTATACTAGGCGTACCGCAGTAATTAACTTTTAGTAAGTAATTATAATTTCGTCATATCCGTCTATTGGTCCGTCCGTTCATCAGTATGTAACAGCTTTGTAACTTTGTCATTTTCCTTTCCTTTGCAATGAACTTAGCCCATAAAACAAGAATAATAAAATTTTTGTAAAAAAACTAAACTGACTTCTAAACAAGCGCTAAATTGCGAAAAATAACAATATACATTTTTATATGAAATTAGAATTGTTGAAGTCGGAGCTAAATTATTACCTGACAAGATGCGATTCACATGAATAGATTGAGAAATACTTTATTTGTGATTGTTTTCTTATCGTAGCTTATCGTTACCAAATGAAACAAATAACTACTATTTCTTTCATTTGGTAATAATTTGGCGCAGACTTCAAAAATTTCAATTTCGTGATTGCTTTCTTACCGTAGCGTACTGTAACCAAATGAAATAAGTAACTACTATTTGTTTTATCTGGTAACAATTTGGCGCAAAATTTCAATTTCATATACAAATATATATTGTTATTTTTCGCTTTTTAACGGTTTTTTATAGGTCGCCTCAATTTTTTTACAAACATTTCATTTTTCGATTTTTAGTTTTGAATTGGGTTTCTAAAGTCGCCATAAAGAATCCAGTTTTCCATAGTTGTGGACCACACATTGAACAACAAAAAATTCTTTAATTCTGAGAATTCTCCAAATACTATCTTCGAATGAAATTCTAGCAAGAAAATATTAAATCAGCTGTAGTAAATCCACTATTTTGAATTTTAAAAATTAATTTTAGAATCGGAACCTAGGCCCCAAAAATACCCCAATGTCGATATTGAAAAAACTTGAGACGTAATTTTTTTAGTACGACATATTTTATCCTGCATATTGAGTTTGATGAAATTAATTTAAGATCTGTAATAGACACCCCAAGAACCCCCCAATATCGATCTGGACAAAATCGGAAAAATTTAACTGAATGTAATTTTTAGTCTCCCATATGGTATCTACCATATTAAATTGTAAAAAATTAAATTCAGATTTTTCACCTACGATTTCGAAAACCCCCTAATACCAGTCTTAAAAAATCTGAATAACGTAAAATTTTTAACCCATAATATTGAATCGGCAATATTGAATTTCAAAAAAAAATAATATTAATTATTAATTTTAAACTCTAAATTCAATCTTAATCTAACATTTTGAAAACTCCGTAGTACCAATTTTGGACATAATCCTAAAACATAAAATTTTTATACCGCCATATTGATTTTTTTAAAACAATTATGAATTTATTTGTACTCTCAGAAACACCCTAGCAACAAATTTTGAACAAAATCGTTAGATGTTAAGTTTTTAGCCCACTATATTGGGTCCGTCATACTGAATTTTTTAAAAACGATCATATTCCTAATTTACAGTTTTAAAAACCTTCCTTTATTAATTTTGAACAAAATCGATAGATATTATATTTTTGGTCCACTACATTGGTCCACCAAATTGAATTTTTTAAAAATGATTTTAGATTCATTTTTTTGTTCCCGAAAACTCTGCCATACCAATTTTGGAGAGAACCTAACAAAATTAATTTTTTTGGCTGCCATATTATCAACGCCATCTTGAATTTTACTGATCCAATTTGGACCAAAACAATATGGGACCACCGCAGTAATTTCCTGAACATAATGTAAAAAATTTTGTTCAAATCGGTAATGCCGTTCCGGAGTAATCGTCGTAAATATATAAAAAAAATCATACTTCTTTTAGAAGTCGGTTAAAAAAGAATTAATCAATTCACGTGTAATATGCAAGCGGTTCACATTTCAAGTCCACGAAACCTTTTTTATTAAATTTGTTATATTTTTCTGTGTAATTTTTTTTAATAAAATTTTTTTGTCCGAGTGATCCGTCAATTGGTATTAACAAACAGCTTACAGAAAAAAATGCACAGAATCGATTCGCAGATTGAATAAAACATGTGAAAATAAACACTTTTTGTCTCTCGACAAATTTTCGAAAAATGCTTCCTTTCTGAGATATTTGCGATTTGCAGAAAAATGACGAAATCCGCCATTTCTGTAAATTTTTTCCTCGAAAACTTTGAACCTTCAACTTCAACAGAGATTTTTTTGGATATGGGCAAATAAAGTCTGTAACGCTGAAAGTGAAGCTCATTTGTTCCATCGCTAATAATTAACACAGGATTTAGTACAAAAAATCTAAAGTTGAAATGTCAACCGATATTAATATTTCAGAAAATATTAAATTAACAAATAAAAAAGGAAAATGGAAAAAAGGGGACAAAGAAAGAGTAAAACATTAGTAGAAGTACCGGAACAAACACATTAAAACCCCACGCTTCCATATCAAGGAGTCTCATTCGGCCTAGATCCTGCATAATTGAAAATTGCATTTCCCTGCGCATTCGGCAAAAGAAACATTTTTTTATAATAGAGCAACAATTGTAAACACAGATGCTTATACAGAGTGTCCGGGAACATGTGAGAAATGTCGCGGATATGAAAAAAAACACGTGAAAGGAATACTACAAGTTCATATAAATTTTTTTCGTATAGGCCTCTTCTTCGGAGATATGAGCTCCCAAAGAGCTGCAATGGAATCCAGTTGTTTACACATAATTATTGAATCAACAGGTATATTTCAATTTTTTTTATTATGATGTATACCAGGTAAGACCCTTCAAATTACTATCCAAAAAAGTGTTGTGAATTACTTACAGCTGCAGGGACGGACTAGCTGTGACACTCATGGCCCCATGATAAGAACTTTGGGCAACGTTTTTTACATACCTTTAACTAATGACTTAAAATTAAGTATTCATCATTCATGTCGCTAATCCTAACCGTTTTCGAAAAAACGTCATTTTATTTACACTGTTAGTCCACTAACTTCTGTCGGGTTGAATATGAAATGAGGAATTTTCCCCTGTCACCTTGTTTCAATAAAAAGTTAAGCTAACTGCTTAGTTAAAAACTTCGTAAGAGGGTTCAACATCGTCTCTGTAAAGTATGATACACTTGCGGGCACGACGAATTGAGGACTGCTGTACCCGCCCCATTAACTCAACATTGTTCCTTATTTGATCTCCCTGAGGTGTCCCCACAGGTAAAAATCGAACGGCGTTATGGCGGGAGATCAAGGAGGCTAAGCAATAGGTCCTCTACCTATCCAGACGTTATTCAGGTGCTCCCGCACAGCAACGCTGAAATGAGATGGTGCCCCATCGTGCATGTAGTACATGTTTCGGCGGGTTTCAAGTGATAAGTGCTTTACTAAATCGTGAAAAGCGTTCTGGAGGAAATCCAAATAAAGTTCTCCATTCAATCGTGCCGATAATACGAGTAGTCCAATCAAAAAAATTGCAAAAGATTCCTGCCCAGATATTAATTGATTGAAATTTTTATTGATAACGCGAAACAATAGTTGCACGCGGATTTTCATCAGCCCGTACATGTGAGCTGTGTAAATTTATGGTACCATTTTTGGTAAACCCTGCTTCATCCGTGAATAGTGCTAATGAAGTTTACATTATTTCATTGCTGATTCAATAGCCAGTTTGCAAACTGCATTCTACGGGGAGAATCTTCAGGAATCAGTTCATGCACTTTTCAAATGATATGGATATAACAGCTATTCTTGAAGAACTTCATGTACTATTGATTTCGATGTATTAAACTGTGCTAATAATTTTCGAGTGCTCGTTGAAGGAATATGATCTACAGTATTAAAAATATTTTCCTCTAATTGTGGCTTACGGACTGTTCTTCCCCAACCAGCATCAGTACTTCTTTTTTCAAAATTTCCTAAAATTATGAAATGTTTTCTTATCTGGACGAGTACTCCTAGCTTCCAAAGCATAGCAAGATGCAAAACCATACATCAGATGCATATCTGCATACTCAATAAACGTGTATTCCATATTTCGAATTATTTCACAATTAATTCCACCACGAAATACAAAAACCAGTAACTTAATATCCAAGTAAAGAATCATTGTGTCAGCGATGTGAAAGTTGACAAGTTCTAAAATGCAGGGTATTTATTTTTTTCGTACCTAGCAACGTTTGCAATAACAATACTTTGCTTTTGGTGCCGATAAAATAAAACGCACATTTTTTGCGATCGTAGGTCAAACGGCAGTTCACAGAATTAGACATTTTTAACTAAAGAGATAAACTTTAATTTTGAATCGAATTTTTTTTTTATCATAAGGTTGAAGGTTGAACATTTGATAGGAACAAAAATGTATTTTTTATCGAAATACGCCAAATATATAATATAAATAAAAAATATATATCGAAAATTCAACTCGGAAATATTTTATTATGAGAATATCATGTTTATAGCAGAATTAAAGTAGAAGTAAACAATATATTGCAAAATTTGAGCATTTACGTTGTAAATAAATTTTGGTTAATAAAACATGTCAATTTTCCGGCGTTTTCCGATTTTCCACGATAATAAAAATTAGCCTTGTTCATATTTCGTCGAGTTTAAAATAAATGAAGATCCTATCTTGCCTAGAATCCAAGATACTGTTAAATTTTGCAGCGCGTTCCAATATCATAATAGTGCCGCGAAAAAACAGAGCTCTGAGCTACTCCCCCCACCACCAGCCACAGCTCATTTCTGCAGGTACCTTCACTTTAAAGGGCTATCATGTGTGTTTTTCATATCCGGGAGATTTTCCACATTTTCCCGGACACCCTGTTTATTGGAAATGGGACGACTAAATTAAAAGTATTATAGGGCATATTTAATTGCGTTTTTGAAGACCCATTTACCGATACTTCACTTGATCAGATAAACAAAGAAGCCGAAATTTAATTTAATTTTTTTTTATATGTTGTAAAGAATTGTCCTTATTGGTCAAATTTTTTCAAACTCGGGGAATAGATAGTTTTTAAATAGTAGAACAAAAGCCCTCGTGTGCACTGAGCTCAAAAATCCATAGTTTTTGAGATATATAAACTTGAAGTTACGATTTTTAGGAGGTTTTGGTGAACCACAAGTTGGGATACGCTGGAAAACCTCGAAAACTAAGGAATGCTCTGCAGAAAAACACAAAATTTGTAGAATTTTCTCTAATGACCTAGAATTTGATCTTGACTTCCAAGAAAAATCTTACAATCATTTTATTCAAAGTTTTTCTTTAGAACCCTTAGTTTCTCTGTAATTTATTCGTCTCGGCATTTTATACCATTAAATTGCGTTTGACCTTCAAATTACCTCTAGACCAAATAAAAATATATAAGAATATCGTATCAGTGATCGTAAGATTTTTCGTATATTTCAATTCTGCAATAAAAAATAAGCGTTTCTCATTTGAAAAAAAACTTGACTTAGAAATAATATTGAAGATCGAGGTCACGGTCAAATTCAAGATCACTAAAATAAGTTTAAGGAAAAATTCTACCATTTTTATGTTAATAGTTTTTCTCCAGAACCTTTAATTTCCGAGCTTTTTAAGGATATCCATACTTGTGGTTCACCAAAATCCTCGTAAAATTCATATATTCAATCTCATGTATTTCAAGAACTATGGATTTTCAGCTCCGTGCCTAGAAAAGCTTTTGTTTTACTAATGAAGAATTATCTTTTCCCTGAATTTGAAAAAATTTGATCAATAGAGCAATTTCTCATAACGATAGGGTGGGGTCTTAGTAGACGTAACAGTTTCCGTTGCATATATTGAGTAAGAGCTTCAATTTTATTCAGATTTATAAAATTTAGCATCAAAAAATGAGAGAGAGAGGACATTTATAAGGTTCATATTTCACGAATGTAGCGACTAAATAAAAAATATGTATTTGTATTTTTAAAGACCTATAGAATGGAACCACACTGGAATTTCACCTCAGATATGTTTTTGGTTTACTGAAATACATGTGTTTACAAAATTTCACTGCCAAATTTCAACGGGAGGACGGAAAGACTAATAGGCCAACGGATGAACAGACTGACGAACGGACGTGACGAAACTATATATAATCTTTCGCACCCTCGACTGAGTCTTCGTACGAAAAATTTTCAGTATCTTGATACCTTTTTACAATATTCGATACTCTCCAAAGACGCTGTCCGATATCGTTTTGTTTATATTATATATATATATATATATATATATATATATATATATATATATATATATATATATATATATATATATATATATATAGGGTTTTCAGGATAAGGAGAACCAGTATGGAGATCTCGGTAACAGTCAGCGATACGGCTTTGATTAAATGGAGTAAAGTTACGTAATTTAGGAACCAATATCAAACTTTAGTCTTTGAGTTATTTCCAAAAAACATACATTTCGGATTATATTATTTTCTGGCGAAACCAAAAAAATTATTTTACATCAACTTTTAATGGGCTTAAAAATAACATTTTTTTTTGACGTTTCTTCTTCAAACAATCACCATCAACTTCATTTTTCTGAAAACGTTTCTGATTGTCTAGTGTTAAATAAAGGCTCTTTTTATTCTGAATTCAAAGATATATCACACATTACGATTTAATTTATTTTTGAATCTTTTTTTACAATTAATATGAAATTTTTAAAGTCTACGTTGTTTTCGTTTATTTAAGAAAAAAATACATGTTTCATTAGATTTCTAATTATAAAGGTATCCCACGACTAAATGCCGCAATCGATTTCTCGGAAAATAGATTTGGATAATTTTTAATACGATTAGGGCGGAGCAATTCAACTAAAATATTTTCAGGATGGTGAGTACTTCCGGTTATACCGGAAGTTAATGCATTCTTGCTTATTTTAAATGGAACACTCTATATGTTATTTCATTTTTAGATTGTATGCCAATTTATATTTAATGTCCTATACCTAAATCTAACTGTTATTCACATATTTTAAATTTTATGTCATAAATGGTGTTTGCAGACCTAAACATAACCTTCAGTTTCTCCTATATGAAAGTCTTTATTATTTAATTGGAGGTTGATTACCTTCTAAAAGGGGATCTACTTTAGTGGCCTGTGTTGATATTTTGATAATAAATACAGGGTGATCAAAAACTAACATTGAATATCAACTTGAAGAAATCGTTAAAAGTCAATTTTTTAAATATAAACCCCTATTTTTATGATGTTATCTTATTTAGCATTAAAAATAAGGGTGAATTTGTAAAAGGTTGTATGTCCCAAAAATTTACAGTTTTTGAAATATTGGAAATTTAACATTTTTATACTGTAAAAATGCTAAGCGTTTTACCTACACAGGGAAACAGCTTATTTTAATAAATGTTCAAAAATTCTACTCTGAACTTCCAACCATGTTTCGCATTTCCGAGTTTCCTTTTATCGTTCTCCATATAAGACAGTCAATCAAGAGAACGAGGAGGCCACATCCAGGGTTGGCAATCTACTTGTCATAAAATGTTGCTTGTAACAAGTTGGTAACTGAAACGGTTTTGTGTGGTGGGGAGCCATAATGTTTGTAAAAAAATTTGCCTGTGTTCCGTGCTTAAATATTGATTGTATAACTATTCAAGAATATTTAAATATCTTACTCCTACACAAGGTAAGACGTAATTTAAAATGGGAATATAATTTGCTTCGCATTATTAATGAATTATCATTTAAGTTTTCTTCATAAAAATGTAGTTTTACTATTCCATCATTTCTTACAGGACTGAATTCATTAAATTGCCAGGTTTCTTGAAAACTCCGTGATTTTAGTGCACGAGGATTTGAATCATTCCAAAAATGGGAATTCTGTCTGCTAAAAATGCCATTTTTGTAATTTTTTCTTCAACAATTCAAATTATGTTTTGCAAAAATCGGGGGTCGTCTTATATTATCGTTATTATAAATTCGTAAAATTGCACTCTTTTTGGCAAATCAGTATATTTTAAGTGTTGAACCAAAGATATTAAATAATGGTAGAAATTGTGTTTCAAAAGAATTCTATTTTATTCGAGATTCCTGTTTGTGGAGCAACATGTCTTAACGATGTCATAGGATATGCCGCAAAATATCTCAGAATTGCAACTTCCACATTTTTGCCTTATCAGTGTCAAAATTTTTGAAATTTTCCAATATTCGTTTAACACTGTTCCGTGACGGTTTCTGTTTATCCAGATATCAATTAACAAATGGCTGGCATGTTGTTGATAACACTTTGTTACAAATAAATAAATTTAAATAATCTTCGTGCGTATATTTCAATCATCCCAGTAGGATTATTATTAATAATTGTCATATGGCAAGAAATAGTGACATTTCTGTCTCTATTGTGTTCTTTCGTCACATTTTTTTACAACACAAAAATGAGAAATTGCCAATATTTAAAAACTAAAAATTTTTCGAATTGACAACCTTACTCAAAATCACCCTTATTTTTAATTATCAATAAGATAACATTATTAAAATAGGGAGTTTACATTTAATAAATTTACTTTTAAATATTTTTTCAAGTTAATATTTAATGTTAGTTTTTAAACATCCTGTATTTATTTATTATCAAAATATCAACACAGCCTACTAAAGTAGATCCCCTTCTAGAAGGAAACTTACTCCCATTAAATAATAAAGGCCTTCATATAGGAGAAATTGATAGTTATGTTTAGGCCTGCAAACGCCATTTTTGACATAAAATTGAAAATATGTCAAAAACAGTTAAACCCAGGTATAGGGCATTATACATGAAATTTGTTCCGTTTAAAATAAGCGAGAAGGCATCAACTTCCGGTATAACCGGAAGTGCCACCATCTTGAAAATATTTTAGCCGAATTGCTCCCATCAATTTTAGTAAACTGTCGAATTTTTAAAAATTTACAAAGATTATTTTCCGAGAAATCAATTGCTTCAGTTCGTCGTGGAACAGCCTGTATGTTACAGGCTGTATTCAATAGTATGGTACTTTTCTACCGGCAGCAGCTTGAATTTCTTTGTCAGCTCTTGATATATTCATATTATTATTATCCATCCATAGACTTAGACTATTTTCGCACTTCCTCCAGGGGACATTCACTCATTCTAGATGTACTCATATATCAGAGGGATGGAGCTCTGTGGGAGCCTTTCCATGTTATTGTTCCTTATTATTAATATTATTCATATGCCTGTACTTTTTTAATTTATTTGTTTTTCATTGTTAATAGTCAAAGGTTGGTTTTTCACTTAACGTGAATTTCAATATTTCATCCACATTAGAGTCTTTAACTTACTATATGAACGTACTTAAAAACTTTTTTAAATAATGCCCAAAATATATTTGAAATGTGATTAAACCATGGTGTGTTATATTTTGAAAAAATGATTATAGTTGCTGGAAGACGAAACATCAAATAAACTCATTAAAGTTGATGTAAAAAAATTGTGTAGGTGTCGCTTTAACCTTAAGGTTAATATTAATATTAACCCCAAAAAAAATTCAAAATCCGAAAATTATATCTTTCTTAAATAACTGAAACACTGGAAGTCATACCATAAATTTCTAACCGTTAGATTGTTGGCTTTTATAGTACTCAACTTTTTTTTTTCATTTAGACCCATCCGTATCTGTTACTGTTACCGAGATTCCCATACTGACCCATCCGTATTTGTCACTGTTACCGAGATTCCCATACTGGCCCTTATTATCTTGAACACCTTGTATGGTACTACAATTTATGCAGCACCATCTTCGTTGTATTGTTGTTTTAAATAGAGAGGAAAAAGTAAACACAAATATCTGTCACTCTGTTATTTTACCACGAGTAATTAAACGTCAATATTTTTGAGATGCATTAATATATCTGCCTACTAGAGGCATAACATCAACACGTAGATAAGTTTACAGCGCTAATTTTATATTAGCAATGGAGATAATAAAAAATTTTCTATAAGTTTGTTCATGAGTGAATTAAAATTTTTACAGCCGGATTCACTAACATGGTTTAATTTTAAAACCGTCCAAAATTGACAGCAGAGGCCTTAAATTGACAAGAGCAACAATAAGTTAAGCAAATTTTAAACTCTAAAAATGCAAACCTAAAAAATCATTTTGTTTTATTACTGAACCGGCAAAAATTGAGAATTTTATTTACTTTCGGTATACAACTATTTCACTTACCTATTTCATGGATTTATCGCAAGGTTCTTATCCTTAATATCACTAGATACGTTTTTAATTGTTGACAAATATGACAATATCATAAACAAAACAAAACGGGCCTTAGAAGATTTAAATTTCATGGCAACCAGATTGGGTTAAACTCTTAAATCTTATTAGTGAATCTGGCTGTTAAATTTTACGTATACAGATTACAAATTTTTGGACAAGAGACTGCAGCATCGCTGTAATGAACTTTAATAAATTTGTGTAGGGAAGGTTGGCTTTAAATTGTGCTTTATATTGTTTTCATAAAAATAAACTTACAACAATCTCGATGCTAAAAATAAATTAATTTGACGATTGCAAATAAATGCGAGAGAAGCAGACAAGGTCATCAAGTATATAAGTTTTGGAAATACCGAAAAAAGTCTAAAATAAATAGTAAACATTTCTTCAAGCGAAAAGAAAATCCTAAGAGAAAATTTTTTATTATCAACGATGCTAAAGTACTTTTTTATGGTCAATAAATCATTTATCCGCAGATGTCAAAAATTGTTTTCCTTCTAAATCTCAAAGGAAACAAAATTTGTCCGCGAATTAAAACCCAACTTAAATAAGCAAAACGTTTCTTAAGCAGTTGCTACACTAAAAAGATATAAAGGTTACTTACAAATAAGGAAAAATTTAAAATAAACAGCCGTCGATGTCCCGAAATGAGCCATCTTTCGAGCACAACCTTTCAGAACGACATGCAGCTTAGGCTGGACTCCGGTCATAAATTTTCTCGCGAGAATGTGCCATTCTGAGTGAGCCCACGCAGAATCGGTGGGTCGATATCAATATCGGGACGCATGCGAAACACGGGAAAACGTGGGAGCTGATTTTCATTGATGCCGACAATTTCTTCCGTTCTGGAGAGGAGATTAAATTTTGAGTCATAGAGACAGTAAAAATAATATAAATGTTGGCTCTATTTTTGAGAATCATGTAAAAAAGAGTCGGCCAAATGCGTATCTGACATGCATTACGTTAGGGTTCTGTAACCGTTGTCTATACCAAAGATTATAATTTGTATTTTGACCCTCTGATTACGAATATCGAGGATGGATTCCCGAAAAATGATCAGGTAATTTGTTTTCAACAAAAAAAATGATAATAATTTTAAAAAAATTGATTTTTTGGGAAATAAAAAATATTATCGCGTTTCTTGGCCGATTGTAAGCAAAAATATATCTTGTGATTTTTTCGTGTGATGCTTAGTTTTTCAGTGGAAAAATCCGTAAACATCTGAAAAACAGTATTTTTGCCGCTTTTCAAATTTTGCGCCCAGTAATTGACAGTTTATTAAAAATTATAAGCTGGGATTAATCGCAATGCGATGGTTCTGGCCAATCAGATTGCGAGACCAGCTACTTGTAATCGGCATTGTTGCCAGTGTTTGGGGTCGTGTTGCCGAATTGTAAAATATTTCTTTACTACCTATTACTGGTTGATGTTTCGTAAGCAGACTTTTCCAAGTATTAGGCAATCGCTGGCTATCATCTCTGCTATTTAAGGTCTCTTTGCAATTTCGAAGGCTTCCGTTATAACTCTTGTGGACAGGTTTTCACATCTCGATAGCATTTTCGTTCCTGAGAAATTTATCTTATGTCCTGTATTTAACAACTGTTGGGCCAGTGCAAAAGAAGTTGTTTTTTAGTTAACAGCGTTTATATGTTCATCTTTTCTGGCGCTTATTTTACGGTTGGTTTTACCTACGTAAGATGAGCTGCATTTCTTATGGAATTTCTTACACTCCCTGGTTTTCTAGAAGGATTTTTTCTTTAGGTGTTGGCAAGAGATCTTTTACTTTACGGTCTGTGGTGAAAATGGTTTCAATGGTGTGTCTCTTGAGAATTTTTGCGATTTTGTCTGTGGTGCCTCTGACATAAGGAACAAAAACTTTGGAGCGACTTTTTCGGGGCCAAGCGTTTGTTTTTTAGAGCCTTGTCTTTATGTCCTTTTTACAAACAAAGAAACAACAAAAAACGTTATATATATATATATATATATATATATATATATATATATATAGAGAGAGAGAGAGAGAGAGAGAGAGATATCCAGAGCTTTTGTCCTTTATGTCAGAGGCACCACAGACAAATCGCAAAAATTCACAACATTGAAACCATTTCCACCACAGACCGTAAAGAATCTCCTAACAACACCAACAGAAAATCCCTCTAGAAAACCAAGGAGTATATGAAATGCCATGGGGAGAATGTAGCACATCTTACGTAGGTCAAACAATCCGTAAAATAAGCTCTAGAAAAGACGAATATATAAATGCTGCCAAGTAAAAAACAATTTCTTTTGCACTGGCCCCATACTTGTTAAACACAGGATATAAGATCAACTTCTCAGGAACATAAATGTTATCGAGATGTTAAAACCTATCCATAAGGAAGCCGTGAAATTGCAAAGCAGCCCAACAACTTAAATAGCAGAGACCTGCTAACGAAACATCGACTAGTAGTAGGTAGTAAAGAAACGGATCATAATTCGGCGACACGACCCCAAACGCTGGCAACACGACCGTATTTAAAGTATTAGTGCAATGATCAACGAAAATTATAATGGATTATGTGCACTAGGTGATAGCAAGTCAGTAGAATTCCACTTTCGTTCATACACGACGGCGCTTACGTTATAAAAAAAATAAAAATATTACATTTTCGCATTGCAATTACTCCAAGCTTGTAGTTCTTAACTTGAACTATTAATCGCTAGGCGCAAAATTTGAAAATTTTTATTTAGTCGGAAGTTATTCGTGTTGGAAACTGGCAAAAAATGAACTGCATCGGACGGAAATATCATGAGACACTTTTTACTTAGAATTAGGCTAAGAACCCGAAAATATATTTTTTATTTTGCAAAAAAATATAATTTTCAATAACAATTTACTTGACCATTTTTCATTAATCCACTTTCGTTATTCGTATTCAGGGAATCAAAATACATATAAAAACTGTGGTGGAACCATATTTCTTCATCAGTTTCGAAAATCCATTTGGCTCTCAGACTATCCTGTAATAAATTCTAATACTATTTGATTTATATTTTTTAGATTCTTCGCCATTTTGTCAAACAATTAAAACGTTTGGGAACAGTATCTAATGTTTAAACTGATCCAAGTTGATGGTAATGGGTTTTAAAAGCAACATTAATAAACCTTTTAAAACCTGTTAAATATGTTGATTTTTGATGCCCTTATTTGTAATACTTCCACGGCTTATACACTTCCTTCAGAGGCACATTCACTCATCCCAGATATACTGAGATGTCATAAGGATGGAGTTCTGTGGGGACCCTTTCCATATTATCGGGCGGTAGGTGTCCTCTGTATTTCCCAAAAACTTTCGAACAGTTCGAGCTGTTCCAAGTAGCACTGCCTTTTGCATTGCAGGTGTTTGCCAAGGCCCAATCCTTTGATATTAAGCAGAAGATTCTTCGACACTACGCCAGTTATTGATCAAATTATGGGAATTGTCTGGACGTTATTCATTCCCGACTGTTGGCGTATTTGTACTTTCAGGTCGCTGTATTTGCCGATCTTCTCATACGGCTGGTCCCTTAGATTGCTGTTGTTAGAGATAGCGACTTCTATTAGTGTTGCTGGCCTGGAAGTTTTATTTTTTAAAATGAGGTCTGGACTGCTATATGCAACTGTATGATCTGTAAGCGCAGTTTGATCTCAGAACAGCTTGAACTCATTGTTTCTCAGTACAGGTTCCGAGCGGTAATCCTAATATGACATTTTCTCTAGCTGCAGCAGTTTGAAGATCTCGGCAAACTCTGGATGATTTTGGCAACTGAAACGTGTCTCTTCTTGTACTCTGATTTTTGGTACCCTGCTGTTATGTGCTGAATTATCTCTGATGTTCAACATTCGTATCGGTATTGGTCGTTTTGGATCGTAGGGTTTCTGATTAGGTATTTCAGATTGTTTCTTATTGGATAACCTGATCTTGGATAGCTATATGAGCATAAGGTTTGTTAGTTGTTGATCTATTTGCTTACCAGTATCCACCAACCCTCTTCCTTTGTGGAATTTTGGTAGCATTGTCCTTTCAGCACTACGAAGATGATATTTATATACCATTGTCAGAGATCTAAAGGTTGCAAATAATGTTGAATTGACTAAAATGAGGTTGTAGGACTTGCATTGTCTTTATTTTTGTTTGTTTGACGTTTCGATTAGGTTTTATCTCTAATCGTCATCAAGTATAAACTGAACGTTTTATCTTAATGTCTCTTGACATCCACTCGACCTACAATTAAGTTTACCATGTAAAAAGAGGTAAATGATCAATTGCCCTTCCTAGATGTCCTGGCGTATCACTCGAACAAAATTATTAGAACTTCAGAATACAGGAAGCCAACACATACTGTACAATATCTTAACCATGATTCTAATCATTCTGTTGTAACAAAACGAGGAATTATGCGCAACCTCTATAATCGCGCTGTATCTATATGTAATAATGCCGATTCATTTGATTCATCCGATTTACAACAAAATAGTTATCCTCTAAAATTAATTGACGATGTTATAAATATTTTACAACAAAGACGACTGGACAGCAAGAAACACATTCCTTCTTTACAATTCCGAATATTAAGGAAATCTCGGAGAAAATAAGTTAGATGAATTACTTGCAGTTACAATATAAAAATAGCCTTTAAATCAGAAAATACACTCAAAGCTCATTTCACAAAAGCAAAACAAAAAACTACCGATAAGAAAGAATGTATTTACAAAGTTCCATGTGAGTGTGGTGAAATGTATATTGGAAAAACATAATGTCCATTAGAAGTTAGAATTAAGAAACATAAAACAAAAATGAAACGTCAAGATCTGGTATTAGAGAACACGCCTAAGATATTCAACGCCATATAAAATGGTCTGAAGCTGCGGAACTATATATGGAACCCAACATGAAAAAAAGAAAATTTATAGAAGCAGTTTATATTAAAAATAACAATGGAATCTTCAGTAAACATAGTGTTGAAATACCTAATATTTGATAACCATTACTTTTTAACATCCAGTCATTGAGTTGTGTACAGTGAAGCGAAAACTTCGCGCTCCAATGGACGCAATCCCTACATAAGCCCTTAGCCTTAAGATAAAACGTTCAATTTATACTTGATGACGATTAGAGATATAACCTAATCGAAACGTCGTACAAACAAACAAAAATAAAGACAAGTCCGACAACCACATTCTAGTTTTTCAGAAGTGTTTTTGACTTTCCTCTGCTCAGTTTCTATATCCGTCCTGCTCCATTTCACAATTTCAAAAAAGTAACACAGTGCAGAGCAAATAAAGGTATTGAGTGCCCTGAACAGATATTTACTGTTAAGATTGTCTGAAGTCCGGTTTATTGTTGGGGTTATCATTAATGTTTTAATATTTATTTATGGTCGACGGTTTTCCTTCTGGTTTTTCTAAAATACTTGCATATTTGTCTGGTTTTATTTCTATGTATAGTTTTAATTTAAACAATTTGGAAAATAATTTTAAAACATATATTTGCGGAATTTTATTTTATAATGATACTTCGGTTATTCTTTGAAAATGGACTATTCAAATTTAATTTAAATTTAAGTCATCCAAGTTTTTAATTTAAAAAATGCAATCATAAATAGTCGTCTCATTTTATTAAGAAACCATCATAGGTGGTGTTCATTTTGGAAAGACAAAACTATTCCTTTTACGGATTCCAAAGCTCTTTCTCTAGGTTTTTAGCTCGAATTTTCTTAAATAAAGCTTTGTTTATTGACATATAATACAAACACAAACCAAAGGATGTCTTGCCAAGAAAATAACTTTTAAATAATTTAAAGAACACATTATTTTAATGTAATAAATATATTATTTTTTAAATTTTCCTTGCAGTTTGACCTTTCAAGAAACCATTTCACTTTTAAAAGTCTCTAGAAGCATTATCTTCTAAGCAACAATTGTTTAAGCTTTTAGTGTCGTTAATAAACAATTGACATTACTCATAAACTATTCTACCGATCTAGCTGAAATTTCGCACACTTATAAAGACCCATAATAGCCTGTTTATCAAGGTATTATATGTCACTTTCGGCCATTATTGTAACAGTTTATAACATGTATAAAATATTGCAAAAAGAGGGGTTTTCACCATTATTTCAATAAATTGTTTATTAATTTTGATCTATAAAACATGAAATTAAGGGTTTTTTTCAATATCTACAACTTTCGCCAATACAACTTTTCTCTAAAATGACATCGGAAAATTTTTTGGTCATAAAATCGAATTTTCCTACTTTGGTCTTTGTTTATAAACAAACAGAGCCGATCTAACAATACCTCTTTACGTATTTATCATATACTAGGAAACCTTCAGATAACTGTAATAAGTTTTTCGGTGAAATCGATCTTTTATCATTACACAATCTGAATTAATACTTCTTCTTTACGTCCATCCATCCACTTCCTGTCAAAAACAGTTTATCCGCAAGCCGCGGTAGCGATCGCCATTAACAGTCAGAGGCACCTCCATCATTTTTGTCATAGTAATGCCCCTGATGTTAAGGGCATATAACTAACGAACTATTTGCGACCACCTAAAATGTACGGATGTTTCGTCCCGATACCGGTGGTGGACTCATCAGTGGGATCCACCGGTATCTTTCCCAGACATCCCTGTACTTTCCACAAACTTGAACCTCTATTTAAGTCCAGTTTTGCCAGAAAGCGGTGGTACGATGTTAAGTTCCACAAAATGCCCCCCCCCCCAAGTCATTTGCTTTCCGGCTTTAACTGTCGGACAGTCCAAGCCGTTAGAAAGCACAGGCCTGAAAAGGAAGTGGAACGAACATCCTTGGTGGTCTTTCCAAAGTAGGGTATCGGCTTTAGCACAAAGCCACGTCTCATCGTCCCTGCTCGGGCCAGGCGCGGATCCAAGGGGGGGGCGGTGGGGGCGATCGCCCCCCCCAAGAGCTTTGAGTTTAGGAAAATGGACCCGATTTTTCCTCTTATCCTATAGTTTATTCAAGAACTAGAGAGAGTAATAATAATTTTTTACCCTTTTTCTCTTCGCAAACTACCTGTGTTCTTTAGTCCGGTGTTTTTAGCAAAATTTGTTAGACACATATATTTTTCATAGGAATGGGTTAGAAATTTTATAGTCAAAAATACCGGTCTATAATAATAGACTAAAACGTAGGATTATTCTCTCAAAAAATTATAAGTTATAATTTAAATACTTACAAAATATCCATTGTCAAAAATACAAAAAGTTAAACATATATAAAAAAATAAATTCGTCCATATAATAATAAAATATTTTTGGGGCTATCGGTCATTTTATTATTAATTAAAAACATTTTTAGGGTATTTGACGTTTCATTTTATTTATTTCTTAAACCATCTGCAGAATTACAATTAAACACTAAAAAAGGATTCAAATGTAATTACTTTTTTATGTTGTAATTAAAATTAGACCTACTTATTTTTATTTCTATTGTACTGATATCTTAATTTAATTTACTTTTATATATGGAAATATGATAGCCCCAAAAAAATAAGATAAACATATTAATTCTACACGCTTAAGAAAAAGACACAAACACAATAATAAAATAATAAAAAACTTACGGCTAATTAGAATTAAATATATATAAAATTAAAAAGTGGGACACACTAAAATAAAAATATATAAAAAATAAAAAAACATATAAACAACATTAAACAATAAAATACAACAAAAACAAAAATTTAAATAATAAATTGTGTTTACACTAGTAAACATTACGTATCTAATTCCTAATCAAAGTCATTGAAACTATCTTCGCTAAAATTAATTATAATTGGTTCCTCTATCTCACATTTTGTTTTATTGTTTTATTATATGGATTTTTTCCAATTTTCCGCAGTAACTTTATTCAAAAAAATCTTTCAAAAGTTTAGTTAAATTACTAATTTTATTAATTGTGTTATTTCTAGCAACTCTGCCTTTAACTTGAGAGAGATATTTACGTCTCCAACGGACAGTTTCCGGACGATTTATAAGAACAGATTTTCTATCTAGTTTTTCCCAGCAAAAATTAAGTTCTCTGAGCAATTTCCAGAGATCAGTTCTTTTAATTTCAGGTAAATCGCGATCTTCAATGATTTTAATTAGAATTTTGTAGATGGTTGGGATCTGCTTCTCATAATAAAATGTATATACAACCCCTTTAATTGCAGTTTTCATCTCTTCTTCCAACAAGGTTTTTCCTTTGCCTGTGATCGAATGTGGCTTGGGAGTACTAACAATTCCAGTCGTTTTTTCTCCTTCAGTATTCGGTCATGTTGGAACATATCTCAACAGAGCTTTTAACATTATTATCTAGATATTGATATCTTAAGGCATCATAAACATTCATCGTAATAAGTTTTTCGTTGAGGAAAAAATACCCTGGTTTAACGATTTTGGAATAAATATAGACGTGAAAGCCATATCTTTTGGGTATCTTACTAATCTCAAATAATATATAAAAACAAGCGCAAACAAGATAAGTCACTAAGAAAAAACTGTAAATTTATAAAATATATTTAAATATAATGAAATATAATTAGATTTACGGCAGTTCTCAGTTACCTGCGGCACTGGAGCAAGTACGTTAGAGGTTTCGGTAACAGTTTTATTACTCTCTCTAGTTCTTGAATAGAGTATAGGAGTCTGTATGCTTGCGATCGCCCCCCCCCCCTCTCCCGAAAGCTTTGAGTTCAGCAAAATAGAACCCATTCTGCCTTTTATATTAGGAATGAGTATACTGCATGCACTACCCCCCCCCCCCCCCCCGTTGACAACTTGTTTTTCTTGCCATACTGTACTTTTGTGATGTCACCGCCCCCCCCCAAAGAGAGAGGCTGGATCCGCCCCTGGCTCGGGCGCCATGTCGTAGTAATGCCCCTGATGTTAAGGGCATATAACTAACGAACTATTTGCGACCACCTAAAATGTACGGATGTTTCGTCCCGATACCGGTGGTGGACTCATCAGTGGGATCCACCGGTATCTTTCCCAGACATCCCTGTACTTTCCACAAACTTGAACCTCTATTTAAGTCCAGTTTTGCCGGAAAGCGGTGGTAAGATGTTAAGTTCCACAACATTTTCAAGAAAGTTTGTTCCGGTGTGTGAATGCACGGAACACGAAGGTGTTTCTTGCAAGATTTGTAGATCTGTTTCCCAAATCTAGGACTTCTGTTGTTGACGAAACTGTTGAGATCAAATTGAAGCTAATTCTTCCAAAATCTAGCTGGTAAAGATTTTGTGCTGTTCATGTTTAGTAGCAGTGGCGTAACTAGTAATCCCCCCCCCCGCAGATTTTTGAAGGCGTCTCACTATTTTGCGCCAGTCTTGATCCTTCGGATTTATTCATTTTCATCAAGGGACTTGAAAGCGCCCCTGGAATGACTACGCCCCCCGCACTGCGGGGTCGTTATTTACGCCACTGGTCAGTAAGTTGCAGTTCTTGAGTCCTCTGGACTTTGTAAGCATGAGGGTACAAAATAAAAGAAAATATTAAAATCATTTTTATTTGCACTTTCTTTTGCTTTTATTTCCACATTTCAAACACAGTTTTTCCAAGATATTTTTTTTCACTTATAGTTTAAACAAAAAATCAAATTGCACTGGTCGCGTTTTAACCCGCCAGACCAATTTTTCTTTGCAATATTGAAACCATGAAAAAACAAATGCCAAAACCAAATACGTAAATACTTTTTTCTTGTTATTGGGAAATGAAGGCTGATTCTTACAACTTCCTTAGTTCCTTATTTCTTTTGCACAAGACATTGTCTCGTGGGGCTCTGTTATCGTTGCTAGACTTTTTTATAAAATAATTTAACCCATATTTTGGTTAGCTCTTTAAGTTGAAATTTATTGTAGGGATTTCATCAGGACTGGGCTAAGCGGCCTTTGTTCAGTCATCGGGGTTAAAAAAATCACCTTGACCCGATGCATTGCGACAGCGGGATAATTCTTTGTTTAATCTTCGAAAATTTTAATCAATAAACCCCTAAAATAACTTTCTGATTTAAGCCTTTCGAGATAAATGAGACTTTTAGGGGTACAACACTGCTTTAACCAGATTCTCACCGAGAGCGTTTCAAGATCAACGTTTATTTATATACTTAGCATTTTTACCATCCTAGTAAATTCGGTGTTCCCCAGTTATTTATTGCTTAAAATGACAGAACACAGATAAAGCTTACTTAAACAGCGCTAGGCAACTATGGATGTTCAAAAGATGTTTAATTTCGATATTCAAGACTTCATTTATGCCTATCAAATATCTGTCTATTGTTACAAAAGATATCTTTATGACGTCGCTTTATAGCATATGTTCCCGACGTTATTACAACAATCCTTTCCCTTCCTAACAACATGTCTTGAAATCCAATTACTTAAAAATAATTGTTGATCAGTTGGATCAAATCTACACGGAAACCGCACCCATTTACGACCGATAAAAAATGATATCGCAGGTCGCAATTAAAACGGATAATATTGCTACATTTTCTTTATATTTCAATTATGCAAAGACCATTAGCAGTATCAAACTTGGAGCAGCTCTATAAATCAACCTCTAAAATAAAATTGTGGTATCTTACACAGAAAGGAGGCAACGACATCTCGGGGGAAATACCTGTAGTTAAAGTAAAAATTTTGAAATATTTGCTCATTTTATATACACAACGTATACAAATCATCTAGCAACACTGTGTCATTTAATTATACTATAATTGTAGGTTATATATTAAGTATATGAGAGGGTTGCCAAAGGTGTCGGGTAGTGTAGGATTTTAAAAAATCCATAACACTGTTTATTTGACAAAAAAACTAGAGTCCGCCACTGAAAAGGTATCTCATTGTGATTTAAGAAGCAGTACATACCGATAAGTCCTTTCGGATTCATTCAAAAATGTGAAAAATATTTTTCATTAAACATGTTTTCCTGTAAATGAAAAAGGTAATTAGAAAAAGAAATGTGTTGCCTACTGCCCCCGCTCTCCCGGTTTAGTCGCGCCACTGAACGTCCACAATATTACATGCATTGTTTATTTAATGAAAGAAAATTGAAAAAAGAATGATTTTAAAATCAAGTCGAAAATAAATATTCTTTGTCTTCAATTCAAAAAAAATGTATATCATGAAAAATCCTTTTTCTCTGCCGTCGTCTCTTTTTTACGCAGCCGCCGCGACGCGCCGGTCAAATCACCTTGTCAATGATGTCATTAATTTTGATATAATAAAAGACATACGGATCGATATTACTGTACATGATTTCTTGGAGCAACGTGCTATCGTATGGCTTAGCTCATCAGAGTACAGTTTGTTAGGTTTTTGTGTTGCCGGTTGGAATGAATTGTCTTCAAATATATCCTAGTTGGCATTTAAAAAAAAATAAAGAATACATTTTGTCATTGTCAAAATATAATTATTTTAAATTTGTATTGAGGTACAGATTATTTTAGATTGATATGATGGTGAAGCAATAAATATTTAATTCCAGGAAGTAATTGGGCCTCAATACAATACAATTGATTTTATTAGAGGTCTTTTGTCTAGGTACACTAGTTTTTTAGTAAACAAAATATGAAATAAACTATTATTCAATGAAAAGAGTAAAAATTTAATTAATGAAAACTTTTATTTGACATTTTTAGTTTGACGAACGACCAGAATTCGATCATCTGGCAGCACTGTAAAGTTCTGTTCGCCCAGCCATCTTGTGAAACTCGGAAAGTATGCTTTTTTGAGGTGTGTGTTAATTTTTAAGCTAAATATAGTGAAACGGATAATTTTATGGGTGAGTTTTATAATTGATAAACCTATGTGTATAGTTAGTTTAGTGTTTAATCGAGAAACTAAATGTAAAAAGCAAAATCTTTGTCGAAAAGTGTGCTCCTGTCACAGCTTTCACTTGGCCCGTAAATATAGAGAAATAACTAAAATTGACGAAATTAGAACATGAGGAAACCTGAAACTGATCGTTTATGCATCGAACTGCAGAAGTTATGTTATTTAGGGTTGGTTTGAGAAAAATTTCCCGATTTTTGTTTGTTAGTGTCTCAGAGGTCAACCCATTAGCTTTCAACAAGAGACCGTTTACCATATTAGGAACGTTTTTCTATTTAAATTTATTAGCACGGTTTACGGGACTTTTTAACATATTTATCATGCACGAAAGTAGGATTTACCTTATTTTATAGTATTACCCTAAAAAATGTAAATACAAACTTGGTATTTAAACAGTATACTTTTAGTTTTCTGAAGACAAATTCAACATATCTACCTGTACAAAATCTGTACAGGTATTCGTTTATAAAAGAGATATCGGTTAAATGAGTCATCGAACGTCGTGGTTTCTTACACAAACTTAAGGTCATTATTTTCTGTCAGATCAGATTATTGAAATATAATTTTAAATAATCAATATTAAAGAGCATTTAATTTGTCAAAAAAATAAAAGGGAACATTGAGTTATTTTACTTTTTTGTCGTTTGTTTTTTTATGCCTTGACATCTGCCTGGCTTGATTTGATGTAGTGTTTTTGAATCTTGATAATATTAATTTTCCGGTTTCAGTTTGTCCTTGAGAATTATGTTTATTTTTTTGTAGTAAAAAATTATCAGTTTTGCAAAGATTTGTTTATTATTTTTACCGGGAATCTCTGAATTTGTTTGGTTTCTGATATTACTTTCATAATATAAGAATAAAAGGAATATGTAATTTTTTGAAGCCAAATATTTACTGATATGACAATGTATCATATTTTATACCAGAAAAACAGTTACATATGTATATCATGGGAAGTGTGTGAGATATTCATGAACAATAGCAAAAAAGTTATATCTATCCATCATAAGCAAGAGTAACATTTTGTTTATAGTGTTTCTGAAAGATGTTGGTTGATAATTAAAAAAGTCTTCAAGTCCTTTTGCACACTATCATCTAAACTGATAAACAGAACAACTTGGAAACCCAAAAATTAACAAATAACTCTAAGAATTTCCACTAAATAATACTTAACTTCATATTTCAAAATTTAACAATTAGGAAAAATTAAGGATGACCAATCAAAATTGTTCACTGATATTCTAACCTAAAAGTAAAATATATTTTTTTGCTATTCAATTGTGGTTATTTAACAAATTTTATTGTTAAGTGTTTCAATTATTTTATGATACATTTTTATTAAGTTTTATTTGTTAATAATGTTATTTTCTCTATTTTAATGCACTTGCCAATCAAAAGAGGGCACAAATTAGTGCCAAACCAAGAAATTAAAAATTGGCCAACTTTTTAAATGTGGATTGTTAATTCTTAACTTTTAGTTGGGTCTATGAACAGATGAAAGTAAAGTTGCAAGTGAAAATTGTTGATGTAATTTCTTAGTGTCAGTTGTTAATTTTTCGAAGAATGAATCAACTATTAATTTGATCACATTAATTTTTTGGTATCCATTATCATACTTTACTGTTTATATTGTTTTAAGCACAAAAATAATTTGCCTTTGATGTTTTACTCCTTACAACACCAAGAAAATTATTAAAATAGCTGTTTTGGTTAATAATATCGATTTTACTAAGAGATGTCGTCACCAATACATTTGTTTGTTTATACTAATTACATCTGTGGCATTTCGAAAGGTAAACATATGCCATTAAAAGCCAGTTTGTTATCAGTTGTCATTGTGCAAAAAAACATAGTTCTTTGTAGGTTTGAAAACGTCAAACTTTGTGTCAGGAAAAGACATTTTGTAGGGAAGTCTAATAACCTTTCATTTAAAGAAAACAGCTGATGAAAGTTATGTTTTGTTGGTTGAAGCTTATGGTGAGAATGTTTTAACCCAAAAAACTTGTGAATGATGGTTTAAACACTCCAAAAATGGTGATTTTGATGTACAAGACAAAGAGCATTCCAGGTGAGGCAAAAAAATTTGAAGATGCAGATTTGCAAAAATTGTTGGATGAAGATTCAACTCAAACGTTAAAACAATTTGCAGCAGCATTGAATGTTTTCCAGTCCACTATTTCCAAATGTCTACACACATTGGGCAAGAACCAGAAAGGAGAAAAATTGGTTCTGTATGAATTGAAGGAAAGAGACATTTAAAGGCGAAAAACCACTTGTGAAATTTTGTTTGCCATAAAGAAAAAAAATGGATTTTTGTAATATGTGGTTATGGGTGATGAAAGGTGGATCTATTTTGACAATACAATGAACAAGAAATCATGGGCAGATCCAGGCCAGCCTTCAAACATAGTCAGTGAGGAATATATATGAAAGAAGACTTTTCTATGTATTTGGTGGGATGATAAGCGAGCTGTGTATTACAAACTACTAAAATCTGGTAAATGGTCGCTATTGACAATAACCGATAAAATTAATCCGAGCATTGAAGGAAAAACAACCAATACTTCAAGAGACATGATAAAGTCATTTTTCAACATGACAATGCTCAGCCCCACGTTGCAAAATGTGTAAGAAATTATGTTGAAAACGTTAAATGGGACTTCTTACCACACCCAGTATATTCACCGGACTTGCTCCTTCGGACTACCATTCATTTTGATCAATGCAGCATTTACTTTCAGAACAACACTTACATTCTTACAAAGGGGTGAAAATTTGGTTTGATAAATGATTGGCCTCAAAAAACGGACAGTTCTTTTCCTACAGAATTCATTCTTTGACAGAAAGATGAAAAAAAATCATAACAAATGATGCCCAGTACTTGTGAACAAATCGACATTACTAACCAAAACACCCCCTATATAAATTTTAAACATATCAAGAACTTTTGCAAACACCCGTATATTAATTATTCTGTGCCTAACCTAACATACCTCTAGTTACAAAAATTGAAATTCTGTTAACCGATGTGATAGCTGAATAAGATAATAAAGTCATATCAGATCTGTGACAGTCTAAACTCTGATTAGTTTAATTTACTTTCAGATAATTTAATCGGGACCCAAAATACTGGTAAAACAACAATCATCTTAAGAGGTGTTTACACTTTGATTTTATGCAGGTTTTTGTTTACTGTCACTTTCTATCCATAAGTAGCACTCATGTGATCAGTGAATTTCACTCTACAGGTTTTAGATTTAAATTGAAATCTCATTAGTAAAATTACTTTCATCAAAAATGAAATGACCACAGATAAATTAAGAAAGATGTATGTATGTATCTACTAGTTTTAAGAAATGTAATGGTAATTTATGCAGTGTAAGTCCCCAGTAGCAAACAATCCTGTAACAAAGTGTAGTGTAAAAAAGTGATGTTGTTTTATGTAATATGTCATACTAAAAGCAAGAGGAGGAGAGGCGTAAAATTCTTAAGAGAATCGGCTCTAATTAACCCTAATTTATAAAGTCCTTGATATAAATTTTCTTTTATTTTTTTTCTTAAATACACCAAATATATGGTCTCTTAATAAGTACCACCCCTCCTTCGACTACATTTTTCCCGACATATATGGTGTCGCAAAAAATTGACTGCCAGGAGGTATGTTTTTTATTCATTGGAACATTTTACTGGCTTTTGACTTGTATGTAAAACTTTTGACTTAATTTATACACTGCATTTCTGTTAAACGCGGTACATGGGGTTTTAGGTCGTATATATTTAAACCCCTATTTTTATTCACATTTTCACTGTAACTGAAACTGTGTTAGTGTTCTTAGAATATCTGAAACCCAAAGAATATATTAAAATACAATTCGTGTAAAAAATGTTCAGGAAAAACTAAAAAAATACGCTTTAATTAAAAAAAATAATTTTTTTTTAACTACCTCATAATTTGTTATTACACAATCCTTGAGGAAGATGAATATTTTGACCGCGCTGTCAGACTAAGAATTACATCATATTTATTGTCTGAAGTCTCCTGGCCTAAAGAAATAACATGCTATTTGGAGCTATTTCTACATTTTACATGGTTTAAATGTTTGGTCTAGAATTTAAGTCAAAAAATTTCTTTACCTACCCCTTATTTCGAGGTCGTAGAACACGATTCTGATTTTAGTTTTCCACAATTTTTCATCAGTTTTTCGGAAAACATTTCAGAAGGCCCCTTCCGGTAGAAAACACCGAACTTTCGTATTTATTTTGAATAGCACTCATTAAAATACATTGTATGTAATATATTTCAACTATTTTTGCATGAATGATGGCAACCAAATTTAAAAAAAATTGTATTTTCAATGAAAAAGACAAAATAGGCTTCATAAACTTCATAGCTCATTATATTACTGAAAACGCCAAGTATTCACTGCTATGTTGCCAGATATAGAACATTTTCATGATATAAACTTTTATTTTAAAACAACCAAAAAAATTGTCTATCTCAGTCAACAACATAGTTTGATTTTTATAGTGCAAAAACCAGTGTAAAATTAATCTTAACCAACCAACATTTTTGGTTAGTTCAGGCTTAGCTTGGTTTAGTTGGTTTGGAAAACTGCAACTAACCTAAGCTGTTTCATTTTTTACCTCGAACGTAAACGAGCACTTTTTCCATTTGAAATTCTTTTCACTGACTGGAACAGTTTTTGTGCAGGGTTTGTTACAATTAGGATATTGTCCAAGAGCCTGTGGATTACTCTGAAAGTTAGGGAGTAACTGGGACACAATTATTACCTTTCTTCTGGCATCTTGTTTTACACAACTTGCACTCAACACTTTACTGCAAACAGTATTGAAAGCAATATGATCCCTTTAAAACCATAACTATTCGGAGGGAAAATCATGTCTAATATAAAATTAAAGCATATACTCTGGCCACAGCACAAATTATTCTTCTCTACAAACAAGTCATGTTATTACAGATTTTTAGAGTTGTTTGGTCGTTTCCCTTGATTTTTCCGATTAAGAAAATGCAAATTTATGAAATTTGATGTAATTCAGAAGTTTCTGTTATCAGATAATTTGTGAATGTAAAAAAATCTTGACGATTTAGTGAAAAATTTGAATTTAAAGTGAAAGTGACTTTTTTGCTTTCCGGGAAATCGAGGAAAAATTGTAGAAAACCAAGGGCAGAATTGTAATCTACGTCCTCGAAATGGGGATACTGACATTTTTTCCAAAAAATTTCACTTAATCGAAATAATTACGTAATCTTTCTTTAAAACTAGACTCAGTCAAATAATTCCCAATGATCCCCATCCAAACATTAACCATAAATCTGTGTAGTCTGTATTGTAAGTGGATTTTTATTAAATTTTTGTAAAAAACAGTTTGAGTATGAAAATATTGCGTATTACTTTTAAACATGTAAAGAATGAAGCAATTGGAGTTTCATGAACCCATTTTGTTGGGTCTATTTGAGCGGCGATCTTTTTTACACTGTTAGGAGGATTACCAGCAATCTCATCTAGAATCTTTTCTTGCTCTTCTGCGCCAACAAATTGATTTTTCTTGAAAGTGGTTGATATTTTCGGAACAAATGTAGTCCACCATTCTTTAAATACTTGTCTAAAGTATCAAAAAAAATGGAATTTTAGCTCGGAAAACTGCCACTTGTCAAAATTTTTGGGCTTATGAGTTTAGTGGCAAGTCCGTTCCTAACTTCCTTAGTAATGGCAAAGATTGTTTATGGCCTGGATTTGTGAGTTTTTATTGATTATACAATATGCCAAGAATTTTATTAAAATATACAAATCCTTTCAAAAGCTTCAGCTCAAAACGTCCCCCATATCTCCGACATTGACTACTTTAGGAAAAAAAATACGTGACAAGGACACTCTGTATAATGCATTTATTTGGGAACAGACAATATAATATTGATCCGTTTAACATCATGTAATTTATCAAATTTCTGGCACAATATACACTTTTTTTAGTTAATACATTAAACTCCAAATTATATTTGGAAAAATATGACTCTAATCAAAGCATCATTTGATAGAGATGGTGTTTTTCCTCGAGCTGTCAGGCGCCAGAAAAATTCATTATGTCCCTAGAATATATTTGACAAATTGCAGTAACATTTACCAACCACTGATCTTTTAAAATTTAAGATTAAAAAATAAACGAGTTTTATACAAAAATTCGAATGTGTGTATAGAAATTAAATATTTTAAACAAAATATATCTTTCTAAGTAAACAATATTTAACTTTAAAGGATAGGCGAAGGCGTAACTTTGCCAAAGCTTATATTACAGGCCGAGTTCTCATGTATCGAAAATTCCCCTACACAGTATTCTAATTAAGTGAAAAAATCGATAGGCAAACCCGGGCTACAATGTGACAACTGAGAAGTAGCGTATAATTTAAATTGGGGACATATTTTAAGAGGTTTATCAATTTGGGTAAAGGTCTCTGTCAAAACGAACCCACAGACGAGTTAAATTTGAAATTAGGTTAAATTTTCGGTGTCGTAGAAACTTGGGATGTTTCGATCGTTCAAGTGTAATAAGCAACATCAAAAAACAAGGGGAGTTTGGCTGATCTGTTTAAAAAATGTATAGTTAGTTCCACAAGAACATGTTGACAAAATGTAAGGGGCTACAAAGTTAACGTAAAAAAAGTTTTATATTATTGGAGTCACTAGTTTTTGGTTTACTATAGAGTTCAGTCGCCAATGTTCTTATTGACTCACATCGCCGAGGCTTGTTGTTGACTAACTTTTGTGTATAATCCGTTGACAAATCTTTCTACCTTCTACTTGTTTCTACACTGAGGCTCGATTCTTACTATAGGGCCGTTCTAGATACGCTCTCGGTCCGTAAAATATCCATTAAACCGCTTTCGCGAATATTTCAATATCATAAAGTCTTTTACATCTAAAAATATTTCACCGAATCGAGAGCGAAACTACAGTGTGAATCACGCCTTAATTGCTCTAGAATACATCTTTAGGAAATTGAAACTTCATTGAACCCCCCGCATCCACGATTTGGAAGATAATCGACATTTTTTTCACCTACTTCTGTACGAAAGATACAGTCTTACTCATATATTTTGCAGCAGCAGCAAAGTCATTTTTGGAACTTTTTCGTGTCTACCAGGGTTGGATTGATTTTTATTTATTTTTTATCAAAATCTTTAATTTACTTAAAAAAAAATCACGATTCTTTAGATTTTGTTTAAAGATTTGCACATAAAAACTCATAGGGAGCAAGTCGGGAGGATTTAATCATTTTTATAAAATGCATTTTATTATCGAGTATAAATACCAACGTAAATAATTCACTAAATAGTATTTTAATATTTTTATTTTTATTATTTATTCATTCATACTTACATTACTAAACTTATGTTTTACAAGTAGGTACTTGAGTATATTTTTCTGTATATTTTTATTCTTATTAGGCAAAATTAAGAAATGAAATTTTGGTTTTTTACGGATATCCTTTAGCAAAATTTTAATTTATTGTTATCAGTAATAATAACTAATGCCCAATAGATAGGTACAAAATATTTTTGTAATTAAAAATCTAAACAACCTTTTACTTATTTATTATTTAGCATAAATAACTGTTTTCTATTATTTCTCACTTTTTCATTCATCAAATAAAAAGTCAAGGCTTATTTTTCTTTTTTGCTTTGTCAGAACTTGTCTGTAAAGGTTTAGCGACTCTTACTGCCAGAAAATTCTTGCCAGGACTCGCTTAGTTATTTGTCTATAAATTGTTAAGTGGTAATAATTCGTGATAATTTGGTTATATACTGGTTGTGTTCTGATTCAGTGGAGTGGTCTAGTTTTTATTCAGATAGTTATTTTCGTTGAAATGGCTGGAAGGAAAGAACACTGCATATGGTATTTTTATATTAAGAAAATAAATTCCAATAAATCTCGTTGTAGTGCATTTTGTAAATGCTGAAAAAAAGAAATTCAAGAATTACTCTAAAAACTTAAGGCACATGTACTATAACTACTGAGAAACAAGGTGCAATTTATGGAGGTAAGTAATGTAAGTAGTTAGCCATCTATCAAAGTTTTTTACAAAATTAACACACGACTTTAAAATTGTCCCATTATTTTCATATTTTTCAAAACCTGATGTAAATGAATTTTGACACAGTGCTATTTTATTTATTCATAATTAAGGGGTAACACAGCAGGGTAGCAGGACGAAAAATTCGATTTTTTTTTGCTTTAAACGAACTATTAGATATTCAAAAACAATATCCAGTTACTCCCTTAGCGAAAAAGACAATTTAAAACGTCGAAATCTTGGTTTTTGCGGCAATGCTTCTAGCGCGTGCTAAGCATGAAGCGTACCGCCCGCGAACCCTTCCCGCTTCATGTCATTGCTTTTGTATTACCGTTACCTGTCGAAATGGTAAATGAGCCTGTTACCTTTAGAGTGAAAGGGCCTTAAAGTTTCACAGGCCACCAGGTGTGCTATAAGTCTGCAAGTGCGACAATTCTATATATTAAAAGTGTACGCATGTGAAACTTTAAACGCGTTTTTCTCAAAACCACTTTTTTCAAACTGGGCGAAAACGTTACTCAAACACTATTGCATCGATCGATCTGAAATTTTAACAGTAGCCGTTTCTTGACTGGATGTAAACTTTTTTTTATAAACAATTTATTGTTTTATTTTTAACCGAAAATCGACTATTTTTTTTCAAAAACAAAAAATTCTATTTAAAAAGAGACCTACGTTATCGGGAAGCCGATTACATGTAAACTATAAATTTTCTTTGTTTCTTGTTCCAGGACTCATAGTTCACGCAAAATGTTTTCGCCCGTGTTTCAATTTTTAAAAATGGTGATTTCGAAGATCGGCACTGTCGCAATCATTTTCTATCAAAATAATAAAAAATATTTTTTTTCATACTTCAATATGTGCTGAATGGGCACTCTGAAAAAAGTTTTCCTACTTCGCTTCCACACCCCTGAAAAGAATAGTCCAAATTAGCCCTATTTTTGGGCCGTTACAGTGGTGTTACTCGTTAATGATACTGCTTTTGTTATTTTTTACTAAAATGTCATTTTTGGATTTTATACGGGATAATCAAAATTAACTCTTTTTCTTGAAAATTTCTATGAGATTAAAACGAAACTTTTGGTTTTAGATACGCAACAGAGTACTTCACAACAGACTGAAAATAATGTAAATTCAGCTTCATTAGATTTGTCAACTTCTACCTTTATATCCAGCATGGAAAAATCTCCACCAAACATTTCCTAGCCGACCCAGAAAAGAAAAGAACCCAAACTTGTTCCTCTATCAGTAGTTTTGTAACTCGTACATCAAAAGCTTAAAAACATAATATTGATAAGGAAATAGCAACAGCAATTTTTACCACTAACTCGAGCTTTAGATGCATTGTAAGAAAGCCGATTCAAAAATTGAGACCTGGTTGTACAACCCCCCGTCCAAGACATCTGAAGCAGCTACTCTTTTGGATGAAATTTATGAAGAAGAAAATGTTTTTTTTCTCTCTCAGGAGAATGTGTAAATATGCCAATTGACAGGTGGTCAAATGTCCACAACGAACCTGTAATATGTTCAGTTATAACAACAGGAAATGGACGATCATTTTTACCTATGAAATTATTGATACTTCTGGAATGTCCCATATTTTGGAATATTTAACGGAACTTTGTTGGGATCTAATTTCTTCATGTGAACTAAAATATCAAGGTTATGTAAAATCTTTCGTGACATACAACGTGGCGAATATGGCTGACCTGAAAATAGTACTAAAGAAGGAACCAGTTTCAAAGTTATAACCTGTGGTAGCTCGGCATATTTTTTGAATTTGCAGTGCAAGGACTTAGAAGTAAAATACATTAAAAAATACATTGTTCAAATCACCAAATATTTCTATAACAATCATCTAGCCTGAGCGAAATTCAGCTAGGCAGGGGGCAAAATATTAGTCGTTACAAACGATGTGCGTTGGAATAGCGTTGCTGACTGTTTAGAAATATATATCTCTCAATGTGACATAATATTAAATATCTATGAGGAAAACAAAAAAGAGATTTATTCCGTTATATACCAAAAAGTATCCAATATTGGACTTACATGGGCAGCAGAAGAGTATCCAAATACTTTTAAACCTGTGCAACCATTTCAGATGCTGTAGGGCAATGGAAATATTTATAGCATATCTTTGAAGAAGAGCTAGAGTTTTCTCTACAAAAAAATAAAAAATTTTTGTCGTTTGATTAAAATCAAGCACTCCCCGCTTTCTTTTAACCCGAAAATCTGCCCCAATATGAAAACTAGGAACAATAGGCCTGCAAAAATAAAACTAAATACGTCATATATTTCTTATTTAGTCGTCTCATTCATGATATATATGACCTCAAGTTGTTTACAGTTTTCATGTGACTGTTTGGTGGATGCACCGGGCAAACATTGGTGCAAGCACAATATATAGCAGTGTATGCTAAATTAATAAATTAATCGTTACAATACAACATTTTTATATGTAAATTAAATACAAATATTAAAACAAACGTTTTGTTAAAACACATCAAATAAAATTACAAAAATAGTAACTTTTCGCTTTATCGTTATAACGATGATGGTAAAGCGCATACAAATATTTAAGTTTCTCTCGATGCTTCCTAATGAGTTTTTAACTATTCCTAGAATTTTTTTCGAAACAATTTTATCAAATCAAAACATTCATCTATTTTATCATGATAAATTCGGGATTTTTCGTACACCAATTCTAATGAGACAGTTCTCGCTTTTCTATTTTTATGACCAATTTATCACATTCAATTGGATATTTTATTTTTTGGTTTTATAGGCCTCTATTTTATTCTCCAATAAAAAAAAGAGTAATGAAGGAAATAAGTGGAGGAAAGACGGGATTTTTCCACTGGTTTCATTTCTCGTTGATTTCTTTTCTTTAGAGTCGAAAACTCAAGGACAAGGGGTGAACATGGTTCGCCAGGGAACTTTTTCAGCTCAACATTTGTTATTTTCTTTTGATTTTTGATTTTATCGGTTATCAATATGCGCTAAAATCTGTCCCTATTCATAATAATCATTTACAGAAGATTTTCCTAATCAGTAAATCTGTTCCGTATGCAGCTATAGTCCGAGAGCCCAGAGGGTTTTCGTAGCCGATAAAGAAACATGGCTCCACTAAAATATCTTATATGTATTTTGATCCCCTGATTACCAAATCCTTATAGTTTCGCCATGTACGCCCGTGTGTATCTCGTATAACTTTTTCATTTACTTACAATTTTCGCCTTATTTCAGGGGTGTGGCTATTTGGTGGTTGCGCTGGTCAAGATAGGAAACACATCAAATATAAATGTTTCTTCTTTTATGAGTACAGGTTTTTTGGGGCATAACACCTAATAAATATATTCCTTGGACTTGCATTGTTTTTATTTTTGTTTGTTTATACGACGAACCGATTAGGTTGTACAGTAGACTCGTGCTAGTGTGAACATAAAAAATCTAAGAATGTTCATATTATCGAGAGTGTTCATACTACAGAAGGTGTATTTAAAAACAAGGAATATTTTAAAAGCGTAGATTACTCGTCTTTATTTACACATTCTTTATTTTAAAATAACCTGTTATTTTTGATTGACCTTTTTTAGTTGTCGAAAAGATTGATACTGCCATGTTTTGAATATTTCTGAGGTTCTCTAAGTCACTAACTACAATATTATTTTGCAACCTGATTATTGATTAACTACTTTTAGAGCTGCAGTAGCTTTTAAAATCGACATTTTTTTGGGTTCCTCGATTTTATTTTCTGATTCGCTATCTTCTATGTCTGTGAGAACTAAGGGCTCAATATTATTAATTTTTGATGTTTTCAACCTCATAAGTCTCTGTTCCAATCCTCAGTGTCGTGATATTGGTACTCACCCTAAAAACACGTAATAAAAAAGTTAAATCACCTAAATCTAAATTTTTCTTTTACTAGCTGGTCCAATGATTTCCAAATTCTTGGTTTTCTGTAAAAGAGGTTGTGATTTTTTGATATTTAACTGTTCTCGAAGCGTGAAGAGGGGAAGGTCATCTTCATCAACATCATTTTCATGAAAAATGTTATTCCAGTATTTTTTAATGATTAATGGCTCCAATTCTGCCATGTTTTATTTACGTAAACAATAGCATTTCTCAAAATTAGCCTTTTTAGGGTATCTGCCATATTTTCTCTCATAGCTACCACATAACTTAACAAATGATTTCTATAGTACAACTTAGATTTGATTCATCGGTTGAATAACTGGTGTCACATTAGGCAGTATAAACATAACAAAAATGGCACCGTCTGTCGGGTGAGAAGCAGCATTATCTAACAAAAGTATTGCTTTTTCAGGAAGTTTTTGACTTTAAAAATGCTTTTACTTTAAAAAAATTTAATGAATTTAAAACGTACCTCTGGAACAAAGTTTTTAAAAAACCAATCCTTAAAAAGTTCCTGGATCATACATGCATTTTGATTGTTTTTGTAAATGCATGTGTTGTGAAAATTTTTAAAACGAGGTGACTTTGCTTTGCCAATAATCGAAGGAGTAAGCTTATGTGATCCTGTAGCACTTGCACAGCCCAGAAAAGTAATTCTTTGCTTGGACCGTGTAAGACCTGATGCAGTTTTTTTAGAACTTAAAATCTATGTTTTGTCAGGCAACAATTTCCATTACAGTCCAGTCTCAGAGTTGAGATCTTATCAAAAAAATCAACTTTAAAGGGACTAACATTCTCTGAGGCCGATGATAACTTCTCATCAGACATTTTTAGAAGCCTTATTCCATTTAGAGTTTTAAATTTTTGTAACCATCCATTACTTGCATTAGATGTTTCAGTATTGGTAAACATTCATGTAGTTGAATAGCTTTTTGTTTAAGAATCTCACCTGATACAACAAACTTAATTCTGTTTGTCTAAAAAACCACAGATATTCTGCATTTTTAAGAGTGCCTTTTTTAATCGTACTTGGTCTAATATTTTGATTTACAACTTTCAGTATCTTATCCTTTTTTTTAAAGATTAGGCAAACTGTTGATTTGGCGATTTCGTTTTTTTTTTAGATAAAAGTGTTACCGTCATACCTTTTTGATAATTATCTATGATTTTGGACTTCTCATGAAGAGTTAAAAATTTTTTGTTTTTTACCATTTCACACAACTACTATAAATTCGTAACAAGCTTACTGGCTAGCCACCACAATATAAAAATCAACAATACAAAGAATTCCATGTTTTCTTTCGTCGCGTGTCTCTCCAGTAAATCCCAATAGACACGAAGGGAAACAACGAATTACACAAATATAAGCAGTGACAAAAAATATTGCTTATAGAGCAGCTAATAAGAATATGACAGTTGGTTCATACTACCGAGATGCTTATTTGTTCATACTACTGGATATATACAATACATTCATTTTGACTGTTCATACTACTGGGACGTTCCCGTGAGCGTGTGTTTACACCAACGCCAGTTTACTGTATCTCCAACCGCTATCAAGTTTGAACTGAATGTTTTGTTTTAAGGCTATATGTCCGTTGAATCATGAAGTTTCGCTTCACTGTACCCATCTCAATGATTTGATGTGTCAGAAATTGGGCTTTCCGATAAAAAGTACATCTTTTGCTATAAACTTTGAAGAGACATACAACAGAGTTGCCGAAAAAACTAACAACGCCAATAACTGTTATGGAACCTTAACATAATGACCAGTTTCTTATTGTCCACTTAGTTCTTAAACTTGAGAACCAAATACGTTGGTGGAAATAGAAACGAAGAAGCTTCTGTAAGAAATTATGTTCCGTATTATTTTTATTGACAAAATGGTGAAGACAATATAATTATATAACTCTTTATTGTAAAGATAATATCCGATCGATTTTTTAAACATTTTTGATGGGAGTGAGATATTGCGATGCAGTGTTGGTATATTGTAAAGAATACTTCAAATGAGATCCTGTAAAAATATTTCCACCATTTATTTATCTCTTTTTGAGTTGTTGCCATTTTCCACTTATCTTAATAAAATTTCTTCTTTTTTCTCTTATATAAATGTCAGAACATTATTGTTATAACCTGCTGTAAAGCATGAAAATGACAGTATTATGGTCTGGGGATGCTTTTCCAGGTCTGGAACTGGGCGGATAGTGAAAATAATTGGGAAAATAGATCGATTTATGTACCGCGACATATAGAATACTATGTTGCCCTATGCCGAAGAATAAATGCCGCTTTTATGGAGGTATCAAGTTAGTGACCCCAAACACTTACCCCGTAACAAATTGGTTTTTAGAGAAAAACGTTGATTTACTGGAGTGACCTTCTCAATCGCCAGACCTAAATCCGATTGAGTGCCTTTGGGAACACGGAGCGAAGAATTAGGGAAAGAATGGATCATAATGAAAATCATCTATGGGAAGTTTTTCAAGAGGAATGGCGGAAGATTCCAGTTGATGTATGTCAAAATCTTGTCGATTCAATGCCAAGAAGATCATTAAGGCAAAGGAATTTTCAACAAAATATTGAACATTGCTTCTTTATTTTGTACAGACTTAATTATTTTTTGTGGAAACAATATTCTTTATACACTTTTGTTCCAAGTGTTTTTTTATTATTCGTAGGATAATTGTGTATTATTTTGTATTCTCATTTGTTGAATAAAAAACTTTTAATTTAGTAGTGTATGTTTATTTTTTGATATATAATTAATTATTGATAACCATATATTAAGAATATAAGCATACATACATACATATGTATGTATATATGTATGCTTTGTTTGTACAGAGCTAATTACATTTTTATTTCCGATTATTGGATATAAAAATGAGGATAAAAAAATGATCATCTACGTTAATGAGATAATTAATGTTATATTTGACTTTAGAATTAGGTTTACAAATACTGTAATTCTCTATAAATCGGAAATAAAATAAATTAAATTTTATAAACACGTAGAAATAACGAAATGTAAGTAGCGGTATAAATTTAACAACCGCACGGCGTAAAAATAAACTTGGTTGCAAAACGAAGTGTTTTAATAAATTAATTAAGGAGGTAATTAGTATTTACCCGGGTATTTACCTAACTTCACCAAATGAATGGTATTGTAACAGTTTTTCGTAACTGTAAAATGAAAGTATTTTAATTTCGGTACTTTATTGTATATTCGTCTTAAAAATGTGGTCGATAGTATTGAAGTTTATAGCAAAAATTTATTCTTTAACTTATTACAGTCATTAGGATCCCTGACACATTTATTTGCGTTGAAAATTTGTAGGTAAATGTATCGGACAAAATTAGAGTAACATTTTTGTGGAGTTTATTTTATGTGTAATTAACATCTCTATGCTGAATTAATTAAGGTGGTCCATTCGCGGCACCTGAGTCAATAGATGAACAAAAATTACAATTATCCTCATTTTAATTCCCCAATCTATTTCTTAAATCGGTATGCACAAAACCAAATGTACTAAACACACGTTCCACCGACGCTGAACAAGTAAGTGCACACAGGAACTGATTCATTATAGGTAACTGTTTTGCAATCTCATGCTCATCGTTTTGTGAGGTCCAGCACTACTGAATCCCATTTATTTTTTTCATTACTTCCTCCGAAAACATTATTTACTTCAGTAGACTGGAGCGTGTGGTCAATTTTATTGCTAATGGTAGCAATCCCGTATCTTCAAATAATTTACCTTTAAGTTTCCAAGGTCAGATTCATTTTTTCTGGGGATAGCTTATAGTTTTGTTTTTTGGGATTAAACATAATATAACCTACAAAATGATACAATGTTAATGCTTGGTCATATCGACCATGAAATACTTGTTGTTTTTTTTTGTAGAGGAAGCTATAGCTCTTCTTCGAAGATATGTTGTATTTCCATGGCTCTACAGCATTGCTACATTTTTTCTTTGCAAAGTACCAAGGGCAACTGCTATAGGTTTCAAAATATTTAGATATTCTTCTTTTCCGCGTTTAAGTCCAATATTGGGTACTTTTTGGTATATGACAGAATCAATATTTCTTTTGTTTATCTCCCAGATTTTGTAATTTATATCTCACTCAGAGACATACATTTCTAAACAGTCAGCAACGCTGTTCCAACGCACATCGCTTGAGACAACTAATGCTTTGCCCCCCCACTTGGCTGAATATCATTGGGGCTAGATGATTATTAACGGAAATATTTGGTTATTTAAGTAATGTGTTCTTTAATGTCTTTTATTTCTAACTCTTGTCCTACAAATTCAAAAGATGTACTGAGTAACCATAGGTTATAACTTTAGAACTGGTGCTTTCTTCAGTACTTTTTCTTGTTCGCCACGTTATCTGTCACGATAGATTCTACATAACATCCATCTTCTGTTATAGTTGAACAATTTTCAGGTTTGTTGTGGACATTTGACTACCCGTCAATTGATATATATATATATATATATATATATATATATATATATATATATATATATATATATATATATATATATGCATTTTCCCAGAAGAGAAGAAAAACATTTTTCTTTTACTTCTTAGACCATTTTAACACTACTGAAAATAGCAGACGTACTTGGACTATTTTAAAACATCTTAATATTTATTCAAAAAGGTCAACCCCCATCCCTATAGACTTATGCAAGCCTAATGAAATAAACGACTATTTCCTTGAATCTGTTGACTCTTTAGATTCTAGCGTAGGTTGCGATACAGTAAATTATTATTTACATAATAAAGCCTTTGTAAACATTGATCCATATAGGATTGAGGTTGTTCAGATGGATGGTGTTTAGGATGCCATAGCATCCATAAAGTCCAATGCCGTAGGCTCGGATGGAGTGAATCTGTTAATGATACGAATGTGTGGCGACTTTATAATTCCTTATATAACTCGCATTTATAATTCCTGTCTTGTAGCTAACTATTTTTCCAACAGCAGTAAAAGTGTATTAGTGCAACCTTTACCTAAAATCTCTAACCCTGAACAGTTGTCCGAGCTTTGTCCCATTAATTTGTTGTCTGTGAGGTCTAAGATCATTGAGATAATTATTTATGTTAAAATGGCTAAATTTATTTCTAACAATGTTTTATTTTCAAAATGTCAGGGTTTCGCACTGGACATAGCACGACTACAGTTCTTGCGAGTGTTTTTGACGATATATTGCAGGCGACGGACAGTGGTGAGTCACCAACTTTGATCCTACAGGACTCCAGCAAGGCATTTGATACTATTGGACGTCAATTGCTCTGCGCTAAACTGCATTATTATTGTTTTTCAGTAACTATTTGAAGGATAGGAGCCAGTTTGTGAAACTGAATGATGCTGTTTCTCAGCCTAGATCTGTGAATAAAGACGTGTCACAAGGATCAATACCTTTACTTTTTATGGTATATATAATGAATATAATTGTTTTCGTTGAAGATTGTTCCATTCATCAATTTGCTGATGATACACAGATCTATGCTAGTTTTACTAAAGAAAAGACCCAGTAGGTCTTTGTTTCCCTAAATAATACACTAAAAAGCAATTCATGCATTTTCTGGTTTGGAGTTGGACATTGTCCTTGATGGGGTTAAAATTCTGTTAAGAGTCATGTGTATGGTTCAAAGAGCATATAAATCGTTAAAGAATCTTTATAGAAGCAGATTTATAATAAGCAAGAATCTAAAGAAAAAGCTATGCGAAACGCTAGTGTTGAATCATGCCAATTGTGGGGATGTGATATTTGGTCCCTGTCTGGATGTTCCCTCAAACTCAAATTCAAATCTCCTGTATCAGATTTATATGTGGTGTCCGAACACGTTTCACCTAGACTGGTAGAGTTGGGGTGGCTTAATAGGCATAATAGACGAAAATTACATCCAGCGTCGTTGGTCAATCGGTTACTTAAAACGAACTCTTCTATGTATCTTGAGAACAGTTAAAGTTTAAAACATGTATACATAGTGTAGACACTCGTAATGTTTATTTGCTGGATGTGCCTAGGCATAGGACGTCGTGAGTGTTTACAATTCCATTCCTCGTGCTATTCAGTCAAAATTAATTATCAGTTTTAAAAGGTCGTATAAAATTTTTTTAGTTACTGACTATTACTCTCCAGATATTGATTATTTATTCTTAATTTGATTTAATCTAAATTTGATTTAGTGTGAAGTATTATGTTATTTTGTTCCTTTTAGTGTACTTGTATAGAATATGTATTTGGTAAAATCATGAACTATGTTCTATTTTTAAAATTTAATATTTATAACTTGTAATTTATATATTGTAAAGTTCTATCATACTCGGTTGAACAGAGCAGTTTTACTGAATTTCGCCGAGTTCGTTTTTTTTTCTTTTTTTTTTTGGGTCGCTCCGGAAATGTTTGGAGATTTTTCAATGCTAGATATAAAGCTAGAAGTTGACGAAGCTGATGAAGCTGAATTTGCATGCTCTTGAGTCTGTTGTGAAGTACTCTGTTGAGAATTTAAAGCCAAAATTTGGTTTTAATCTCATACAAACTTTCAAGAAAAATAGTTCATTGTAATTATCCTCTATAAAATCCAAAAATTACATTTGGTAAAAAATAACAAAAGCATTAATTGTACAGGTTTGCAAAAAAAAAAGTGGATGCCCATTTGACCAGACCATTTCATTCGTATGTAATTAGACGCCCTGAATCCAAATCTGAGGTCCGTTAACCTCTATCATGTCAGGTTTAAGGTCATTCCAAGGTCAAATGCAGTAAAATACACTATATAAATCTGAAGAAGTAAATACGTACGTTTTTGAGGTCGATGAACCTGAATTCGTGGTTTGTTTAATACGTCAATGTCAGCCAGAGGTCATTTTAAGGTTAAATTGAGAAATGTCCACTAAATAAATCTGAAAAAGAAGATATGTAGGTTTTTGGGGTCACTGAATCCAAACTTCTGATTTGTTTAATCCCCCAAGGTCAGTCAGAGGCCATTTTAGCGTCATTTTAAGGTCAAATTGAAAAAATCTAGATAGATCTGTAAAAGAAGATATGTAGACTTTTGAGAACGTTGAGTCTGAATTCGTAGTTCGTTTAATACCTCAAGGTTAACCAAAGGTAATTTCAAGGTCAAATTGAAAAAATCAACTGAATAAATATGTAAAAAGCTGTCCGAAACCATATACCCCAGCCACAGCGTGTATTAGAGTTTGGGGTTTGTGTTATACACTTATAAAAACTCGTTTCGTTAGCCTAGCTGTTATGTAACGGATATCGATCTAGCTGCGCATGGAGTATGTGGTTTTAGAAACTTGGGTTTCACCTTGAAAACTCGCTCCGTTCACATGCCTGCGTGGGGTACATGGTCTTGGGAGCTTGAGTTTCTGCTCAAAAACTCGATCCGCTTACCTGTCTGTTTTATATATCGATTTAGCTGCGCGTAGGTTCTTTTTTTACAGAATTATTTAATGGGTTTTTTTCAATTTGACCTTGAAATGACGTTGAAAAGTCCTTGGGCTGACATTGGGGGATTAAACAAACCACGAATTTGGATTCAGCGACCTCTAAAATCTATATATCTATGACCTCTTGCTGACCTTGGGGTTCAAACAAACCACGAATTCGGATTCAGCGACCTCGAAGACGTAAGTATCTAACTCTTCAGATTTAATTAGTGAATTTTACTGCATTTGACCTTGAAATGGCCTTGGACCTGACATGATAAAGGTTATCGGACCTCAGATTGGGATTCAGAGCGTCTAATTACATAAGAATTAAATGGTGTGGTCAAACACGCTAACACGGTGTCAAAAATCATTAACATCAGGTTTTGAAAAAAATAATACCCCGAAGATAATGGGACAAAGTAAGAGTCGCTAAACTTCTAAAGACCAGTTCTGACAAAGCGAAAAAAAAAGGAAAATAGGCCTTGATTTTTTATTTGGTGCATGAAAAAGTGAAAAGTAACAGAAAACCTACGCAATTTACAATTCACTTATTTATGGTAAATGATAAATAAGAAAAAAGCAGTTTTTACATTGGTTATTATTGATAATAATAAATTAAATTTTAATTAATTTTTCTTAATAAGAATAAATATATACCCAAATACCTACTTGTAAAATATAAGTTCAGTAATATATAATATATAAATAATAAAAATATTAAAATAATATTTAGTGAATTATTTACGTGAATACAACAGTAATAAAATACATTTTATAAATATGATTAAATCCTCTTGACTTGCTTCCTCTAAGTTTTTAAGTGGAAATCTCAAAGCAGTTAAAAAATTATTATTTTTTAAAATAAGTCAATTTAAAAAAAAATAATAATCTAAATCAACCCAACCCTTGATTGGACCTACTTAATAATCATACCACAGTTATTCCAGTTTCGAAAGAATTATAGCCGAAACTAATTAATACATCTCAGAAAGATAAAAACCAAGCCGCAATTTCAAGACACGCATTTAGCTAGTTTTTTTATTTATATATTTTACGTGATACATCAGCGAAAAGCAATCATATTAATTAAACTGTACTACGATTTAATATGAAAATATTTTGTCATGGTACTGTCACCTAATTATCGTATATTTATTCCTGACTCCTTCCAACAGGTGTGTAACTTCTCTGAATCATTTAGCTAGAGTATAAGCACCTTGTATATTTTTAGTACGTTAGACAGTTAATGAAAACATGCCTAAGCATTTTTTAGTTTTGATGACCTCATTTTTTAGACATGATGATAAAATTTATTTATATTTGTGTGCTTCATATTGTATAAAAGAGACAATAGTTTCGAGTGGTACTTTGCCAAGTTAATAATTATCTTAAAGTGAACGGTGATAATAATACCGTTTCGTTTTAATTTAAAGCTTCACGCCTGCCGATCTTTCATAATATGTTATGGTGAATGCGCAAGTTTACAATAAAATTTATAAATATAGGGACCTGTGTTCGGTAATGTTACGCTGAGAGGGGGAGAGAGAGCAAAGTTTAACACTAACAGCCTCTCTCGCTTCCGTTAAATAGTTTCCAATGATTATTATATGATTTTAAAGGATACGAAAAGTATGTAGGGGTTCATTTATTGATTAAATAAAAATATTTGACTGGAACATTAACGACTTAATGGTGTGTGCGAGCCTAATGTCACAAATATCTCGTGACCGTGTGACCAAAACCGGTAGAGATTTAAAGGTATTGCTAAAAAATATGTTTTGAGTTTTGACCGCCAGGCGGTCATTTTTCGTACAGTTGATAAGGAAAAGAATACCACCTAGAAGTCCCAACATTGAGACGTAGAATTTACGAACTGGACATATAAAACTGGACTGCTCGTCGTAAATAATTTTTAACCTTCCGCTGGTCGCCATTACGTGCAAATATTTGTATGACAGCATTGAATTCTATGCTAGTTTCTTATATTGATGTGAATGTATCGTATATAAATGTCAGTTCTGTTTTTCTAAATAATAGGTTTAGACAATAACTATCTTGTTTTAGATGAGTGTTGAGAATATTCAATAAAAAGTCTGGGTTAATTAAGTGTTCTTGTAAAATAATACATTTTCCAGGAATTTCTGAGTGTTTAATATTTCTGTTAAAACTATTCCTTTAAAGCTAATTTTTTTTAACTTCTTTGGAAGTACAGCACCTTACTTAGTCTAAGACTAATTTTATTTTTTAAATGGCTGTTTTGTAAAAAAATCGTAGAAATCAGTGAGTATTTTTCTAAATTAAATGTAGAGTGTACGAAGTTAAAAAAAGTATTAAGGCATTTATTTTTAAAAATGTATATTAAAAATTAACAACCTGGAATATAGTTTAATTTAAGGTATCGAAATGTACATATATAATCTATTGCAACGTAATAAAGTTTCATCATTTAAAAATAGCTTTAATTAGGTCTTTCGAGGAAATGATATGTTAGGTATTTATATACAGTTAACAACATTCATAATAATATTGACATTTTCTTCAAAATAACGTAATTTTTTTAATTTAAAGGAAGTAATATAATACCATGTACTAAATAATTTTTGTAAAAAAAAAGTATGCTCCAAAAGAGATAAAGAAAGCGTTAAAGCAGTCTGTATTTAAAAGCTAATCTATTTAAACAAAACAATATTTATTAAGACACTTTCAATATAAAAAAGAGTGTCAAGTTAAGAAAGGGATTCTTACGTTAATATAATCATTTTTAATCGAAATATATACATAAATATTTTGTATTTGCATTAGCTCAAACTTTTCATTTACGTAATTGTTTGAGGATCTGGAATAAACGTCTCTAATAGTGGAATTTTTCGAAAGGCAATCAAACAATCACAGTTTCTCACTACTTTGACAGGGAAGTTCCATGACACAACTTTCCTTACTACTTGAGCTAAAATCAATAATTTTTGTTTTATTTTCTTAAAATAATAAGTAATTAATTATAAATTTATTTTCAATTAATAACATATTCAAACAAAAGCTTATCTTGTGTTTTAAATTTTATGTAATTTCTAGATATGCTTAATAATATTGAAGCATTTCATATTATATGCAAACATTTCTATTTTAATAGGGCATTTTTAAATATATAATTATTTTAAATTATAAGCGCATGCCTGTTTCGATGCTCACTTTTAGATGTTAATGGTACATTAACTCTATGGTAAAACAATATTATTGTCGATTAATGCTCATCTAAAGCAGGAATTTTTTGTAGAGCCAGTGTATGTTATTAAGCCCAAGTTTAGTTGCTCCAAGATGTTTACATCAAACAGTGCTTCATAACTTTTTTCAGGCAGTTTATTTGTAGAAAGCACACCATAAACAACTTTGTGTCCATTTTCTTGTATAAAACTGTTTCCAGAAAAATGCTCATCTGGTATAAAATAATTATGATCCTGACCGATTTACTTCACCTGTTGAATTTAAAATTTCTTCTCTTTTGGAAAATTAAAATATTGATGGCTTTTAAGAATCGTCATATATCATATCCATGAGATTAAACTTGTTCTTGTTAGATTTACAATTTGAATCTAAGGTAAAATTTTAAATAAATATTATTAAATGCTTTAAAACTTACCAATGAATATTTGTACGTCCTACGATGAAGAACCGCATTTTTTGAAATACCAGAAAAATAACTTTAAAATTGACGTTCTTGTTTGAAATTCTCAGTAAAACGTTTACATAAGCATAAAACAAGCAAGAGCAAAAATAAATTCTTGCTAAATAAAAAATTAGGGAAGTCATTGTTGCCAAATCAATATTTGTACCTAAAGGCACGAAGCACTGTGAGGAAATTTTTGGTAAAAGGGGGGATATTCTGCAAAAGTAGTCCAGCTTTATATGTCAAGTTCGTGGTAAACGTAGAGTGTTAAACATCATACCTTTTTTAATTTAACATATATCATCCTATTGCTGAGTCCCAATTTGACATGGTGAAAATTATGGAAAAAAATTATAAAATATGAAGTTTGTTTGCCAATTTCAATTAAATTATGTTTAAAAACTTGTTTCTGTTTTGTAATTTTCTATTTTAATTTTTAGGTAATGTAAAGTATTGGGCGCGACCGCTCCTTTAACATCTATCCCGGCCCGGTCGACTCGTCATGTCGACAGCCATGCGATCAACTCTTCAGACCGTTCCTGAAAGCCTGGAGGTAAATGTGGATTTTTTTCTATAAAATTAAGATCCTTATCCAAGTTGAAATTGTCTACTGTGGAATTGCCTCTAGCTTAGTTTTGGTTTACAATTTGCCTGAATCGGAAACACTCTAAAGTAGCCCTACTGTTCATTCACATGCTTTCGGTAACCTAATCTTAATTGATGCAGTGTATAATCGCTACGGTAGGCTATGTTGGAAATTGTCGTTCTAGTAGATTTCAGCGCACAAAAGCGATTCTTATTTATTTTCCGAAAAAAATATGTTTATATTCCGTAAGAAACGTATATTTAATAAAGTTTTTTCATATTTGATCACACAATGGAAGACGCTCCACGTTCGGTTGCAACTCTGGTGATGTCACACATAAGTAAACAAACAGAATGTCGGTTTACTGATACGCGATTTTAATGATTTCTGATGTTATTAAACGATTTTCGAGTTAACTGCTGATATTAGCGTGGTTCAATAAGTATTGAGTCATAGATGGCGCCACTATCATTTTTAAATGCATACGATTATGTAATTGTACTCTTCTGAGAAACCTCTACAGAGTTTCAGTATGATTCGATTCTTAGTTTATATGTGGCAGTCGTTTGAAGCAGGCATGTCACCATTGTTTTAAATAATGGAAAAAGGCGAATTTCGAACAGTAATCAAACATTTCTTTGTGAAACAATGGACAGCGGCTCACATTAAAACAGTTGGATACTGTTCACAGAAGTTCTGCACCGATTTTAAAAACTATTTATTTTTGGATAAACGGAACACCCAGTTGAAGTCAGTACACCAAAAATGATAGAAAAAAATATATCATATTGATGACAACGATCAACGAATAAAGGTTCGTCATATAGCTGAATGTGTAGGCATTTCAATTGGTACTGTAGAAAATATTTTGCGCCAACATTTGTGTATGAAAAAACTATATGCCAGATGGGTCCCGCGATTATTGACAGCTGAAAACAGACTCATGCGAAAAATCAATTCTGAGCAATGTTTATCGATGATCGAACAAAATCCAGCGGATTTTAGCGTAGATATGGAACTGTGGGTAAGACCTGGATCCATTACTACACGCCAGAGTCTAAGCAGCTGTCAAAATAGTGGAGGGCGCCTGATGAGAATGCGCCAAAAAAGGGCGAAAGTTGTTTTATCGGCCGGAAAAGTTATGGCCACTGTTTTTTGGGATGTTCCAGGCAAGATATTTATTGACTATTTAAAAACAAGGTTAAACAATTACAAGGGATTACTATCTAACACTTCTTGGCCGTTTAGATGAAGAGTTGAAAACAAAAAACGTCCAAGATTACAACGCAAAAAGTTCTTTTTCATCAAGAAATTACTCGAGTTCACACTTGTGCAGATGCAGTATCAAAATTAAATGAATTACGATTTCAAAAGGCATAAAGAAAAGTTGGACTACCGCTGGACCAAGTGAACAGAGCTCCAAGGAGACTATGTTGAAAAGTAAAAAAAAAATCAAACAATAACGTCGTTTTTATTGCTTTTTTATCTTACTTATTGAACCACCCTCGTATATTCTTACGAATCTTTTATAGTTTAGTTGTTTTAAATATCAAAATGGAGACGAATTTTATGGAAGCCGACAACAGTAGAGCTAGGCTCTTAACTGCAGCTTTCGCCTTTTAAGATCCATTTGAAACAAAAACAAACACGTTTTTTGAAGTGCTTATGGACGTTAATGTGCATTATGGCACTACACACAACTTATAAATCATTTCCTGACGACAAACAAATACAAATCTTAAGAAATCAAACTATCGGTCAGCGTTGCTATGTTTACTATGATGTGACATCATACTTGTCACGTGGCCAGCGAAATTGCGTTTCGGCTCGTCCAGAAAATATTTATGTAGTACGCATTAAGCGTAATAAAAAACAATATGAAATAATTTTCCATCACTAGGTAAAAACCGTATTATTTCTATACTCGTCGATTTGACAGATAAATGACGTATAAAAATGACATCGATCCTGTGATACAGGAAGTTTAAAATTTCGCTATATCAGTAAATTTTCCCGGCGAAATAATTTTGTATAAAATCGAGATGCAGATGTAATGGTACTGTACTGAATATACCAACATGATGCCTACTGAATAAAGTAGTATAAACCAAAACTGCTTAGGCCTGTCACTAATGGCATATATCATTTCTGATTTTTTTCAATATATAGCTAGTTCGCCAATTAATAAAATGAAAAGGTGCCATTTCCCAAATTTTAAGGTGAAACATACAGGAAACTTGGAATCGGTAAAAGAAGAAACAGTTGTATGTGAATTGGGGGTTATTCTCTTACCGATTTCCATGCTTTACCTTAGATAATTAATACTTAATATAGACTGCGAAAATTGGCTCACGCTTTCGATGGGTAGTACCTCTCTTTCTAATTTCAGTCAGATAATAGAGGTATGCAATGGCGTTTGGAGAATTGTACTTAGCTCCGCCATTAGAAAGAGAGGTACTATTACTCTATCCCTTTTTAAGCGTGACCCAGCTTTCTTCTATAGGACCCAAATCTATATTAAATAATATTAATTTATCTTATGTCTATGGCTTTATCCTTTGGTTTCTAACCTTAATTTTCCTATACAAAGATTTGTTTGTTAACATATATAATACAAATTATAACAACGTCAAAACAAATTTAGCTAACTAGAAAATCTTATTTCTGTGGCATGGTATGTATAAATCTGGTTGTCTTTAGGAGTAATATGTATTTACCAAATCACTCTATTCTTTAGACAGCTCCTTATGTTGCAAAAAAAACTTTCCTGGTAAAGATTCTAGCGACACAAATTAAACTAGATATTCCGTTTAGGTCACCAAAACTAATACAACAACGCAAGACGCCCCGGCAACGGCATCGACGAAAACTCCCGCCAAAGTATCTGGTGACGTTGTAGCCACCAAGAGTTCCAGACCGTACAACTACCACGCTCCTAGCTCTACCAATAAGGTAAGTGGTTTTCCTTTTAGGGGTAATTACATGTTCTTTTCGGGACAGAAGAATAGCAGAGTGTTGTTGAATCCTTAAAGAGGAATTGTTTCTAATTGGTGATGGGGCATATTATTGTTGCCAGGAACAGTGTTTTTTTATAGTGGAAAGTTATGTTTGGGGCAATTTTACGTTGATGCGACCTTCTTACTACGTGAATCTCAGCATATATACATTATAATCATAAATGTGATATATCAGTATTAAAATTTTGTTCACCATTTTATTAAAAGATTTTTTTTAAGAAGTTTAAATCAGTATATGTTATTTTCTAATATAATATTTGCCCCTGAAACGACCGAACTTAAGAACTGTTTTATATGAATTTTTTAAATTTTCCGACGTGATTAAAATTTTCCTGAAATTTTTGTTGTAACTGCTAATTAGAGCATCTGTACTTTACAGATCACCATCTGCAAGTTGATTTAATAAACTGAAGAAAAATATTGATTGTGCTGCTTACATCTGCAGCAAGAATCCTGAACGGCTTAAAAATTATAAAGCTGTTTCCATACATACCCTATATGGCTTTGTATACATTGAACGTCTTATTGGGATTTCCAAAGTTACCCGTAAAATTCCTGATTAATTTTTGTACCAACTTGTACTTGGTGTAAGAGAGACTCAAACATTTAAAGTTATAGTCTTTCTCTCTCTAAAAGAGCGGTGCTGTTGTGCACACGTATCGAGGACTGATCGTTCATGGGGGGTCTTCGGCATGAGTGCAAGATGCTTAATCCCGCCCCTTTAGAAAGAGAAAGGCTATAGTTTAAATGTTTGCGTCTCTCACACAGCAGGTACACTGGGACCCGCCGTCTATTGTTTATGTGTCTATGGTTTTACCCAATAACTGTGCCGTCTATTAATCAATCTTAAAGTCTCTCTAAGAGATGAATGAAACCGAATTAATTTTATAAGAGTTTCAATTGTGTTTTACAAAACATTGGATTTTAAGATATATTCAGAAGAATTCCAGGATTCTACAGGGATCCCACTGTGGTTCACTCCTGTTTAATTTATTTATAAATTACACCAGTGGTGTAATCGCTCATCCCAATTATCTCTTGCTAGCTTTTGACTTGAAGATGTATAGAAGCTTAGAGAGGGCTACTGCACAGGCAGACATTATTAATGGCTGCATTTCGTTTAAAGTTAACGCGCCACATTAACATGTTAAAAATGCTGTTGTATGTAGGCGGTAAACATGTGAAGTCGAATAGATATACGCTTTATGGTACGGTGCTTAAATCTATGGTAAAATCGCACGTTTTTTGTGATCAGTTTTGGTCTCCCAAATGAGAAATTACTAAACTTAGTTTGCAATGTCATTGTTGCCCTTGTGGTGCGATAGGTGGCATCATCCTATTGATCATATCTCTTTGTATATTCCATCCTTCGAGCATACACTATTAAAGGCTTCGCACACTTGGCACGGCAGACAGGGAGCGAAGGGGACGAAGTTGCGATAGGTTGGCGTGCGTTTCGATGAGGGTGGACGACAAAACTAAGCTTTCAGAGAGAGAGAGAGAAAGAGAAATAGCATGACTCCGTATTCACCCTCTCACTCTTTGTCATGTAACGCGTGCGGAGCATTGCATGCTTCCTCCAGTAGTGTATGCTTGAAGATTCCCTCTTATAATCCTTCATGGGATATCAGACCGTCACGTTTCGAGGATAAGTTAGACATTCTGCTTTCCAGATCCAAAAATAATGCTTGTTGATGAAGCAGTGAGCTTCGTTGCTATAAATGATTTTGTTATGAAATACATTATTGTCCCGGGCTGTCCATGGTCAGTAAGCTGTAGTCAGCTGGACTTTGTAAACATGAAGGTGCAAATTTTTTTGCTCTACTTTATATATATATATATATATATATATATATATATATATATATATAAATATATATATATATATATATATATATATATATATATATATATATTATCGATAATTTCTGTTTTATACCCCTCTCAAATAATGTAAATAACCGCAACTTATAAAACTTATTCCAAACTATGAAATACATTGTTGTCCCGGGCTGTCCATGGTCAGTAAGCTGTAGTCAGCTGGACTTTGTAAACATGAAGGTGCAAATTTTTTTGCTCTACTTTATATATATATATATATATATATATATATATATATATATATATATATATATATATATATATATATATATTTTATCGATAATTTCTGTTTTATACCCCTCTCAAATAATGTAAATAACCGCAACTTATAAAACTTATTCCAAACTTTGATATAACAAAATCGTTCTAACAAAAGTTATTTTGGTCCGCTTTGCGTTTTGAGTAGATCTCAATGAACGACATAATAACGCATTATTCCCTATTGAAAATCAATAGTGTTTACCTAAAACTTAGGAACACATTATGTGCTTAACAATAGCCGATAGAGAGGCTAAAAATAGATCCGGTCTCTATGAAAAATTCAATTCGAATAAGATATTTATTATTGTATAGAATATTAACCTCCGCATTATAAAATTGATCGAGTATTTTTAGAAATAATCGACTTTTTGTTCTCAACGTATAATATTTTTTTATATGCCGATTATGACCTGATTATATAAAGACGTATTTTTATTTAAAAAGGAATTTTTAGTTTGATTTATTATCTACAGGGTTTTTAGCTCAGTATTACTACATCAATATATTATATAAACAATTTAAACCTACTTTTAAAAAAGGGAAAGGTATCAAGTGTTACTACTACATAATACTACATTCTGCATTTTGAAAAGTTTTTTGTATCATTAATTTGAACACTTATTGCAACAAATTAAAAACGTGGTTAACCGAGGATCAGACATTAATTACAACAATTTAAAAGTGTTTGTTTCCAAATTATGTTACTGAATATGGTTCGAGAGAGACTAAAATATTAACAACCCTCCTTTTAAACAAATCGAAACTTTCTGGTACCTTCTCTTTGTAACCGTGAGCATATATTGGTATATTATAGGCTACAGTTCTATTGTTGTATTTCAAACTGGAAAAAATTATATTTATTCTTGAAGAGAAACATTCATGCCATCGCTCATTTGGTTTTAGTGAAAAAATTTTTGAAATCGTTGTACGCTGACAACTGCGATACTCTTTTAGAAGCTCTTTTACATCGGCCGCCGTGGTGCAACGTGGTAAGCGTTCTACTGGTGCACCGAGAGCTGAGGGTTCGATCTCCTCTCGATGCAAAACTTTTTTTTTAACATTTCAAAAAATAATTATCGGTTTTTCCAATTATTAATTATTTTCATGGAGTTTTTACACATGAACATTTAAGTACATACTTAACGTGATTTTTTTAAATAGTTCCCTCTTTACCTCCATTTTCAGTCTCATAGTTTTAGTAAAATTTTTAAAAGAAATTGTGTTAATTTTTGAGAAACAAGTAATGAAAAATGAAACTTATACAAAAAGTAGTAATAGAAAAACTAAATCATTCAAAAGTGTAGAGAAATGTTTTTTCGTCACTTATTATTATTATATATGTATATATTTAAAAGTTCGTGTGTAAAAACTACATGGAATAATTAATAATGGAAAAACCGATGATAATTATTTTTTTGAAATGATGAAAAAAATTAGAATCCAGCGGGGATCGAACCCTTAGTTCTCGCAGCACTGGTAAAGCACGTACTTAACCATTTGCGCTACGGCGGCTGATGTGAGAAAGTTTCTAAAAACGTATTGCACTTGTCAGCGCATAACGCGTTTCATTTTAAAAATTCTTTTACAAAAATCGATTGAGCGATGGCACGAACGCTTCTGGGGATTTCTTTAGATGGCCTTAGTCGATATAATTCTTAAGTCTCATCAAAATCGAAGATGACATGGTCGCGACCTCCCTCTATTAGTTGTTATCACTCTCTTTTATACAACAAAAGCTTTTTGAACGTTGGTATTTACGTCCGACAAAATAACCCCAAACAAAGGACGAAATGAATGTTTGCAAAAAAAACTATTTTCCTGTGCTCTAAATCAAATAACTCGAAGTCAGCAAGATGCTGAATTCACTTTTTTACATATCTTTATCTAAGCTGATACCAGTACTCTCATCCAGATTCACCAAGCTGAACCTGTCTCGCTCTATGTTGTTTTTTTGCTCTGATATAAAACTTATATAATGAGTTTTGCCTTTTTCTTATTTAATAGATGTTTATTAATTTTTAAACCAATCCTGAACCTTGCTGCGCCAATCATCTCAGATAATCAAGACGTTTCAAAAGGTAGATATAACTGTTAATATACTCGTGTCATCGGAAAAACTATTCAGGCCGGCGCCCCCATTAAAAATGCTATTGGTTAAATTAACATAAAATATCAACATGAATGGACCCATGACACTTTTCTGAGGAATTCCCGCTGCAAACAAAGCTGCCCCTGAGAAATATCCAGTGTCATTCGCTTCCAATGCTTTCTTGTCATATATATATATATATATATATATATATATATATATATATATATATATATATATATATATATATATATATATATATATATATATATATATGAGAAAGTTGTTGTTTCTTCTTAAGTTAAACCAAAATGCTAATAAAAATAATATAACTTAAAAATAAATAGTTTGCAAGGCATTTGTCATTGAAATAGAAAATATTATAAAAAACAAACTTCATTCAAATCATTTAAAACAGCTGGTTGTAACTATTGTGTTTTTACCGTTTATATTTACTCATAATATTCGAATTTCTCATAGCAAAGATGCTGTGGATGTTCATCAATATATTTCAGACATGTCGTTGAAGAGGAAATTTTTGGAATAGCAAATTTTTTTCATGTAAAATGCATAAAATGAAATAGTATAAATTTAGTTCATACAAGTAGTCATAAAGAAGATAATTTACATCATAAACGTTACTACATTAACTTCTAGCTTTTGATAAGTATTTATTTGATAAATATATATCTCACTATTTAGTTAATTTGTATTATTTGTATTATTTTGTATTTGAAAGTATTCAAAGACCAGCTATGCTCGCTCATGCGACGTTGCCAAATATTTCCACTTTAATGCAGGTTAATTTTAAATTTTGTGTCATTTCTTTTAATTGCTGTTTCAGTGAGCCAAATATTTTATTGCAAAAAAAATTTATGTTTCAAAAAGCTAATTTTTAATTTTTTTTCAACCTCATTTAATCGACAAATAGTAGTATAGTGCAAAAGGAAAGTGCCAAGATCCTGATTTCTTATAAGATTACATAAATTTTTACATCTTTGAAAATTCATTCTCAAAAAGTTACACAATAAAGTTAATCAAACTTCCGCGATACTATACATTTTTTATTTAACATGAACAACAATTGGACCGTCTTACAGCCTTTTAAGGAAAGACAGACAATTTGTTCTCTGCAAATTCTCTCCTTCGATGTTTGCGTAAAACCCTACAATAAAAAAATAACCCTCCATTTTTACTTTTAAATCACACAAATATTCGGTAAACCATAGATTAAGTGATGTAGCTTAATACTAATTTTTTACATCAAATTGAACTAATCCACATGACAGGTGGCGCTACGGACACTATTAACTAATAAAGTGCAAATGAAAAGGGAAGATGCCTTATTTCAACGGGATTCTAATTCTCTAATCAATGCGAACTCTTAGTTAATATAATAACCCATCAACATTGAAATGTCACGTGAGTCCCCTTCAAAGTCGATGTATTTAGCGCCATCTATGATATGGTATAGATTTTATTTTGATACCAAACAACTCATGAAATATTTTACGTGATTTGCAATCTTGTGTAATTCAAAGGTATGCTCGGAGAGGGGGAATAATGGACGTTTGTCTTGTAATCTGAATAATTCATACTTCCTGATAAAGATGATTTCCTCTGCGATCTTATAAATATAACTTACACATATATTATTAAAATCTATTATGTATAATAAGACGAACGTGAAACATACTACATATTTTTATAAATAGAAGTAATAAAATATTAAAGTTTACAAGTATACGTATTACTCGTCTATTTGTGGATCGGAGTACGCTTACTACGGATACTAATAGACATACTGAAGATGTTAAAACAGTGTTTATATTTAATTAAATGACGATGCGTTACCGTGAAATTCGTTAGTGTTCCTTTTTCTGTGGGCACAAAAAATATAGAAAGTAGGTCAATTCGCCAGAAATCGGGATCTGTCAACTCTTAACTTGTGTGAAATGTTGTTTCTAGTACGTGAAATTAAGGTATTCTATACTTAAATCTAATAGTTTCCGAGATAATGCTCTAAAAAATTACCATTGCACATTAATACGAATATTGTAGTATTAAATGTGACATAAAAAGTTGATAATGACAGTATCAGAGAAGTATCAATCTAGTGATATATTATTATTTCGCCACCATTTCATTTAGTCCTATTTTGTATCACAATTAAACAATATTTCTGTATTGTTATAGTGGGTATTAAGGCTATGATTATTTTTTTACGCTAATTAAAATATGTTACCGTCTAGTATAGACTATGAGGAGGCGGAACAAACTCTTCCGGGAAGGGAAGAGGAAATTGTTTTAATGGTTCTTCAAGCGATTCTACATTCTGAGATTCTCGTCGACCAAATTTCGGCACATTTTCATGTAAATCTCTCCAAGCTCTCTCAATATTTTAAGTGTGAGCTCCAGTATTTGTATCCACATAATCTCTTGGAGTAGTTTATCGTTTGATGCTGAAAACCCTCATCTGCTAATCACTTATACATTTTTCAACAATCCCATAAAATGGTAATACCCGGTAGTACCCATTACGTAATGACGTTAAGGAAGGACTCTTGAAGGTTCCCCAAGTGGAACCAAAATGAGCTTTTTTGGATTACATTCGATGCCTCCAAAGATCCATTGAACTTCGATTACTCTACCTCTGTTGTATTTTCGTTTACCCATTTTACACTCATCTGCTTGTACTGTTACTCCATCACCTACTTTCTCTGTCAATTAGGCAAACTAAGCACTCTTCCTTGCAATAACTTGCCCAATTAGCCACATTTTCTGTGCGTAAGCCGATCTCGTGCATAAGCCAGTTTTGTTTGAGCTTTTTGGCGATGAGCTGACCCTTTTGACATTACCGATATTTGGTTCCTGTTGATCTAGTTTCGAAAGTCACTGTTCCATTGAAGAAGTGATTTTAGAACAAAACGAGTAAAAGTGAATAGAATATTAGAACAAGTGCAAATTTATGATCGTAAAACATGCGGCAACAGTGTATGGTTATTTCTCTTTGGCGCAGGTTACTTTTATTTTTTTTCGGGTGTTTTTCGCTATATTTGATCAAAATATTGTGTAAAATGTTCAAATGTGGTTTAGTGAAAGTGGCAAATTGTAAAAATATTGATCGAAAAATATAGATGAGCGACAAGTGGAAACGAAAAAAAAAATTTTTTTTGGAGGGCAAACTGTTTGTGACCACCTAAAAAAAACTTGAGATTACTGTTCTACGACCCAAAAATAGGGAGTATGGAAAAATAATCGAAAAATTCGGTGTTTTCAGTATTCCGATTAATTACCGAATAAACTAAATCAAGTATATACAGGTATAGCATTTGTTAGATATGAAACGTTAAAATATTAGAAAAATATATATTAATAAAAAATTAAGTTACACAAAAATAAGATGTTTTCAGTGTTCAATTGGTTTTTGTATCAGTGAATTCTAATGAATAAAGTGAAAAGCTAATTACTTTTGCTTTTAAAATTTTACAAATATTTTTCATATAAAGGCTAGCGTCAATATACAAGGAACCACCCTATACATTACCGAATGATTGACATTTCTACTTAACCCAATCAAATTATAATTATTTAATCTTAGAAAAAATTCCATCTTGTTTATAACAAGCTTTAATTTATATGAATTTCCTGGGAAATTTCATAAGGAACAATAATTTTATGCAGCTCGTCTCCGATGGGTCGGGCCGATTACGCAAAGTCTGTGATGATTCATTAAAACAAATTGTTCGATATTCTGAGCTAGTTTTTTTTTTAATAATTGCTTTGCATTATCTTTAACCGCGTAATTCACGAACAAAATACACGATTTTCTTAAAAGCTAATAAATTATACTTTATTGCATAGGTGTGACAACTGCCTACTGATTTCGTTAAGTCGAAACAAGTAATTCCCACACTGTGTTGTCCAGCAATATTTTTTGCCCATAGTAATATAGTATTTGATTTAAGCTGAAAATATATAGCAACTTGTAAAAATTAAACTACAGAGCAGTTTCTCACTTGTTTCATTGTTCAGCTACACGCCTGTGGCGACATGTGTTGTGAAACGTCACGACGATAAATATATTTTAGGTTCTATTTTCTATATAGTAATATTTTTCTTTCTTATTAAAAAAAAACTTTAACACTCCCAAACAAATTTGCTTATTCTATTTTTAACTGTGTATCGTTTACAAAAAGACGCCGAGATATAACAATATTCTTTAATCTCCATGACAGCAGATTCTCTGATGTACTGTATTAGTCAATCGTTAAGTAATTTTAACTCCATTGTCCTTCAAGTTGTACTATTTCAGTTTCCTTCCGACTTTACGTTGAGTTAGAGCATGTGTTCGAATTCAGCCTAACGCAACAAAAATTTTGGTTATAAAAAGAAGAAATTTGCAATCCTCCCAAGTCTCTGAGTTTAATCTTTAAAATATTTGTTAAGATTGTTTTATTCTAACTCTGTGTAGTAAATGTAAGAAGGTTTTGCTGATTGTCATTGTTTAAATTGAAGCTTTGAACTAATTGTGTGTAAAGATGAAGTTGTTGCTAGACCGTTTGTGTATATAAAAATACAACAAATAAAAAAAACAGTCCTATGGATTCTCATGTATTTTATTGTATTTCAAACGAATCGAAACCTCTGATTTAGAAGGATTACAAAAATTGTTTACAATTCAAAAAAACCGTGACACTTCGTATGGGGGGATGTAGAGTTATAATGGTTTATGTTAATCATCTGCAGAGTTGAGCCATCTGTCGAAAAATAGATATAACTTTTTTTTATGTGACTATTGCAAACTTTACAATGAATATGTCAGATGGTACCTAGCAACGCTAGTGTTGTCAGTTCCTGGAATCTCCTTCTATCTATACCTGTTTAATTGCTTCTTGAACAACTATAGGGAGGGGATTTTTGTGTCAGGTCAATACCTGAGATACGGGTTCATTCTATGCCTTTCTCATTTTAAATTACTAATAATTCAAACTTTCATTTGGGAAAACGTTTTAAATATTCTTAAAGTATAAATAATAAATCATGGGTTTTCGGTTTTTTTTCTAGCCCATAACTCCTTTTTTTTTTGTAAAATAAGTAATAATTTCGCGTTCCTCGGCCCATTGGAAGCAAAAAGTGTCTCTTGTGTTTAATTTTTGTTTGTTTTAGTTAAAAATCGTTAATGATTCGAAAAATTGCGTTTTTTGTTGCTTTTCAACATGGATGACTTTTGAAAATGTAATGTTTTTATTGCTTCTTAAGGCTATAAACAAAGAGGGCTTCATCAGTTATAACGTACGCGCCGCCGTGTATGAAGGGAAATGGAGGCGCACACCTGTCATAAGCATCCAATTATAAAATAAACAATACATTAGCATAAGAAACTTCGGTTATTATAACTATGTTTGAGAATGGGAGGTTGATGTCTGTTCTGCATAATAATTACCATCTCTGTTGTGGCATAATGAATAAAATACAATATCGTACTGTAGTAGTTAGACAGTATTTTTAAGCCGAGATTCAGTGATTAGAACAATTATGATCGTATTAATGTCTCCGCGAGCTAATAATTAATCAGGTTTTAGCTTGTTAATGACGCTATTGTCTGTATTTTCGTTCACGCGCACTGTTGAGTTTTATATTCGAAATAGACAAGTTGTTGAGGGTAGCAATATGAGTAAATCCGAAAAATATTATTTTTTTTAAATTGATTTGTGCATTATTTGTCAAGAAAATGAAAAGGTATAGAAATACTGACCAAGATAGGTGTCGAATATGCGACGTTGCCGGTTTGCTTAAGGAAATTGTGTTTTGTCGCTTTGACGTAACAGCCAAAGAAGGTAAAATTACTTTATGTATATTACTCCAGACTTCAAAAATTTTATTTAGTTTTAAATGACTTTAAACAAACATTAATTCAATATAAGATGGATTATTGAATGCGACTGATGTAATTTTTAGATTTGTTCAAGTACCACATGACCAATAAGTGCTATAAAAAAGATACACACAAAAAAACCTTACTTTGAAAATTAAAAATCTAAAAAGAGAAAAATAGTGATCAAAGTGAAGATAATATGAGGAATATAAAAAAGTTAAGCTCAGTCAAGAATATATATCAACGCAATTATCAACGAGGCTAACAAATATACTATTTGCGATATCAAAAATCAACAACTGTTTAATGTTAAATCAGAGTGGGCGCAAATTCCTCCAGGAACTTTCCAAAAATTAGTGACTCGAGGCCTAGAAGATATCAAGCAATCTTAGATGCTAAAGAGTATGCTACAAAATACTAAAAAACTATATTTACAACAGTGTTTTTTGATGAAATTTTTAAAGTTTCTATACTTATTTTCAACTATCATTTGAAAATTCCTTATAATTTAAAAATGTGAATCTCACGGAAAATAATTTTCTGTAAAAACTGACCAAATATTGCTGTACATTACATTATAATTATGCCTACGCTGCAATAATTTGCAGAAAGTTTCCATACTTTTTTCCACCACTGTATATATATATATATATATATATATATATATATATATATATATATATATATATATATATGTTTGTATGTATATATGTATATATTCATATGTGTAAGTATTAATGCAACGATCTGCGAAAACTATAATGCATTATGTGTACTAGGTGAGCGCCTATAAGTAGACTTCCACTTCCCTTCATACACGACGACGAGTACATTATAACTGATGAAACGTTATATCCTTGTAGCGTTAAAATACAAGAAAATATTATATTTTTGCATATTAATCCCAGCTTGTAGTTCTGGTTTGGCACAAAATTTGAAAATATTTATTTAATTAAAAGCTATTCATGTTAAAAAGTGGCAAAAGAATTTTCAAATGTTTAGCCGTTTGTAACTCAAAAAATATGGTTGGGGCAGAAAAATTACAAGAGACACTTTTTCTTAGAATCGGCCGAGGAACACGACAATATTTTTTTATTTATAGAAAAAAACTATTTTTTAATTATTAACAATTTTTTTGTTTCTAACAAATTACCCGATCATTTCTCATGAATTCACCTTCTATATTTGTAATCAGGAGATTAAAATACATATATAAAACTTTGGGGGAGCGATGCCTCTTTATCAGCTACGAAAACCTACAGGGCTCCTTGACTAATAAAAAGTAGGAATCGAATTATAATTATTGTATCTTATTAAACGCAATATCATGTAAACCATGTGTTAAAATTCCCTAGAGAAACACGCCCCCTTGTGAAAATATTAAATAAAAAAACAGAATTATTACATCCTAATTTAGATATTTTATTTAGGACCATTGCGTAATATTGTACGCTCTATATTGAAAAACCTTTTTTTTTAACAAATAAGATTCTAAAAGTGACATTTATTGACACTCCCTCCTATATATAGTTTCGTAGAAGTATCGCTGATACTTTTAAGTACATTCAACTCACATGACTGTAAAAGATTGACCTTCTCGTATTTTATCATTAAACAAATAGATATAAACCATAATTATCCAAACTCTGCTTAGTTTTTTAATTTCTGGGGCATATTGTTTTCAATCGTGACAAATAACAATAATTGCTGCGCATACAGCGATAAGAAAAGCCTCAAGCAAAGAAAATTTACTGTAAATGTGATATTTTTTAAATGAAAAATATCTGGAAATATAAATCCCGGACAAGTTTCGTGACGGTTTGATCATAATTTACAAGTGTTTGTATATTTAGTTAAATAACGGCAAATGACACGACAGAATAAGATTGTGATGGCTGTAATTGTTAAATAGCATTTTTATAAACCAATGACGTATTTTTTTATTAGCAATTTTCTTTAAAAAAATTATTTTTAGTAACGTAGGATATTTCCCGCACATTACCTTTTTGCCGCACATGTGCGTCCAGACCATTTTGCAATGTATTATATGTGTATATATATATATATATATATATATATATATATATATATATATATATATTTAAATAGTCATATGTCGAGTTCATAATTATTGATTCGACATCTGACGAAGTAACAGTGTTACGAAACATGTCATGTCTATTTAAAATATAATTTTAAATAAGAAAAAACAAAAAGCGAAGATCTAAACAGTCTTGGTTTCTTTTCATATTATATATCCGAATTAATTCGATTTAAAAATAAGTACTTTAGGATTTAGTCGTTAGGTGAAAAAATACGAAATATGTTTATAGCCGGTGTCACTAACGTGGTTTGTATTTAAAATCGCCCTAAATTGACAGCAGATAACTTAAAATGACAAGAACAACAATAAGTCAAGCAAGTTTTAAACCCTAAAAATGCAAGAATAAAAAACTCATTTTACTGAACCGGTAAAAATGGGATACAACTATTTCTTTTACATATCACAAAGCTTTATTGGAAGTTTCTTATGCTTAATATCCCTATATAAGCATTTATTTGTTGACATATGTAATATAAATGTAATGTAATATAAATTATGACAATATCATAAGCAAAACAAAACTGACAGACTATAAGATTTAAATTTCATGACAACTAGATCGAGTTTAAATCTTAAATCTTCTTAGTGAATCTAGCTGTTAATGTTTTATTCCGTGACTTGTTGCCATATATGATTTATTCAATTTCTCGGCCTTAATAAAAAATAAATAAGAGGAAGTCGTCCTTTTCGATAAATATGTAATATATAGGAGATTTTCCACGATTGTTCTTGACAGTAGCATTTTCCGATATACGAGCCCATATCCCGAGGGCTCTAACCAATAAGACCGCGTTGTTACAATTTTAAAAAGGTTGTGAAAGCAAAGCAATAAGAGAGCAGCTAAACTTTAATAATATTCGCTTCTTGTAATACGGAAACAGGAATGAAAATTTTAATAATTTATTGACAAAACTATATTCAGTGATACAAGGAATAAAGGCCCAGATAGTTAGTTTGGCTGAAGAAATCTTTATTTTTCGCACACAAGTGGGTGAAAAGGTATGATTAAGAAAAAATGCCGAATGATTTTCATGTATAAGTTATTCATTGCAGAATAAATTCCCTATTAAAACAAGTTTGCCAGCCTGAGATGACAATTAACCTCAATTTTTTAATATCGTTTGACATATTCTTATATTAGGAACGACCATAGACGTAAGAGATATTAATATTACTTAATATCGACTGCGGATTCTATAGAAAAAAGTTTGCTCGCGCTTAAAAAGAGATGGCGTTTTCGAGGAGCAGGACCTCGCTAATTTCGGTCAGGACTATCCAGTGACATTTGGAATATCATGCTTAGCTCCGCCGTTAGAAAGATATGTCCGTCCTGCTTCTCGAAAACACGTTATCTTTTTTTAAGCATGATCCTACTTTCTTTAGGATCCACAGTTTATATTAAGTAATATTAATTTCTCTTACGTCTATGGAAAAGACAGAGGATGCCGCACTGTGCAAGTAAAGTTGTTACCATTTGCCACATATCCTGAAACACCAGTGGCATATCTTACAGGACAAAAGATACAGTAATTTAATTCACAGAAATTCCACAAAATTGAATATATAGGAGATTTTGTTCGATTGTTCCTGACAGTAGCATTTTCGATATACAGGCTTATATTCCGAGGACTCTATCCAATAATACCGCGTAGTTACAATTTTAAAAAGGTTGTGAAAGCAATAAGTAATATTATATTAGGACCATTCAATCTTCATGAATTTTTTCGTTGAAATAAAAATTACTTTTATATTCTTTATTGCAAAGTTAGTGTTATTAATAGCCACAAAGCGTATATTAATTAGTATAAAATACTCTTTTCTGAGGAAGTAAAAAACTATAAATCTTAAAGTAGCTTTATTTATATATCAAACCAAAATATTGAAGTCTTATTATTAGGACATATTTCCAAATAAAAATAAATATGAACATAGGAAACCATTATTTCTACTTGCTTTTTCTTATTCATTAAATAATCTTTTTCTCATTTTCATTCTTGGTGTGTCTTGCTAGATGGATGTTTATAGGCCTATAAATCTGGGTTATTGTTAACTTCTTATTGAGATCTTTTTGTTGCCTAAAAAAAATCAACTGTGATACAACATTCGACCACACAGTTGACAGTAAATTGAATAAAAAAATTAAAGCATTGCATAAAAAAAAGTAAACAAACAAGATAATATAAAAATATAGATGTATTTTTTTTACTGCAGGTATTTTGATAATTCAGAAAAAATCATTGGTATAGCTCCACTGAGCAAAAGAAATCTTGTTTGGGTACTGGTCTTATAAAAATAGCATTCCTCAAAATGTTTGGAACAAAATCTAGATTTTTTTTATGGCTTCCGATCTTCAAATTTCATATTAATCAGAACTCCACATTTTACATTTTTCTAAATATTTAAGGGTAAACTAAAATAAATTACAAATTTTAATACATATTTATAAATTAAGACAAAATAATGAAAATGATATAGATAAAAAATCGATTTAAATAGAAAATTGAATGAAATAATTACTTCGAAAAGATAATTTGGAAAAATTAAAAAAAATAACTGCGCTTCTCGAAATATGCAAAATCTGAACGAAAAAATGTCGTTTAAATAGCAAATTATAAATTAAAAATGTTTATTTGACCTATCGTAAACAACTAAACTTAAACGTGTGTTATACAACTGATAACATACTAAAGCACTTCTATCGAAATATTACCAAAAAAATGAATATAAAGTTAAGCATCCCAAACTGCTTATTCACCCTTTTATCTATGAGCTCTAAGCTCCTTTTTTTTCACTCCGACTTTTGTAACTTTATGTTGAACAATTCTCCATAATAATGTTTAATCATTGCCACTTTTTACTCATAAAAACATTAAGAACCACTTACGGCCAATATTTTGTACGCCACATATAAAATAGCTGCCGCTTTCTTAATCTGAGGGTATCAATGCGGAGTTCTGTGCTATTGAGGTCCCTCATCTGAAATTGGTTATTTTGACAGCGGACATATCAGGTCTGGGTAACGTATTTTTAGATGCTTTCGAGGCGGTGTTAAACAAATTATCACAGTCGTATAATATTATCATTATAATGGGCGATTTTAATATTGACTATAGAACAGCGTCCACAATTTTGTCAGAGCTAACTTGTATTATTAATTCCTGTGGTATTTTTGCCACAATATGTGATTACACCAGCGTGACCAGTAATTCCTCAACTTGAATCGACAACATTTTGACTAATATTACTGACGAGCTCTACAGCTCTGGAGTGCTGGTTCAAGCCCCGTGTGCGGCAACTTATTTAAAAAAGTTGTCAGACCATTAGAGGATAGTCCCATTAGTCGGTAGACACGAAACTGACAAAGAGTGAAAACTCGGGGTTAATTGAATGTCGAGGATCGTGGTTCGGAACCCACGTTAAACTGTAGATCCCGCCAGTAAAAAATCCAACGGGTTGATGTGTCGTTAATTAATACTACTCACTCACTCACTCTATTTTGGGCGACCTGAGTGTGATTGGCTGGGATATTTTCTATCAGAATGTTGACTCTGAATGGCTCGCTTGGCATTTGGTTTCGATTTGTCAGCAGGTGATCTGCAAGCATCTTCCTATGAGAGATGTCTTCACCGATAGGCCTTCTGTTCGGTGGTTTAATGAGACATTAAGGACAATGAGGTATGAGCTCACTGTGGTGAAGCTTTTGAGCGATGGGAGCACAGAGCGGGATATGTATAAACTTATCAATAAAAAGTACAGACAGAAGGTTGCTTCTACAAAGAAGGATGCATTTGAGAGTTTTCTGGAAAATTCTCAAAACAAAGCAAAAGGGATGTTTGGAGAGTTTTAACTATGAGAGAAATCGATCTGTACACAATACTTGTAGTTCATGGCTCAGCGCTGGGAACTTTGGTGAGTTCTTTAGTAAAATAGTATCCGACACTATAAAGGATCTACAGATTGACACAGAAATACAAAACGCTATGGTTTCGTCGATCCCAAATTCAGTACATTCTTTTGCCCGTTAAGGAGTGTGATATTTGGAGTGCTATTCATGCTCTCAAGAGGTCGAAGTCTTTTGACATATATGATATGAGCAGCGCTATTCTGAAGGAGATTAGTGTCTATTTGGTCAAACGTCTGAGGCATTAATTTAGTTGTAGTCTGGCTTAGGGTAATTTTCCGGATTGTCTAAAGATAGTAAGGACTGTTCCTGTGTTTAAAAAAGGGAATGTCGATTCCATGGAAAATTATAGATCTATATCTTTGATTCCGTTATTAGGAAAAGTATCTTTTTGGGCATTTGTCACCGGGTCTGGGTATCTGTTACGCTGACGATACGGCGCTAATTTGTAAAAGTAGAAACCCAGAATGTTTAATGAAGGAAATGTCTGTTATGGGAGAGCGTGCAAGATGTTGGTTTGCTAATAATTCCCTTAAATTGTATGAAGAAAAAACACGGAATTTGTTTTTCATGAAGGGACGTGGAGTGGTTGATGTTTCTTCGGTGACATTGTTGGGTATCAGTTTGGACGATGGTTTGAACTGGAATTCTCACATCACATTATTGAGGAATAAGTTGGCATCCTCTATCTTTGTTCTCAGGCAACTTCGTGGGTCTCTTCACTTCACCCTTCCCTCCACCCTTCCCTCTGTTTATTATTCCTTCTTGCATTCTCATATACGGTGTTCACCTTTGGGGTTGATGTGCTGGCACGATTTAGATTTTTAGAATGCAGAAGGCTATTCGACTTGTCTCTGGTATCGGCTATAGGGACCACTGTAGGCCACACTTTATAAAATTGCTGGTATTAACGTTGCCTAGTTTATTTATCTTATACCAACTACTGGAGATTCATAAAAACGATGGGAAATTCTGCCAAAATTCCCACTTTCACTCTTATAGTACTAGATTAGCTAATTTAATTAGGCCTTCGAGGTATAGATTGGAGAGATCTAAGAAAAATACACTGAATGTGTCATTGTACAACACGTTGCCTGAAACATTAAAAGATTTAGACTTTATGAGATTAAAATTAAATTAAAAATATTTTTGTTAAAGGATGCATTAGGTGGATGAGTACATGGGGACTTCTTCTAGAGCATATTGTTAGGACTTTTTTTTTAAATATAATTTACAGATAGTTTTAACTTTATTTTTTTGTTTTGTGACATATTACATAATTACAATCATTCATCTTTCACCCATGGAAAATCGGCCTTTAGTGAAAATTCAAGTTATACTAGAAAACAAACACATAAGTTTTCTGAATTAAGTTGTTCTAGCAAGTCTTAGGTGATCATTGTTTGAAAAAATATCGGATCTTCGGTTGACATCAATAGCTTTATTGACAGATCGATTTAGTTGACTTAACAAACAAGTTGGTATATTTGTGGGCGCGTCTATACGAGCTTTACAACGCTGTATTTGTTTATTGTAATCCCATACCTAATGTTAACATACCAAAACATTTGCTATTTTTCAAATATAACGTTAAACAAAAATCAGGTGCTTTCTATTTTTAAATCCGGGATTATAGGCGCGAAGCATTTCGTAATTTTCTTAATAATATCGGTTTTCTGGCATTTCCCAGTCAATATTAAATGTTACATATAGACGTTATCTCAGTTTCAATACAGCAGATTGCTAATTTCGAAATTTTTTACATATAAAATGTATTTCAACTAGAACTATGATTTTAAATACGTTAAAAGGGGTTGATTGCTTATAAATTTTATTGATATATAACAGAGGTTCCCTAATGGGCGCCGAATCCTTTATAGAGGGCGGCAGTGGATCAATGTGGGCGGCGGCGTATTAAAGAAATTAGTAAATTTTAATATCGGTAGTAGGTCGGTAAGATAGTAATTTGGTGATTTTACGGGTAGAAGGGTCACCGTTTTTTTTCTACCCCTTGTAGAAATTAGTAATTTCGGGTAGAAGGGTCACCGTTTTTTTTCTACTTATTGTAGACCTTAGTAATTTTGGTTTTGTAGTGTGAAACAAAACTCCTTTTTATACCAAGAATCAACTTTAATCAATTATATATTTTCTATTTTGTTCAGTGACCTTTTGCCATCTTCCTTGCAGCTTCAAGATTCTGCGCTCATAGATATTTTGGTCTTTATCAGCAAAAAACTGAAGTGAGATTTTGGGAAATCATCATTTTTGAAAGTTTTACCATTCAAGGAGTTTTGCAAACTTGAAAATAAACGTTAATCAGATGGTGCCAGGTCAGGTCTGTATGAGGGGATGGGACATCGCTTCCCAACCAAATACTTTCCCACGAGTTACTAAAAATGAGTGAGGCTTTGCATTATCATGATAGAACACAATTCCTTTTCAATTTGCCAGCCTTTGATTGCTTCATCCAATTTAATTAGTTGTTGACAGTAAACATATGAATTGGTCATCCAGCCTCTTGGAAGCAGCTCAAAATACATAACACCTTTGTAGTTCGACCAGATTGGCGGCATAATCTTTTTGGATGCAATTTAACTTTGGATATGGTTTGTGTTGGTTCATCACTCTTGGACCATGATTGTTTTTGAATGAAGTTATCGTAAATGACCCATCTTTTATCACTAGTAATGAACCTTTTCAAAAAAAAAGACGATTTCATGGCTCGTGAGATGCATAAGGCAAGTATTGATTCGTCGTGTTAAGTGAATCTCTTTCAATTCTACAGAACCAAAATATCGAGCTTCTTAGCGAGTTCAAGATATTTTAAGCGATTTTCAAATGTTGCGTGCGATATATTAACCTCTCTACGAACCCTCGAATAGTTACATTACCATTCTCTTTAATTATCGCTTTGATTTGATCGTCATCAATTTTAATAGGTTGTCTAGAACATTGCTCGTCTTTGAATGAAAAATCTCCAGAACGGAATGTTTCAAACCAATTCTGAAATGTGTGTTCTCTTATGCAATCAACACTATAAACTCCACGTATCTCTTTGTGAACCTGAAAAGGGAAAAACCATGACTCTGACAGAATTCCCTTAACACAATTACAACGCTCTCTATGTGTGACAACCAAAAATTCTTTCTTGCCAACCCATACATATTTGGAACTTTTTGATCTGATTCCTGCCACGTTAATATGTTCACTATCTTGCATTTACCAAAAGACTGCAAGTCTAATTAGGTTTTTTACACCCACATTCATATTTTACACCACCGCCTTGCTATTTATTACCAATTCTCTTGTTTTTTTTACAAACATTGGTTTTTCTTTACACCGCCTGATTGCACATATACTATTTATTTTGCTTATAATAACTAGAACAGCGTAGAAAAAGTATTTTGCACAAGGTCTTACAATAAGATACATACCAACTCTGACCTCCATTGGTAATTGTAATTAGTGACTAAGCCTAATCAAACAGCGTGCCTTTAACGTAATTTTATATATATTTTTGCGCAACCTACTATTTGTATTTTATTAAATGTAAAAAAAGAAAAATATCAATTTCACCTTATTTTGAAATCGAATATCATACGCGATGTTATTAATATATATTTCAGATTTTTGTATGAAAATGGATCTATAGATATTATAAGAGAGGAGTAAGATAGGAATTCGTACTATCACTGACATTGTTCAAACAATTAATTCAACAAAAACGTGGTGGAAAAAAGGTTACTGTCTAAAAGTCTTACATTTTTGGAAATATTAATTTTCGGTTTATGGGGGTTTATACATATAGACGGCATGTTTTCTGACTAAACGTTCCGCATGGATTGCAAAAAAAGGTGTTTTGGTTAGTAATATCGATTTTTGTCCAAAATTTGTTTCCAGAACAAAATGAGTTACTTCAGTAATTAAAGTATTGGCCGTCGTTAGCTATGCCTTTTTCCCGTTTTTTTGTCAAAAAATGGATTCTGCGCCAAAAGAACTGTTCAGTTTTGAGGCCAACCATTCATCAAGTCAAATTTTCACCTCTTCGTAAGAATGTAGGAAAGTCCGTGCTGCATTGATCAAAATAAATGGTAATCCATAGTGGCTAAGTCCGGTGAATACGGGGGGTAGTGTACGACGTCCCATTTAACGTTTTCCAAATATTTTTTTATACATTTTTCATCGCGGGGTCGAGCATTGTCATGTTGAAAAATGATTTCATTGTGTCTTTTGGCGCATATTGGTCATTTTTCCTTCAATGCTCGGTTTAATCTTATCAGTTGTTGTCGATATCGATTGCCAGCAATTGTTTCACCAGGTTTTAGGAGTTCATAATACATGGCTCCCTTATGATCCCACCAAATACACCCCATGTATATTGCACATTGGCTGTGATGTTGAAGGCTGTCCTGGATCTATCCATGATTTTTTGCGCTTCGGGTTGTCAAAACAGATCCTCTTTTTATCACCTATCACAATTCGATGCCAAAAACCCTTTTCTGTCTGGCAAGCAAAATTTCACAGTTGGTTTTTCGTCTTTCAATGTATCTTTCCTTTAATTCATACGGAACCCATTTTTCTTCTTTGCTGATCTTGCACAAACAAACATTCAAGCTGCTGCCAATTGTTTTGACGTTTGAGTTCAACCTTCATCCAATAATTTTTGCAAATCTGCATTTTCAGACTTTCTCGGCTGGCCTGAACGCTCTTTGCATCAAAATTACTACTTTTGAAGAGTCTAAACCATCGTTCACAAGTTTTTTGGGTTAAAATATTCTCACCATAAGCTTCAACCAACAATCAATAACTTCCAGAAGGTGTTTTTTGAATGAAACAAGGTTGTCAAACTTCCCCGCAAAAAGTCTTTTTCTGGTACAAGTCGACATTTTCGAACCTATAAATATATTTTTTTCACAGTGAAATTTGATAACACACTGACTTTTAATCGTTCATGTTTACTTTTCGAAACACCATAGATGTCATTAGTATATACCAACAAATGTATTAGTGACACCATCTCTAAATCGACAGTATTTACCGAAGCGCCTCTTATATGGCATACGAACATAGAATTTGAGACATTTGTAGTTCTTATTTCACCCAGCCATAGAAAAAAAATTGTTGCGAAATTTCGTTTCAGTCCCGAGATCTGAGTGTTCAAAGTTTATTAGATTCAATTACTTTTTCTATTAATTGTCGGAGTATAGAGATGGCATTTATAGTAGATCTAATTTGTCTAAAGCCTTGCTGTTCTTCGTAAATAGTATAGAATAAGCTAGGATGTCCCGTTTGAAAAATTATGGAAAATGAGTTTTGAACTTACAAGGAAGGTATCCCAACTCGACTAATTTTATTTTAAAAATTAAAATTCATTTGTGTTTATTTGTATAAAAAAAATTCTAAATGAGCTATCAATGGTTTGAACAAGTACTTTTACTAAATGAGTACAAACATGAAGTTAACCTTTTCAAGATAATTGTTTGTAACCGCCTGTGAACGGAAATTTCATCCCCCAAAAAAGTTCTTTAATATGCTTCAGGTTCTAATTGATATTTTGCCAATAACCAAATTATTTAATTGCAAAGAGTAAACTGGCCAAAGCAATTTTGACAGTAAGGGTTGCACCTCCTATTTTTTTTCATTCCTTCTTGTTTGTGCCTATCTATAAGAGCATTTCAAAATGAGCTAGTAATATTTGGAAAAAGTTTGCTTTATTAACTAATATTTTGGAACCACTCTTCAATGAAAACCTTATTTCTGAAAATAGATTTTGAAATAAATATTAGTTTCTAATTGCCATTAAAAACGTTCCATACCATTGCTAATGTATAAACACTAAACTACCTCATACACAATAATCGAAAGTGTATGATGTCACTTTCAATTATGACGGTTGCTTCCCTTATGTCTTACTTTTAAGATTAAATCTTTTCTGTGCGTGTTTTCATAAAGAAGGTAAAAATGAACATAATTTTTTTTTACAGATATGTTTATCAATTAAGTCAACAGACAAAGTTGTTGTTTTATAATGTTTTTTTTTTTCGTTTACACCTTTATTGGAAAGTTCACCAATAAGAACAGTTTTGTGTTTCATATTTTTATCGATATTGTACAATTAAACCAATTGTAAATTTATTTTTATGAATCAATAGAATTGTACCTCTATCTCTACAATTGGTTTTTATCAGTGTGATATTTTACTCTTCAGTTCGATTCGAAAAAAACATTAAAAAACAACAAACTCGTCTGTATACTTATCAAACATATTTGTAAAAAAAATTGTCAGTTCATTTTTTATTTCATTATAAAAATGGAAAAGATTGAATTTTAAAAGTAAGACATCAAGGTGGCAACCCTCATAATCGAAAGTGTATGAAGTAGTTTAGTGTTGATGTATTAGCACTGGTGCGGAACTTTTTTAATGGCAATTAGAACCTAATATTTATTTCAAAATTTATTTTCAGAAGTAAGGTTAGAGTTGAAGAGTGGTTCCAAAATATTCTCTTAATAAAGCCAATTTTATTTATGTATTCAAATAATGACGGTACTCAAATATTACTTGCTTATTTTGAAATGTTCTTATAGAAATAGGCACAAACACAAAGGAATTAAAAAAAAATAAAATAACGGTCAAAATTGCTTCGGCTTTTCGCATTTATACTTGGGGATAAAATTTCCGTTCACAGGTGGTTACAAACAATAATCTTGGTTAACTTCATTTTTATACTCATTCAGTAAAAATATGTGTTCAAACCATTTAGAGCTCATTTTGAATTTTTTTATATGCAAATATCCACAAATAAGTTCAAATTTTTTAAATAAAAATTAGAGGTTACAACCGTTACGGTTCAAATTGCATCAGATAGTTTAAGTTTCGCATTAAAAGTAGCATGCAATTTGATTATTTGCAAAATATCAGTCAGAGGCTGAAGCATACTGACAAACCTTTTTTGGAGGGTAATTTTTCGTTTAAGGGTGGTTTAAGAAAATATTCTAGAAGTAGTCAACTTTATTTTTATATTCAATTAACGAATATATTTTTCCTAGATGTCTTTAGCTCATTTTGATTTTTTTTTTATCCAAATAGAAAAAAAAAATTCAATTTAAAAATAGGAGTTCCAACCCTTAATGTCGAAACTGTAGCAGTTAGTTGTACATTAACATCAGAAGTAAAACACAATTTTTTTCATTACAAAATTCCAATTAGAATCCGAAATGTACTGGCAAATCCATTTTCGAGGGTGAACTTGGGGGCAAATTTCACCCCCTGAAAATGTTTTTCCGCAGATAAAAAAAACACACGTTTCTTATTTCATCATATCAAAAAATTATTGAAATTGTACGTTTCGAGTTGGGATGCCTTCCTTGTTAGTTAAATTTGTATATTTGTAAAACGCATCTGTAAAAAATATTATTTAATGGGTTTAGACAATTTCTTTAATCTTTATCTAAAACAGCTACATGTGTATTTATTTTTGATGTTAGTTCAGGTTAGTTAGATTTTTTCATTAAATTGTACGCCGCAAAAAGAATGTGACACTAATTTCGGAATGCATAGAGAATTTTGTGATAAACCCAAATATGTTAAACTATACCATTTAAAAAAATTATATTTTTTTGCTCTCGCTCATTTTCATATCACCCTATCATAATTTTGGAATATAGAACTAATAATCTTCTACAGAATTTTGTGGACAACCCAAATATGGTAAACAATCCCATTTAAAAAAATTATATTTTTTTGCTCTCCTACTTTTCCATATCTCCCCCTCTTACAAAAAATAATTTTGTAATTAGAGCTAATAATCTTCTACAACTTTCATATAATTTTTTTTCTTTTATAATAACAGAGCGACTTTGTCACACTATTGTGCCACCGTGTATATATAAATAAATAATGTTAATTTGTACGTGGTTTGCTTTTTGCCTTATTTATTGCGAATTTTCTTAACCGTCTCTGTATAGGCATAACAATACCACGTAATAAAAAATGTGACTCCAAACAATACTATTTTAATTTAGCCACGTTTTTCAAGATATTATAATCAAAATACCGCAGTATTTATAATAGTTCTTAACAGAGTAAACATAATAAAAGACGGAAAAAAATCAGATGCTGTTAAGATTTACTTTAGATTTTGTAATTTGCGTCACATTTTGCCAAAGCCTGAGTTGGCGAATTTCATTATCTTGAACATTTTGTTTGAAGACAAATGTTTTGTCAAAACCTTCGTTGGGACGCTTTTATCTATTCAACACAATTACCTTAATTAAGAATAGTTTAATAATCTTCAAATATGATATGCCTAAAATAATATGTTTGTTTGATGCAAGTCTGAATGTAGTATTTTGATTTTTATTTTGCCTGTTCTTGGAGAAACAATTGATTTGATAACATTCTCGCCTGCGATTTACAACTTTTTTTTTAAACCTTCAGCGCATCACATAATTCCTTAAAATAAATCAGAACAATTAAAGTCCGAGAAGTTTATATAATCTGATCAATCTTTCACATTGTTTATAACCTTTAAACAAGCGGAAGACCATCTATTGTGATGAGACATGAATCATTTAAATATGATATCATAATATGACACCAAAGCAGGTGTAATATGTCGTTAAAAATTATCGTATTTTGTTAGGTGTTCAGCGGCTAATTTTTAATATCGATTAGGTGATATAATAATACATGTTTATTCCTGAAAAAAAATATAACAAATATTATAAAAAAATAATTAAATACGAACCTTCATTTGACTTATTTAAATCAGCTGGTCGCAACTACTGTGTGATTTGGGAATGTTGTGTTTTTATTGTTTATGTTTATCTCGGAACCAGTCTAGACTTACTCTCTTTCATAATAAATAAGTTTACAAAATAGTAAAATTATTCGAATGCATTTCATGACAAAGATGCTGGTAAATTTGTAAGTCTCAAGCGTATCCCGTGTATGTGCTGAGTCCCTCTCAGGACCGTAAGGCAGCTGACGTTTCGGTGAAATCTCATTCACCATTTTCAAAGCTTACTGTATGGCGTCTACGATTGCACATTACACCCGTGAGAATATCCGACATAACACACACACATATATATATATATATATATATATATATATATATATATATATATATATATATATATATATATATATATATATATGTTACGGGTACCATATCTCTGGTAGTGATAATCCAGCAACTTTAGGAAAAAATCCCGTTAAGGAAAGTGGCGAATAGAAACTTGGTCTCATTTAAGAAAGGAAGATTTGACAATTTAAAACATAATAATAGCTATATTAGAGTGATTTTCGCGGTCCTTGCTAGAGGGCGTTATTTGGAACTCATCCCTGTCTTTCAATTTTACTCCGAAATTTTAAATGGGAAAACATAGTTTTTATGACATATTCGAAAAGTAGAATAAATTCGCAAGAGAAAATGTAAAAAAATTATTTCGATATATTTGTTTCGGAATTATTTCCAAATAAATAATTGATATCACGATGACGGAAAAAAGCAATTGTTTTCTAAGGTCCGTGGTCAAGCGTATCATGAAAAATAATAAAAATCTTTTTAAACTTTCCCAAAGGGTGCGTTTTTTCACTTTTTATTAATTTTTTAACTTATTATATTATTTTACGCACAATTAATGTTTATTTGTTGTTTTGTTTGTGTGTACCTTTCTTCACACTTTATCCAGGCATAGGACTGGTTCAAACCATGTGAGATGCAAGATTATTAATCAAATCATGGGAAACTTGTTCAACAAACAATAAATACACTTTATAAATGTTCAAGATGATCACCGTTGTGCAAAATGCAACTATTACATTTTTATCTAGTTCTGGGAACAGCAGCTTCAATTTCAGTTTGTGAAATAATATTTACGGGACTTTGAATTCTCTCAATCATGTTATCTCGTGTTGTTGGTCGTGTTTGATAAATAATCTCTTTTAGTCTTCCTCATAAGTAAAAATCTAGCACGGTTAAATCCGGAGACTTGGGTGGTCACGGAATCAAATCAAACTACCCCTTCCAATTCAACGATTTGGGTAACTAGCATCTAAAAAAGTACGGACTCTTTCAGAAAAGTATGCTGGGCATCCATCATGCTGATACGACAGAGATATTCTTATATCAAAAGGTACGTCTTCTAAAAGGATAGGCAGGTTCTTCTGCAAAAAGTTTAAGTACGAGTTGCCATTTAGATGGTCATTAAAGATAAACGGTCCGATAATTATATGTCCTAAGATTCCGCATCACATGTTGACACTCCACCTGTTTTGATGATCCACTTACTGCATTCAATGGGGTTCATCTGATCGATAGTGCATGTTGTGCAAAGTAACACTAGTAAGTTGCTTCATCAGTCCATAAAATCTGGGAGAGGAATTGGCGATATTCGTTGCACATAGCTCTGAAACCAGTAACAATAATCCAGCCGTCTGTCGAAATAAGTCTCTGAAGAAGCCTGGTCCCTTAAAATTTGGTACACTGTAGTGCAACTTATATCTAAGTCTAAAGAAATGTTTCTAACATACAAGCGCGGATCCGCTTGTACATACGCGTGAATGTTTTTAATGTTGTCTTCATTTCTTGAATGACGTCTTCTGAAGGGCACTAGAGTGGGACATACACTACCCGTTTCTTTGAGACGTATTACCAACCGCCAAAACACTTTTCTAGTATAAGTCCTTCATTCAGGATACTTAACATCATATTCACGTGCCGCAATTTTAGCATTTTCAAAACACTCAGAATATATAACCAAGCATATCGCTGTTGGTATAAGACTTTTTGAACGATGTAACACACAAGTTGAATAAAGGTACAATCAAAATTCACAAAAAATGTAAGATAAAATTTTGACGAGATACTTGTCTTATCAAACAAAGCTTCATTCAAGTGAGCTTTTTAAAATTTTTTGATAGAACTCAAAAATTGTTACTTTTCCACCTCCCTGTACGACGACAACGCTATTTCGTTCTAGTATGGGACTCATCAGGTCATTGCGTTCGGTATAAACCATCATCTCGCATCTATGTCCCATTAACAGATTTCATAGTTGAAAAATAGTAAATAAGACACAGTGGTGACATCTCGATGGATCACTGAATAACACAAGAGCAACACAAACCAACAATATTATATAAAACCGCCATGTGATGGCGCGACGATAAATTAAAAAAGGAATATATCAAAACTCGATACACGAAACGTGCTACTTCAAGGATAGAAGTCGTATTATTCGGCATCGGCGACCAAACCAAACACGAATTCCGCAGTTTAAGTAAAGTGTCGCATCAACGATCGTCGTTGGTTTGGTTTCCGATGCCGAATAATGCGACCTCTATCCTTGGAGTAGCACGTTTCGTGTATCAAGTTTTGATATATTCCTTTTTTTAATTTACCGTCGCGCCCTCACATGGTTTTCATGTTGGTTTGTGTTGCTCTTGTGTTATTGAGTGATCTATCGAGATGTCGCCACCGTGTCTTATTTACTATTTTCAACTGTGAAATCTGTTTATGGGACCCAGATGCGAGATGATGGTTTGTACCGAACATATTGGCTTGATCCCATACGAGGACGAAACAGCGCTGTCGTCATTTTTTGGACCTGGAGTTTTTCCATTATCTTGGATATCTCAGCTTTTTTAACACGAGAGTAACGGTCTTTATGTCCACATAGCCGAGAATTTTCTATTATATATATATATATATATATATATATATATATATATATATATATATATATATATATATATATATATATAGTGCAATAATAACTTAATTTGTGTTATTTAAGTTAATTGTATTCATTTAACATCAGTAGAATAAATATCAGTGTGTCACAATTTTTACATTGAATGTATTCAAAGATCTGAAGTGCGCGCTCACACAACGTTGCCAAACGTTTCAACTCTCATTTTTATTGCAGGTTAATCTTAAATTTTATGTCATTTTTTTCTATTAATATCTCAGTAAACCCCACAGTAAGCTAAATATTTTATTACAAAAAAAGAAATTCCTATGTTTTATAAAGCTAGTTTTTAATTTTTTTTCAGCCTCATCTAAGCGACAAATGGTAGTATAATTCAGAGAAAAGTGCCAAAATCATGATTTCCCATCAGATTTTGTACTAATTTTTACATTTTTGAAAATTGAATTATCAAAAATTTACTTCTTAAAGTTTATCGAAATACTGACTTAAACTTATATAAAACAAAAGATTTTCATTATTATCTATTATTTTTTATTTAACATGAGCAGCGATTGTACCTCCTTAAAGGACTTGTTTTTTCAACGATAGTAAACGCCAGGAAAGAGTTATATTAAATATGTTTTTTCGATTACGACGAGTATATTAAAAACACTCTTTTTAAACATCTGTTTAATTAAACAAAGGTATACTTAATATTTTACGCAATTTTGGGACAATTTAGTGATTTTTCAAGATTTTTTCAAAAATAATTTTTTTTTCCTTAAAATTCGAGATAGGCATCCTTCATTTATTTTTGTTTCTTTTAAATTACATTCAACCATTTCAAATATTCTTCGATCCGATAAATTTCAATTCTGTAATTTCTGTAAAAATACATTATGCACTGCCGAAGTTACCAAGCATACGTTTAAAAACCCCACAGGGAGAACTCTGGAAATTTTGCATGAACCTTATTTCGACTATTTCCTTCTAATGGAATAATATTATTAGCCTGGTCGTTTTCTAAATCGCTCCACTAAAGAAAATCGTCCAGTTGCTGTGAGATATGTGTGCTGATCAAGGGTCGACATTTTGTAGGTGCAATTTGCACTTGTATATTTTTAATTCAAACTAAGTTTTTCTATCTGCATCAAGCCATTTAATTAAATCACCCCCTCAGAAATTTACAATTGAACGGCTTGCATTTGCTAGCTTATTTAAAATTATTACAAGGTAAACAAAATTTTTATTATTTTTCAAATGTACGGCAATAAATGTACACCCACGCGTAACTGAAAAATAATGTATCATTCGATCAATTAATATTTATTCACATTGTTCGTTTAAAAATATTTATTTGGTTTTCAGCTATAGCTGAAATAGATTTGTAAATAAAGTGCATGTAATTGGAGAGATTTTATATTAAAATAAAGACGTCAAACATATTCCAAACCATATAACATAGTTGTTTACAGGGAAAATTGCTATGAATACGTGTAGAAAAAACTACTGTTTTATGCGTCACGTTTGGTGTACTTCACATATTTATTTTTTATTTATTCTTGCAAATTCACTTTGTTTCACAAAGACAAACCAGTATCTTTAAAATATCACTAAAATCGATTAAAATCACGAATGAAAGGATAAGAAGTTGCCAATTGTTACAAAATTGCAGTATAACTGATGATAAGCAACATTGCCGGGTTGTACAGATAATTTGGAAAAGTTATAATGTTACGAATTCTAACAGTTTGTTGAACAAACAAATGTTAAGTGAAAGATTAACATGAAACTTTGAAAGTTTCGTGAAATCTTCCTGCAAGTTTTGTGGAAAATAACATGGAATCTTCCAAGAACGGAAATTGCAATCTGGAAAAATAAGAGAGCTTAGTGTAACTTTGCAGTAAGATTTCAAGAATAGCTTCCCTGAATTTGACTTTGGCAACAATTTCTGCTTCGATCGAGATGAAAATTAACCAAAAAAGAAATAAAAAATGGGGTTATATCTCAAAATATCGAAAAAAGTTATTAGAAAAAGTTTTTCTAGATGCATTATATATATATATATATATATATATATATATATATATATATATATATATATATATATATATATATGTATGTATGTATGTATATATATATATATATATATATATATATATATATATATATATATATATATATATTTATATATTTATATTTATATCCTAGTATATACAGGGTGTCCAAGATAAGGATCCTAAGCATGGGGATCTCGGAAACAGTTGGAGATACGAGGTCGGTTAAATTAGAGAAAAGTTGCGCAATTTAGTGCTAAATTAAACGCAGTTAAAAAAATTTAAAAATTTCAAACACTTCCGGAGATTTCCGGAAAAAAACGAAATTTGGCAAAATCGTTTTTAATTTTTGCAGGCTTTATTTAAAGAGATATCCGAAAATAAAAGGTAGATTCTCATTGCCACTTTTTATTTTTTATAATTTGGTCTAAACAAAATTTAAATCCGACGTTTCGTTTCTGAGATACCATCATGAACTTTCATTTTTTATATGGAACAAAAAAAAGTATCCCATGTATTTGATAGCATTTTTTATTACAAATTCAACGGTGTATCACACTTGCATATCAAGTGTGTAGTTCATTGGCTTTTATAAAACTGATATACCTTTCTCTCTCGCTCTCACGGAGCTCTTATGGAAAGTACTTGAACTACGTATTTGATATGCAAGGGTGATACACCGTTGAATTTGTAATAAAAAATGCTATCAAATACATGGAATACTTTTTTTTGTTCCATATAAAAAATGAAAGTTCATGATGGTATCTCAGAAATGAAACGTCGGATTTAAATTTTGTTTAGACCAAATTATAAAAAATAGAAAGTGGCAATGAGAATCTACCTTTTATTTTCTGATATCTCTTTAAATAAAGCCTGCAAAAATTAAAAACGATTTTGCCAAATTTCGTTTTTTTCCGGAAATCTCCGGAACTGTTTGAAATTTTTAAATTTTTTTAACTGCGTTTAATTTAGCACTAAATTGCGCAACTTTTCTCTAATTTAACCGACCTCGTATCTCCAACTGTTTCCGAGATCCCCATGCTTAGGATCCTTATCTTGGACACCCTGTATATATATATATATATATATATATATATATATATATATATATATATATATATATATATATATATAATTTATATTTATATATAATTTATATTTATATCCTAGTTATAATGAACTTGCTATATTATACAGGCTGTCCAAAAATTAAAACTAATCAAATAAGAACTGTAAGTGGCTATAGCTTGATTAAAGTAAATAGAACGCTATATTTTTTAACTTTCTAGAAAATCTACCTTTTAAATACCTATCGAATGGTATAAGGGTGTTCTATAGCTGTCTTCGCGTTTTCACAGCATATGTGTTTTTTGAATTGATGTTCTAATGTATCTGGCTTCCTATGGCATTTAGAAACGTCAGATAATTTATTTAATCTGTCACTTTAATCTGCAAAGCCTGTTGTATAATAGCGGTATTATTTTTTGTAACTGTGAAACTTCATTTATTGAATTGAATTATTTGAATATTGTTGTGTTATTGCTTTGTCAAAATGAAGATTTATCCAAAGGAAGAGCGTATTGATATAATTTTTATCCTTGAACAATGTCAACAAAATTGTTTGTTGGCTTCTCGAGTCTGGTCAAAGGTTTCCTGAAAGAAACCATCCTAAACCAGCCATTTTTGTGAGACTATTAGACCAGTTTCGGGAAAGTGGAAGTGTCAGTTATAAAAAACTGTCACTGATTATGAAGAAAATGTTTTTACTGTACTTGGTTCAGTGATCAAAAATCGCAATATTGGTCAGAATCATATATCCAAAAATAATAACATTAGCGAAACAAGTGTTTCAAGAATTCTTAACAAAGACAGATTTCGTCCTTATAAAATCCAGCTTTGTCAAGAGCTTCACGGAAATGATTTTGACAACCAAACTGAATTCTGCTTGTGGGTATTAGATAAAGTGACATAACATGAACACTTTTTTGATAATTTGTTGTTTAGTGATAAATGTACTTTTCATAACAATGGTTTCGTGAATAGACCCAACTTCCATTACTATTCTGATTCAAATCCGCATGAATACAGAGTTATGAGAAACCAGAATAGGTGGTCGGTTAATGTGGGAAAAAATACTGGGTCCATACTTAATTGGACCCTACTTTTTTTAAGGACCTTTAAATGGTTTGATGTTTCGCGATTTTCTTTTACACCAACTTCCAGTGTTATTAGAAGATGTCCTTTTAAATATTAAAACAACTATGTGGCTTCAACTGTATGGAGCTCCGCCTATTATCATTATGAGGTTCGGCAATTTTTAAATGTCAACTTTCCAAATAGGTGGATTATGTAGACTTAACTCCACCAGATTTCTTTTTCTGGGAATAGATAAAAGGAATTGTCTACATTGCGCCCCCGATAACACCACACGATATTAAAATACGCATAAGAGACGCTTTTCAAACTATAGCTTTGCAAATGTTGTCCAGTGTTAGCCGTGATTTCGAAAAAAGAATATGTAAGTGTTTAGAATTGGATGGTCGATATTTCGTACATCTACTATAAATATTTTGCTTCTGTTTTGTACTATCATGAATATGTTATTACCATTATTGCTGTTATAGCCTGTTGGACGACTATAAATCGCGTTCCGAGTTTCTGAACATTTGTAAAGATATTCCTGATTATTATTCTTATAGTTGTAAATTGCCTGTCCTTTCCAAATGCCATAGGCAACTAGATACATTAGAACATCTGTTCAAAAAACACAAAATGGTGCAGAAAGCGATTATTTGGCATATTCTGTGAAAAAGCGAAAACTTAGCTTTAGAACACCCTTATACCATTCGATAGGTATTTAAAAGGTAGATTTTCTGGTAAGTTAAAAAGTATAGCGTTCTATTTAAATTAATCAATTTATAGCCACTTAAAGTTCTTATTTGATTAGTTTTAATTTTTGGACGCTCTGTATAATATAGCAAGTTCATTATAATTGGGATATAAAATATGAATTATTGTTACACTTCACTGTAAATTTCGAGTACATAACTGTACATATTTGAAGCAAAAAAATTAGGTTATATTTTGTCAAAATTTAAATTATTTAAAAACCCTTAAGGTTTAGGTACTATAAACCTTATTAAAATTAAAATAGGTACTATAAACCTTATTAAAATAGATTGATCATAATCCAAAAATGCAATAATGTACAGGGGGTAAAATTACCTTTTAAATAAGACCCAAGTTTACTAAAATTGGACACAGCAATCCAATCGGCTAAGGCAATCCAGGGTTTTTGAATAACAATATTTCTCGCCTCCCTCTCGCTTTACGATAAAAGTTAGAGCAAAAAGTTATATACGAAAGTTTCAAAACATACGCGTAAATATCAAAAACATAAAGGAGAACCGGCATTAATTTGATATTTCTGAGAAATTGTTGTTTCTCCGTATAATAAGATACGCCCTCTTGGGGCCTGTTTAGAAACTTAAAAATTTGTATCTTAATTCATCTTCTGCACTTAAGCATATTTTTTTTCGAAAGCCCAATGACCGATATTTCTCTGTATATTCTGTTTTATTCTAAGATATCACATGTACAAAAATGTTGAAAATATTGTTTGTTTCTCTCATTTGAGCGATTTGGCATCACTTCACAATTTTTTTACTATAAAACTATTAATGCAAACAAAATGTTTATTAGTAAACCTTATTTGCATCTTCTCAATTTTCGGAAAATTAAATAAAAACATATATTACGAACTGTGTAAATCGGGTTTCCTTTTAATCCTCCGTTCATATTAACTTAATTATTAAAAAACATAATCACTACTTGACGTTCACTCACTTTATCAAAAGTACCCATTTTAAGCAATAATTTGTACAGTTTTTTTTTATATCCGTGTACACGTAACACCTCAAAAAATAACGCTTCAACTATTAAGAATACGTTTATAAAAAAATGTTGCATTAAGATATATACACTTACAACTAGTGATGCAATAATGTAACGCAATCGTTATTAACTAATACGTTTTATGTTTCTTCCTTTGTATTTTAATAGTTTTTAACCTCAACTCATATCAACTGTGCCAAAATCCAGAAATAACCAATTTTTGATCAAATACCGCCAACTCATCGAAAGATATCCTGTAGACGAAATGTTATCTAAATGTTTTGACCTTTTAAAAATAATTTATTCTATTGTGTACAGTGTTAAAGAAAAATATAGTTTTTTATATTCGTTTGAACTGCTACATTTTAGTCCTGGCGCAAATAACTCATTAGTGAAAAGTATTTTAAACCTTGTTTATGTAAGCCAGACTTAAATTGATTTAAAAATATTAGAGGAGGGGGGTTTTCAGTATACTTTATTAATATTTTTTTAAACATGTTGTCAAATGATAAGGACAAATAACAATTTTTACAATATTTCAAAAACTCGGTTGTTTTCCAGTTCTAGAACATCTCTAACAAGTCTTTGGCAAAGATGTGATATGATGGTTCTTCTAAACTAGGTATTAACTTATTTTAGACCTATTTTGTAAAGTCAGTTAGCAACCTTGATTCATGAACAAAACCTCTCAGAGAGCCATCATAGACAAGTAAGCAGGACATAAAAAATGGAAACTAGACTAATTAATTTAACAAAACTTTTTTATTTTATTCAAAATACTCTCCTTGAGACCTTATACAGCGATTTGTACGATCAAAAACCTTTTTTTAGATCATCTGTAGAGATGTCCTTGAGAATACGGCAAGTGATTGATAGTGAAATTACTATTTTTAGTCAAAAGATGGCGCATTTTCATGCAACAAGCGCTAACTTCTTTTTTCCCAATATTCTGGACGAATACGCTGCACCAAACGCTTCAAAACGCGTGATTAAACTCAGCATTAACGGCCAGGTGAAACGAACTTCTCATTAATTATTCCGTTTGAATCGTAGAAGCAAATCAACATTGTCTTAACTTTTGATTTCTCCAAACAGCTTTTTTTCGGATTAGGTTTATCTGGGTGCTTCCATGCTGCACTTTAGCGCTTGGTTTCTGGATCGTATTGAAAACGCTTCGTTTCATCACCGGTCATAATGGTGCACAAGAAGTTTGGGTCTCTTTTTGAGTTCTTGATGATATCCTTCGTATGTTGAATCTGAGCAATTTTTGGTCATCTGTCAATTTGTACGGAACAAAGCATGAACAGACTTTTTGGAGACCCAAATTTTCGGTCAAAATGCGAAAAATTGATGTTTTGGACATACTCAATTCCATTTCCATTAATTTTAATGAAAAACTTGGGCAATTTTTGTTCAATTCACGCACAGTTTTGATGGCATCACAATTTTCGATTGATCAGCATGCCATCCTTTAGGTTTTTATAGCCATCTTTAAAGCACGTATACCACTCGTCGACTCTACTAAAGAATACTCATCACCATATACTTCTTTCATCAACTGAAGCGTTTCGATTAAAGTTTAAAACAGAATTTCATGTTGATTCTTTGTTCAATATTCATTTTTGCACCAAACACACTGTTACGTACAAAGCAATAACTCAGCTTGTTCGTTGGTCACGAAATTTTGAACTATGTCAGTGAAGGATGTAGCTCCTACTTGGGCAGCCATGAATACATGGCGCTACTAAAACGCGCTATTTTTTAAAGAATCGTGTTTACTTTGGAACACACTGTGTAAATTATTCATCGTAATATCCTTCAGGTTTGAGGACACTTTTAATATTGTCTTTTAGTTAAGAACTATTGAAGAAAATGAGTTCTTGAAGAAGCATTGCTTGTTCTCTTAGTTAATGCTTTTCTGTTGTAATTCTTTTTGTATTTGAATCCAAGCTCCTTAAGCCGAATACTAAAAGATGATTTTCCCGTGGACATGATTTATTTATTTGTAAGTTTATTGTTTAAACTTCTTAGAGTAACTTGCTAAAAAAATTAAAAATTCATTAATATTGTTAAATATAGGTTTAATCTATATATAAACTAAAGATTCGCTTATAATAGAGATTATACTCTTATTTAGTACATATTGTGGAGTATATTTAGTACTTCCTTTTTGGTTCTTTCGGTAAGATGTGTAGTTTCTTCTTTCCGACGAGGTTTATCTCTTCCAGAAATAATTTATTTCCTATTTCTAATATGATATCGAGTTTCCCTTGAAATTTAAAGAGCAACGGTTACTCTTTAATAATAGTGATACCTAATGAAAACACTTATTTCTAAAAATATTTTTTTTTTACCTTTTGGACACATAAAACAGGGCTCTTTTTTAACTTGAAATACTTTTATACATTAAGCACAAGCTGTTTCGTTTGATTCTTAAAAGTTTCACCACGCATAATCTAAGAGGACAACCCGAATCTCGTTACTTTATTCCTAATATTAATGCCAGATTATTATAATTGATCAAAAAAGTGCAAAAAATATTTTAATCAGGTAGGGAGTGACGGGATTTTAGACACCCACCACATGTTTGAAGGTTAGAAGTTCTCATAAGTTTAGATATACCTTCGAACATACCCCTGTAGAATTAGCAAAACGTCAGAACTAGGGCTCGGTTGTTTGAACGCTGAATAACGTAATAATATTTTCATTTATATTTGAAAAAGTGTTGATAAACACTGTCTGTTTAAATGATAATCGGTATGTCAATTCTGAATACATAAAGTATGAATATATGGTTGCCTGAATTTTTATTATTGTTATTTTCAATATGTAAACAATATCTAACAATAAAAGTAAGTTTTTAAATCCTCTTTTTTTAATATTAATTATAAACTTCGCATTTATAGTAATTTCCAACACTTAAAAACACCGAAAAAAGTCACAACAAGCAATGAAACTGATAGAAAAGATAAGTAAATATGTTTATGTCTGTCAAACATCAAAAAAGCGTCTCCCCCACCGACCATTAACAGCCTTCAAACAAATCTATTGTTGTTTATATCTAGGGTATGATCGAAGAGATATACCTTTTTATTAAAAACAGTACTTATTTACCGATAATAAACTATAAAACAATAAATGGTATATGAAATACCTTCTGTTTTAAATTCATTTAAATGTCCTAAATTTCTCAAAAATAATATAAATAAAACTCGAACGATAGTTGTCGAAGTAATGTGTGAACCGAAGAGTCAAAAGATAAATGATATAACTCATTTATCGGTTGTTTTTTTTTTTCTATCTTGCTTTATCTCTGTCAGGTTCTTAGCGACGTATGGCTTAGATAATAAGAAGTGTATGTGTTTTTGTCATATACCAATATGTTGATAGATTGATGATGCACATGTATTTTTTCACTGAACCAACTGTACCTTCTTTAATTTTTTGCTTCGCTAAGTCTAGAAAAAAATCTGCCGATATACTGAATGCTTTGGCTATTTTTAACCATTGCTCTTACAAAATTCTTCATAAGGCTGCAGTTTTGTCTTTGCTTTAGACCTAATGGACCTTCTTGCAGTAATGTTGTTTTCTCTAGATTTCATTGCTTAATCTTTGACCTTAATAATTCCGGTTTCGATTTTAGTATGGCTGTATTCTTTTGAGTAATTATCAATTGATCAAAGTGAAAAAAGTCTAACTGATAACTTCATGTTCTTTTGAATATCCATTTACTTGTCATTAGGTCGAAGTGATCATGATTACTTCAACTGATACAACTGAAAGTGATAATGACTCAAAAGAATAGCCCTTATATCACGGTCTCTATCCAAATCATTTAATTCAGCCCGAGTTATTTGGAAATTTGAAATAAATCAGGATCCGCTAATGTTGATGATGTATATGTGTCATCAACAATTTCTTAGTCTTTTTCAGAAGCCGGTTTTGGAATTAGGAAGTCACTTTGTGGAACAGGTCATATTCAGGATTAATTTCTTATTTTTAGAAACTGCGCGTCGATTCTTCTTCCGACTGGAGACGAAGTGCAGAAATAGCAATCATTTAGGTGATTTCACGGCTCTTTTCGTAGCATATAATATCCATCCTAGTGATTTGGGAACTTCCTGTATGTCTAAAAACTCTTAAAATAGAATATTTTTATTTTATTTAGTTAATATTTGTTTTAAATGTCTGCAAAAAAACAATACCTATAATTAAAAGTGTTTAATTTTATCTGTTACTTATTCGAAGATCACCATATTGAGATCTCATAAACATGAGATGATTAAATTGGAACAGACAGTCTTATTTCGTGCCTAAAACCTGACATCCGTTAAAGTTCATAATAAATAACGTAGGAATTATGGGTTCATTAAGCCTAACCCTAATTAACTGGGCTTAATTAAATTTCTTAATATTAAAGACAATAAGGCCACATCCTTTTCAGTTGATGGCGTCAAATATTTCAAAAATATATGTCAAAGTAATAATCGAGTTCCGTATTTATTAATTATTCATTATCTATTCCCTCTTTTCAACTTGAAAGCCGAAAACAAACTTTACTTTTGGGTCAAACTTGTGAGCACGGATTCATTGTGTTTTATTATCTGATTGCCGTGAGAAAAATAACATTGATGATCTCTGCAAAGAGTGTGACTTTATCACAGAATAAGCAGAGTTTATACTAAACCGACTATCTAGTAAGCACATTACTTTTTCGCAAGTTTTTTCGATTGATAAACCTTTATTTCGTCCTGTCAAGAGGCGACTAATTAAATTTTATCAAATTAACTCAAAGGTCTTCTCGGAGAGTGTATGTTCTGATTATTCTGTGACATTATGTGTGCATAGCGTTAAGTCTTATAAGAGATAACAATATTAACATTGAAATTAAAATTAATTTACAAGATAAGGCCGAAAAGTTGAAGTGTAATTGTGATGAGACAAAAATGCCTATATATCAATAAATTAAGACTTTTTTTCTGTTAGCGTTACATTAACAGGCCTAATTATAATTGATTTTCCAGTTAAATTCTGGGATAGGGAAGTTATTTTGTATTTTAAGAGGTGTTTTTTTAACAAAAAAAAATTAGTTTTGCCAACTTGTTTTTTTTTTTCATTGTCAGGGTGAAAATTTTTCGAATGATCCTCTTAAACATTCATTGGGTAGCGACAAACCTCTAGTGGAAATCAAAATTTAGCTGTTAACAACTCATTTTCTAGAGCAGTATAGGAGGAAATCAAATATTACTGGGTCGGCAAGAAAGTATTTCTGGTTGTCACTTTTTTTAGAACTTCTGTCAGTGTTATGGTTTTTTTCTTTTGATATTGATATCAGTAACATTTATGTTTCTTTAGAAGCAATTTGTGCATAATTTTGTTTGTAGCTATTAGTTTAGGGTTAATTGTGACATTGAGCGCAGAAACGAATATTTTCAGCATATTTTACTTTTTTATTTTCGTAAAGGAAGGAAAGCTGCTTAGGTTCATAAAGAGATATGTGAAGTTTATGGTGGTGTTGATTGCATAACAGAAAGCACGTGTCAGAATTGGTTTAAAAATTTCGTTCTGGATATTTTTCACTCAAAGATGTCCAACATTCTGGACGACCTACTGAAATTGGTGATAACCAAATCAAAGCTATATTTGAAGTGAATTGTCATACAACTGTTCGAGAGATTGTAGAGAGGTTAAATCTCTGGGTTATCTACAGTAACATCATTCGAAAACGATCATGGTCCAAGCTACAGAAGTATCGTGTATTTTGAGTTGCTTCCAAAGACAGAAAAATTGTGTTTCATCATGATTACGTAATGGCAAATAAACAGGAAAAAACTTTGGAGGACCGATGAAATCCTGAAATTGATGGAAAAAAGGTGAGAGAAGAAAATGAGGAGAGACATGAATGTAGTTCCATCAATAAGCAAGTAAGGAGGAAAATCAGAGAGGCAAAAAAAAACTCATTGCTTAGAGATTGAAATAGCAAACTTGATATATTTGGCTTACATAAGATGGTCAAGGAAAATACAAGAGAAAATCATGGGAAGAATAGAAAATGATCAAAGTGAAATAATTGTGGACATAGAACAGATAAAATTAACATGGAAGAATTACGTGGAAGAACTTTTTTCAGATCAAAGAGCAGAAACAATAGATAGCGGACATCATAACAAGTCTAGATATCCTTTTAGACGAAGTTGACGAAGCCATCTTATCCATCAAAGATGGAAGGGCTCCTGGCCCGGATGGGGTTCAGTCAAAACTCATAAAGGGTTTTAATGATTATTTTAAGAAATGATTAATTCAATGAGATATACAACAGTGAAAAAGTACCTAGGGAATGACTGAGATCAGACTTTCTGATTCTACCTAAAAGCAGGGAGCCAGGAAGTGAAGTGACGATAAGCCTCATGAGTCACTTGCTGAAGATATTTTTAAAAACCATACATTGCAGACTGTACACAATCTACGAAGAACAAGTATCACCAACACAATTTGGCTTTGTGAAAAGTCTTGGCACGAGAGCAAACAAACAATTTCTTTTCCAGCGTTGCGGGGACATGAATTATAATGTTTGTGCCTGTTTTATGGAGTATCAAAAGGCATTTGATAAAGTTCAGCATAATAAAGTCATGAAAGTGAATAGTGAAATCGACGACAAAAACTTGCACATAATCGGAAACCTGTACTGGAATCCATCAGCCTCTCTTAAAGTTGATCACGAGAAAACAGAGCAGGTAAAAACTCTTCGGGGAGTCCGATAGGGATGAATATTGTCACCTATATTGGAACTTTATTAAATGACGAATGAGTAAACAATTTCAGGTATACCGATGACACCGTCATTTTTGCCGACAACGCGCCAGGGCTACAGGTTTTAATGGACCTACAAGTTAACACCAATTAAACAAAAGGCATGACAATCGGCAAAGAAAGAACTAAAGGGGTACAGTTTACTATCAATGAGAAAGCAGTAGAACGATTGTCAACATACCTATACCTCAGCACAATACTAAATGAACAGTGGGACTATTCCCAGGAAATAAAAGCCAGAATTGAAAAAGGAAAGACGGAATTCACTCAAATGTCCTAACTTTAACACATATTTTGAAGCTGAAAATAAAAACCAGACTCCTCCGATCGTATATATTCCCCATTTTATTGTATATAGTGGAGTTTTGGACCTTGACTGAAGTAAAAGCAAAGAATCTGGAATCGTTCAAATTTTAGACTTATAGAAGAATTCCTAAAATATCGTGGATGGATCAGAAATCAAACATCAGAGTACTCCAAAAATTTAATGAGGAGACAGAAATAATGTACACATTAAAAAGAGGAGGAGTAATTGTAACACGTCATGAGAAATAATCTCAAGTACTGGTTGCTGAAATGCATTCTGCAGGAAGATTGCAGAGTAAGAAAGGCGTCGGGAGAAGATGAATTGAGGACCTGGTTTGCAACATCCACCACAGGACTCTTCAGAGCAGTAGCAAATAAAATTATCATTGCCACAATGATTGCCCACATTCGGTAACGGACAGGCACCAGAAGAAGAAGAATGCAAAACCTCACTGATATTTAGTAACTCGTGGGAAATTATTGGAGCTTGATTGGGAAATGATGTCGCATCCTCCATGCAGCCCTGACCTGACACTGTCTAATTACCTTTTGGTTTAGCTTTTTGCTGATCGCAGAATCGTGGAGCTGCAAAAAAGGCCATTTTACAAAATGGAAAATGTATAATTGAAACATTATTCTTTATATAAAAAAAATGAGTTCTGTTTCACACTACAAAACCGAAATTACTTTCTTGTCGACCTGATAAGTGCATTTGCCCAAGTTTCTCCGAATACTAAATTTGGTAATCCCACAACAAACTTTTACGATAATGAATGCGTGAAAATTTATGAAATTTTTCCGCACGGGACAGTTTGGGTTCAGTGACTTGGGTATCAGTTTAGTCAACTTTGCATTTTTATTCAAAACGTCGTTACCTCTAGATTTATAAACAGAGGAAAATTATTCAATATGATCAATTTCCTGTTGGATCGAAATACTTCTGCGGACAGGATATATGTTTAGTGACTAGGTCAAAACAAGGTTATTTTTTTCTGCTTTATTCAAAAAGAGTGTCAGTTTTGCCGAGTCGAGAATGGAATAGAACATCTCACTATTCTAGTTTTTTTTTTAAATAATTTTGATATTATAATGACTGCATTAGTCCAGTGTCTTGTAAAGTATGTTTCAAAATCTGTCGTTTGGCTCTTGGCTTCAATAATGCAGGTCGCTATCTGTGGCATTAAAACCCTTTTGTGGTACCGAGTGCGGTGACAAATTTTAAATATAGACAACAGGACGTACATAAATGTAATAACACGCTTTATTATGAAATGGGAATTTATAATAAGGAGAACTAGTTACTTAAAAACTATAAATCCAGCTCAGTTTCACTGCCGCTGTCTTCACCCAAATTAATATTAAGGGGGTTTACAATATCATGTAAAGATAAATAAAAATTTTCAATCTTAATAACATGTTTAAATTAATTTTTCCGGCTCTCTACCTCTGCGTAATCTATGCTATTTCTCCTAATCAACTCTACGACTTTAGAGCTTAGTACAGGGGTAGTGTTTGCGAAGCATAGATTTTAATTGATGTCACATATGCTCTATGGGATTGAAAATGCAATAGTATGGGGGAAGATGCAGAACTGTATATCCTATATTTCTTGGCATAGTCTCACACCCATACTCTTTTTTAGGGTTAAATGCTTTCAGCACACCTAAAAGATCTCTTTTTTTATAAGAATATTCAAAAAATATGCCATGGTCAAGCATATCCGATTTGCAGTTACTTGAATTAGGCACTTTCTTTAGTTATCGACTATTGTAACTGGCGTTGTAAAAGTTTTATCTATCTGAAAAAAGAAAAATTATTTTTACCTGCTTAATCAAAAGAAGACAAAAGCATTAGTTAACGTTTAGTAATCGAAATATATAAATATACTATATACCTGATACAAAAAGGGTTGAATTCAGCCCTGACTGCAATATATTACCCTGAACGAGCCCCATATATAAAACTATTAACTGGCGTCAAAAAGAAAAACGAGAGAAGTTGAAACACACTTTAACAGTAATTATTTAAAATATAAAATTTCATTAAAGTAACTCATCGATTGTTACTCTTTCTTGATATACACCAACAGTATATACTAATATTTCGAGCCCAGAAAGGAAGAAATCGTTTTTTTTTGGCTAACCTGTCTACAGAATGACTGAAAATTTCAATTCAAGATTTTAACATGTAGTGAGTTATTTGTATGTTCTTTAATTTGCGCGAATAGAACTAATTTTCTAACCTTCACCCGTATTAAGTACCACATTAAAATGTTTAAATACCACCTCCGGTACCTCCATTATTATTATTAACAAAATGCAAATAAAGATTACATTAAACAATCAAATTAAAAATAGACTCAGTTACTTGTTTCTTTTAGTTCGCTTATCGTTTACCTGCCGCCCGCATCAATTCGTATTCTTCTTTTGTTTAGTATTAATATATGCATCAAACGGGCACCTGTAGCCTATTTTCGTGCGACCTTGTTATCCATTTTCGTCGTCGACGATGTGAATGAACAAACAAACACTCTACATAATTTCGTTTCTAAAAATGTCGGTTACTTAGAGGTCTCCCTCTTCACCCTGTATAATTTTCCTGCAGAAGAGGAGGTTGCTGCTGCTGCGAATTGCTGCTGTCATTCTGCGTCGCCGTTCATCTGTTTTCTGTAAGGCGCGCGCGGAGCTGAAAGTTCAAAATCGGTGAAGCGGGCGTGAAACAGTCGCGATAGCCTGGTATACCGCGTCGATTCTGCCTTGTCTCACCCCGAAACAACATTTAGTGCTTTTTAAACGTGAAAATCATATGATCCTTGGTTAAAATCCATTGATGACAGCGGGCTGTGAAAATAAAAATCAAGTTGTTGCAGTGAATAGGTGTTTTCTTTGTTTATTGTTTTAATATATTACCATGTATTAGTGGAAGAAGCAGAGAAAGAATTTTCCGTTTAAGTAAGAATTAAAGTAGCTTTTCAGTAATTGGTAACAATTAATAACTTGCGATAAAAGTTGGATTTGTTTAAAAATGGTAAAACTTTATTCTTGTTTTATTTGCTTAACGTGGGATCCTGCAAAGGCAGTAAATCACTAGCTAATGTAAATAAGTCTTTCATATGCTGATGAGTTTATGTAAATTACGGGAGGTGCTTTATTATTGTAAAATAATAAATAGATAAATAAATATACCATGAAAATAATTAGGTCAGAAAGCCGTTGCGTTATTCTATCGGTGTTGTTTGGGAAAACAGGTTTCTAACCCGAATGTTTCCTGCAGTAGAATAGGTGAGGTCAGGGGTTAAATCAATTTTTACCCATTTGTAGCATAAAATATATCTATACATACATATATATATATATATATATATATATATATATATATATATATATATATATATATATATATATATATTTATTTATCTCCTTTTAAAATATAAAGACTTGTGTAACCTAAACATGGGTTAAAAGGTCATCGCATGTAGATAATAATTTTCTTGTTGTTCAAAATCGGCATCCTTTATCTCTGTCCTTCAAAAAATAAACTTGTTTCAAAATGTGTCCTTTTAGGAGCTAATCTTATTTAGGTATTTAAATGATTAATGACTAATTATTCTTAGAAAAATTCGTAATTGGATGTAAAATTTGAGAAACCTTCGGGAATAGTAAAAGTGAGTTTTAGGACAAGAATTCCTGGTTTTAATGATAAATGTGTACGTAAGTCAGTTTAAAAAAGAAATATTTTTTTTTTATTGATTATTACCCCTATTATGCTCAGTGTCAGTTTTATAATCGAATTTCTAATATTACAACCGGCACTCAATGGATATAATTATTCCTCTTACCAATTCTAAATCTTATTTCTATAGCATGCATATATATATATATATATATATATATATATATATATATATATATATATATATATATATATATATATATATATATATATAGCGCTCAAAAGTATTTTGATGGTACAAATAATTTTAAGATTGTGGGTTAAAAGATAAGATCTTCGGTATCAATATTTGGTTGAATATGCACGACGGCATCGAACACACCAACTTTTGTATTCAAAGAAAAATGGTTCCATTCGTTTTTCAGAGCTTCGTAAAAGCTTCCTTATTGGAATAATTTCGACATCTTACTCGACAATGAAAGGCTTTTTGGTTGGTTCTCATCCAATGTAATCCGAAGTCTTTTAGTCGACGTTTTACACTTAAAACATGAATGTTTATGTTATAATTTTCTTGCAATCCATTTTTAATTGCTTCAGCAGATTTAGGGACGTCACTAGTAGATAATTTTTTATTAAGCTATCATCTTTTAAACATATTTTTTTCGAGCGGCTGCTTCTAGACTAATTTTCCACAGATTGACGTTTATTATAAACTTTATTCCACGTACTAACAAGCTGCCGAGACAGTTTAAAATTCTAAACGACTACTGTTTGTCGCTTTTCTTCTTTTAAGGCAGTTACAGCAGTTTCTTTAAAGTCACTTCATTATTCCTTATTTCGGGCGGCGGCTTCTAGGCTAATTTTCCACAAAATGACGTTTATTATAAACTTTATTCCACGTACTAACAAGCTGCCGAGACACTTTAAAATTCTAAGCGACTACTGTTTGTCGTTTTTTTTTTTTTAAGACAGTTACAGCAGTTTCTTTAAAGTCACTTCAATATTCTTTATTTCGAGCGGCGGCTTCTAGGCCAATTTTCCACAAAATGACGTTTATTATAAACTTTATTCCACGTACTAACAAGCTGCCGAGACACTTTAAAATTCTAAGCGACTACTGTTTGTCGCTTTTCTTCTTTTAAGGCAGTTACAGCAGTTTCTTTAAAGTCACTTCAATATTCCTTATGCTTAGGCATGATTAATAAATATCAGTGTAACGATAAAACACGAAACTCACGCTGTCATGCAATCGTCTTCGACAAATCGTGAGTGACCGTACTTCTTAGAATACCTATAAAGTCAACAGATAAGTTGAAACTCACACATCTGTAATTTTATCATCTCAAAATGCTTTTGAGCGCCACGTTTGTTGATATATGTGTATAATATAGATTATAACAACATCATTAGCAAGACAAGAAACTATTCATCTAAAAGGTCCAATTTCCACGGCCACTCAAGGGTGTAAAAGGTGAACTTTTTTAGTGAATTTGAGCTTGCAGTTATCTAAAACAGCGTTGCGTCTGGGTTTATAAGCAGCGTTCAATTATTCAGTGTTAATCAGCTTCCGGTTAGACCAAAAAAAACACTGCTGCTGAAAGAATATAAATTTTGAATTTTCAGTCACTAGGTCAACATTAGGTTATTTTTTCCGCTTCAAAATAACATTGTTCGTGTTATTTTGAGGGATAACGCTTATTCTTCACTAATTTTACTTCTTTATATTTTTAAAAAATTCCGAAGGCCCGCATAATAAATAAAAATAATGTAGATAGATCGTGGTTATATCATGTTTTTACCTATTTTAAAAAGTATTTAATCACTTCCCGAAGTTTTTTTCCACTATTTATTATACTTATTATTATAATAAGTTATTATAAGCGTAATTGAAACCGCTTCAACGCTTTCACACAAAAACATCCTGTATTATTTAAGAATTAGATATATCAAAATTGTAACTTTCATAAAGGAAAAAGTGTATATTATTAGGAAAATCGCGCTTTTCAAATAATTATTCTTTTTATTAGCTCCATTATTGTATGCTAACCAGTTTAAACACAAAGACGAACTCGCTAACGCAAATTAACTATGTATGATGCAAATCAATCAGGAGATTGATATCGTTCGCAATGACGTCATGTGTTTGCAATATTAAAAACTTGGGATGACATTTTCAGGTTGTTCAGTTAATTTATGCTTTACAGTTTTTATTAATTATATCGTTGGAATTTTGTAATCATTAGGAACCTTTATAATTTCGGCATGTTGGCCTGTCTTTATCTGACCCTAACGTATTGCTTGTCCGTACTCACTGGATTGGTTTTTTAAATTTGGAATAAATCTGTTTAGTCGAATGTTCCTAATTGGAAACCACATAAATCATTAAAAAAATAGCGCTTTTTTTTTTGTTCTAAATAAACATTTTCCAAAATTTTTATTTAGGTTTTTGTTCGGAAATATGTATATATTTTCTTTATTGTTTTAAAATACAATCGAGGTTACTGCACTCTACTATACTTACGGCATAAAAATAGTAAATAAAATTGTGGACGATTTATTTTGACGCTGATTATTGTGCTCCCAAAACCTATTTCTGGACACCAAAATACACTGTGTTGTGTGGTGACCCTTTCAGATTTATTTGCAACAAAATTATTTGTGCTTTTCGAACTAAGAACTTATCATTTTGTCTTGAAAGAATGAAGAGCTTCGAGACCAGAAAAATTATTCTGAATATTATTCAGTTTTAAATGAAAATAATTGGGCATAAAACCTTGTATATAACAAAAATATCGTTTCGTAAAAAAAAAATTTTAATTCAAAGAACTCTTCTAAAAATTTTCCAATATAAGTTATTGCAAATTGTAACAATCACCTCGAATTATATATCCAAAATAACTTATAATAGTTCCCGATTATCTAGTCCAGCTCTTCTAATCACTTCCTCATTCTTAACTTTATTCACCCATGGGATTTTAAACCCTTAACGTAGGAACCACATGTAAAATGCTTTTAAATTATGTATTCATAAAGCTGTAGGGTATGGTCTAACACTTTTTTGTACCCTTTGAAATGCACAGAAACATCTTTTCTTTGATTATAAGAGTTTTGAGTCGAAGTCTGCAGACTGTAAATTGTCCAATGGGTTTTATCTTTTATTTGCTCCAAACCGCAGTACTTTTAAGTTCCAACAATTTACTCTAATCACAACTGAATCTAGATTTTCTTCACTCATTAACTGAAATATTTCTTAGTGCTTTTCATCTGGTCCTGGACCTTTTTTTGTTTTTCATTAGCATTATTTGTGTTTTTATAATACTTGGGCAAGTGCTTATTGTTTACTGTCTCCGGTGGTGTTCTTCAAAATGATATCTTTTATTTGATGATACCAGTCAAAATAAAAAGGTTATGAAAAAAATAAGCTTCGATTTTTGGGTCAGGTGTGGAAAGTTACAAAAATATTGTTACCCGTAGATGTGAATGTTCTCTAGATTTATCTTTGATGCCAAATATCAGCTTGATGTATTCAGAGATACAGTAAATTTGAAGTTAAAACAAATAAGAACTATCCAAATTTCTTGATGAAACCCTCTATGAAATTTTTTTGTTAATAATTTGTCCTTAAAAAAATGTACTTAAGCCTTCTTTAAATAAATTTTAAATTTGGCTTTAATGTTATACTAATTCTAAAAATATATATATAAATAAATGTCCATCACATGTTATTTTGCCATGGATTTATTAATTAAATATTTTTTGATAGTGAATATTTTTCAAACAATTCTTATTTACGCAATGTTTTCAAATAACCTGGAATGGATAAAGATGCCAATATTTTTTTTATTTATTTATAATTTATGACCCTGGGAGAGAGATTAACGCCTGTAAGTAGGCACCATTGTGATACGTCAGAATATGTATGTATACATACAGTGTGACCAGTAAAGTTCACATCATACGGGATATTTTCTATTAATAGCTTTATTCGAAATCTTTACGTATTACTTTTAAACACAAACTACGTTTTCAAATATAGTTATTTTCTGAAGTTACCTTATACAGGGTCAAAAACAAATAAACTTTGCATCACATGTGACCAAATTTTAATAACCCTATTTGGATTTTGTAGAAAAACACACATTTAATTTAGCGCTACTTTAAACAAAATATGTCTTGGATGAGGGATTGTCAAACCTAAGAAGTTTTATGTAAGTTGCGTTGAGTCTTATTTCGCAACAGTGCAATTTACAAGAAATGGGCAAAAAATCAAAATTAGCTTATACAGCTGAAATTTTGCATATGGGCTAAAAATTGCATTAGAAAAACTTTTTCTGATAATTTTTTTCGATATTTTGAGATATAACCCCACTTTTGATTTTTTTTTTGGAAAAAAAGTAAAATTTGACAGATAATGCTAATCACGTTACTATTTTTTTGCTTAATTTTCGTCTCGATCGAAGCAGGAATTGATGCCAAATTTCGAATTAAGCCATAAATAAAAAAAATACCATATGATGCGGACTTCACTGGTCACACCGTATAATACTTAAGCCTTATTTCAGATCTTTGTGAAATATACCGGGCAGCCCATAAATGCCTAATAACCTTTTTCTAAGAATATTATATTTTGACATGAACTTCGTGCAACGTTAGTACGCTAAATAGAGTTTGTTTTTAGCTTCACACATTCATAATTTTTCTAATGTGTCTGTGAAGTGATAATAAGCAAATAAGCAGAGAAAGCCGCAATACTAAAAACTAATATTAGAAAAGTTTACTGGGGAATTATAAAAGTATTATGTCGGTACTAATATTAGATAAACACTTCTTTTTGTATTATAAAATTTATTCATAACAATAGAAGTTTGTTGTGGATAAAAATTGTAATAATATAATGATAATATACACCATGTGATTCGCAGATATATAGTGAATTCGTTATCAAATAATCTTATTTTGTAGTTTTTTGATCTTATTCGTACAAAATATGTACTGTTTTCGAAAAAAATGCTCGTTTAAATGGAGTTGGGACATCATGTATGAAAGATGGCTCTACTTATCAGAATATCCCTTGTCTGCTAATGAAAATTTAATTTTATCTGTGCATGTACAGAAAACATCATCAACTGTTGTGTGAACAGAAAATCGCATAAACTGGAAGTATGATTAAGTTGGTTCTCGAAAATCTGACCGATGCAAGCTGTTAAGAATACCGAATGATTTCCGCTAGTTATCATATATTTTGAATATTATAGTTGTAAAAATTATTACAGTACCCCGAAACCATTCTCTTTTTATTATTTAATATTACTTCCCTTAACTGATACGTATTTGACTTGAACATATAATAAAGATTTTCCTATTTAATTTTCAATTAGAAACATAATAAATACATTAACTTCAACCGACAAAATCAATATTATCATTTCTGAGAAGTTTAAAAAACGGAAAGATAAAACAAAGGATACTGAATCATTACAATTTCTAGTGTAGTGTTCACGTAAATAAATCATGTGTACTTGTGTATTTCTCTCAGAAAATTTTCCATGAAGTCTATTGCGTCCCTTTTATTAAGAAATATACACAGTTCATTCAAAAAGTTCCGGGACTAATTTTTTTTGCGAAGGAAAACAAGAGTTTAGGAAAAAGATTTTATTTAGTTTTCAATAAAATCCCTTCCTCGTTCTATACAAATTTTGCTGCGCTCGTATAGCCGCCGAAATGACCTGGACATCGTCATTTTCAATTTAGGGAATAAAAAAAAGTCTGCCAGAGCCAAATCTGGCGAGTAATGAATCATTGAGATCGACTTTTGTGTCAAAAATTGTGTGATGAGTATTAAGAAATGGGCTGGCGCATTGTTATGCAACAGAAACCAGTGCGGTACAATGCCGGTCTCACATGACGGATCCGCTTCAAAACTCGATTCATGACACTTTTATAGAATTGTGCGTTCACTGTTTGGCCCGGGGGCACGAATTCGCTATGGATAATCCCGCGAGAATCGAAAGACCAAATGAATATTCTTTTGACTTTCGGCTTTGTCGCTCGAACTTTGGTGGGCCGCTCTTCGCCCTTGCCTCGTCACTCGGTGGTTTGGCGTTTGGTCGAAGGATTGTATTGAAAACACCATGGTTCGTCGCCGGTTACAAGTTAATTTAAAAGATTTTCATGCGCGTCTGCCCATTTAACCAAATCGCGTGAAGCTTCCACACGGCGTTCTTTCAGATCTTTCGTTAACAAGTGCGGAACGAACTTCGCACACACTTTTTTTTGCCGAAAACATCGTGCAAAATGTGGTACACGCCTCTTACATTGATGTTGAATCCCTCTAACCACATTTCAACCATAATTTGCCGATTACAAGACAGTGCAACGCGCACACGTTTGACATTCTCCTCGGCTTTTGAATCGCGCATACCGCTCGAAAACCTTGTTGCGGCTTAAACAATCCTTATCATATGCGGTTTTCAATAATTCGAATGTTTCCCAACCAATTTTTCCCAATATGGTTGAGGCACGTTGCTCCATTGCGAAAATTGTGACGCAGTGACAAATACACGTCTACTTCAAATGAACACAGTTGGCCAATAAATAAAGTTACAGCGCTCACATCTCCACTATGGGTATCTAGGGTGATACTACATAGTTCTACCGTCGGGTAACAAATAGCGCTAGTTGTAAATTTTATACAAAATTAGTCCCGGATCTTTTTGAATGAACTGTGTATTTGATCTCGTATTTTCAAAATGAGAGTTATGCTCAAAACTTTAAAAATGTGATAATATTGATAATAATAAATAAACAATCAATCGGTTTTGCAATTTTGCCTAATATATCATGACCTTTTTTTGCGTGTGTTAATATTTTTTTGCAATCGTCTTGCGAAACCACTTTTTTTGATAAAAGATATGGGTAATTCTATCAGTATTAAGAAATTTAGCAATTTTTATTAAATAAAGAAGGGAGTCTCAACAAGAATTGGAATTTCAAATAAATTTAAAAATTCGTTTTTGTAATGTATTTCTTAGAAATTTTTATTGATATACACAGAGTCAGGCAAATGACCACCGCGGCTTCATTGGCAGGTACGTACTCTTTTGATGAAATTTTCGGAATTTGTTTTAAAATTAGCGCCACTAGATTTTATAAAAGAGCCTTTCAATTTCTTCTTGAATCGTCTCATGACCATCAACTAAAAATTAATAAATATATTAACAACAATATAATAGTACAAAGTGTGTACGAAAATTTTAAAATTTCTTTAGAATCACCCTTAAAAAAATTGCCGATTACAATTTTTCAAGTCCTAAACATCGTTAGCTATTAATATTATATAATTACAAAAATTAAATGTAGTAAGATTTTATTAAAAAATGAAAGTATCCTTAAAATTATACCACAAAGCAATATTCGCAATTTATTTGAAATAAAAATGTATACGATCTATAATTTAAAAATAAATGCATTGAGTACTATTCACATAACAAAAATCACACAGCATAAAATAACATATTGCACACCATATTGTTATTGGATAACCCTGTTTTAGTCATACCCCGTGTAGTAAGTAATGTTGTCGTCTCAGATATTTCCGAATACGACCGCGAATACAAATATCGCCTGAATAAATTTGGCACTTTCATTGCTGAGCTAGTAACTATGCAGACAATTTCACTAGAGCTAATGTGATGTAATGATAATTTGTGTTACATGTGTTAACAAACAAATCGGAACGATAATTTTAAATGCACAATTGTTTTCTGTGAATTTTGCTCTTTGTTCGTTATACTTCGTTCCACTGATCCATCAAGTGATCGAAATGCTTATGGAGAGAAAGAACCAGAGTGGAATTCTCAGAAAATAAACTACCTGCCTTTTTTTGACAGTCTGAAGGAGAAAAAATATATAACTTGTTATAATTAAAGTTTTACATTGTTGTTTGTAGTGTCAAAAATTAAATATATTTTTTTAAAAGACAAATAAAAAATTTCACAATAACATAACGAACGACCCCATTCAGTTGGACTAAACAATACGTAACGACCGTTTATCAGATCTTGGTGCAACAGCTCATTCTTAGGTTGATTTGTGTAATTCACTGCGCCTATTTCTTGCTCCAGTTCGCACGCTTTAAAACTATATTACCGAAACACCGAAAAACGAACGGGAATCCAAAGAAATAATATGAATAAAATGATTTAAAACCAAAGTACTTATATAATTTTTAAATAGCATCGACCACTGCCCATTCTGTGATGTTAAATATATAGTACATAGTCATACACCTATTATTAGCGATAGCGATTTTTGTTTAAAAAAAAATGGAATCTATTGTATACATTATTGGACAAAAATAGAGTACTTTCGTTCCCTTCAATTAAAAAAAAAATACTTGTTTCTCCATTACTTCTGTCGCGAAAAAAATGTAACCTGCCATGTTATTATTGGAAAGTATATATTTCGGCATCCTAAATAACATATCTCGATGTTAACATTGGCAACCCTGGGCTAACAAGATAACGAGCCAAAAATTGCCACTTTTTTCTCATTTTCCAGTTTATCTCTAAGAAAAAAAGTTTCAGGCAAAAGTTGTAGATAATTGATTCGTACATATAAAGTTAGTGGTGGCGCCACTAATTATTGAGATATATTTTTTTTTCAAAAAATTACATTTTTCTTTCTTTAAAATAAAACAACATTTACTTACAAACTATTGTCTCGAAATTTACGGTATATATAGATATTATCGATCTAAACAAGTATACTAAATCCAGAATCCATATGATTAATATTTTTTGAGAAAATTCACTTCAAAGTTCAAAGTTTGATCGTGATTTTCCGTTCTCCTAATTAAGATACAACAATCATTCTTACAGAAAGTTGTTAAAAATGACTTATATTTTTAAGATCTATGTAAAAAATATATTTTGGGCAAAGTAATTTTCGAAAAAAAAAAAAAATTTTTGGACCACAAAAATTTCCATAACTTTTTCCCTAGTGAACTAAAAATTTTTTTAATGGTCTCATTAGATTTAGATGCATTATTTCTGATTTCTTTAAAAAAAATTTGTACGATAAAAAACATGTTTTTTTTAATTCGAAACGTTGCGGCTAACAAATATTAGGGGAAAAAATTGTTGAATACTTGTTCTTTACCAAGAAATTTTTTCGTTACATGAGATATTACTCTAAGATCTGTGGACCATCGAAAGGCGCCCAGCTCTTACCACTTTGAGCTAGAGCGGCGTCATTTCATAATATTCAGGTTATATTAAATAATAATAAGTCGTTTATTATTATATTAATCTGCTCCGCAATGAGGATGCTGTGCCGAGCGAGTATAGGTCTAGCGCCTGTAGCACGGCTACCCACTCACTACTTGTACGCACGCGATTTGAAAGTCATCAGAAAGATTCTGGGCCACAGATTTTATAGGAATATCTCTCATGCAATCAAAAAAATTCCTAAGTGAAGTATGAGTATTCACAAATATCCCTTAATATTTGTTTGCTTTTTCAAATTTTTGAAAAAAAAAATGTGTTTCATCATACGATAATTTTTTCTTCCAGAGATCGGAAATAATATGTCAAAATCTAATAAGAGCATTAAAAATATTTTAAGTTCACTAGGGAAAAAGTTATTGCAATTCTTGAAGTCCAAAAATTGATTTTTTCAAAATCTCTCGACCCAAAATTAAAAATAATTTTTTTAAATACAGATTTTAAAAACATATGTCAATTTTAACAATTTGCCATAAGAATGGTTGCTGTATTTTAATTAGGAGAGCGAAAAATCATGGTCGAACTTTCAAATTTGAAGTCAATTTTCTCAGAAAATATTAATCACACAGATTACGGGTTTAACATACTTTTTTAAATAAATAATATCTATATATACCGTGAATTTTGAGACAATAGTTTGTAAATAAATATGATTTTATTTTAAACAAAGAAAAATGTAATTTTTTGCGAAAAAAATTATATCTCGATAACTAGTGACACCACCTGTAACTTTATTTATACGAATCGATAGGTAATTCAATCTTCTATAACTTTATTTCATATAACTTTTAGTTTTCGAGATAAACTGGAGAAACCGAAAAAAGTGACCATTTTGAGTCCGCCATTTTGTTAGCACAAAGTTTCCCATGTTAATATCGAAATATGTTTTTAAGGATGCCAAAATATACACATTCTAATAATAAAATCACAGGTTACCTTTTTTTCCATTAAAAGCAGTTTTTAATTTTCATGGGCTATATTACCTGATGATTTTTAGATAATTTTGATGAAGTATTATTCTCACAATTTTAGTAATATTTCGCAAGATTTAGGAAAACTTAAAACTTTTCCATTAGATTCTCTAAATGCATCACTACTCTATGTCGTTGGAATATCTCTTGTCATGATTAATTCAGCACAGAAATATTACACTTAAAATAAACATAAAATTATTTTATACATTTATTCTTCTTTCGCTGCCTTCTCATAGCTAAAAGGGCCTTATTAACTGTAATTCTAAAAAGTTCCGTATTGGTAATTCCAAAGCATTTTTCGAGGTTGGCCAACCAGGATATTCTTCTTCTACCTGGTCCTCTTTTACTTTCTACTTTTCCGTGAAGTGCCAGCTGTAGAAGAAAACATTTCTTAGGGTGTGTCCAAAGTATTCAAGCTTTTTTTTTGTTCAATGATTGCTAGTGCTAGTCAGCAACCAATTCTATCAACAACTTTCTCATTTGTGACATGATGCATCGATGGTATTTTAGGTAATCTCCTGTATAGTCATATTTCAAAAGCTCGGATCTTTTCCTTGGATGCAGCTCTCCAGGGTTTAACGCTGTATGGAAAGGTAAAAAAGACGTGTGACCTTATGATTCTTCTTTTCAATTTTAGACTGAGGCCTTTGCCTCAAAAAAGTGGTCTCATTCTTAAATACACGAACCTAAGCATTTTCAATCGGGCACTTAATTTTGTGTTGAGTGATTCCAGTCTTCGCTTAAAGTATAAACCAAGTACTGATTTTTTTTTTCAATCAATGGATTATTGATATTTACTGAGGTGTCTTGCTCATTACCCTATATTCCGTTTCAATATATATTCTTTATTAAGTTGGAAACATGAGTAATCACCATGATGAACGTTTTCAAGAGCTTTCTTGAAAATATGTTCTCAATATGAGCTGAAGCGTCCACAACTACGTCTCACACCATTTTAGATTTATTAATTCCCCAATGATTGATTCTCCATTTGCACGCTTGCCATTAGAAGTTAGCGATAATCTTTTCCATCGATACCCTTATATTTTAAAGCTTGGAACATCAAGCTGGATAAAATTTATGGAAAACTTTGTCATACTTAATAAATCAATATATATATATATATATATATATATATATATATATATATATATATATATATATATATATATATATGATATCACATTTAGTATACATATTGAGTTCAACTTCTGTCCGATCGTATATACGCAATATATGCTCTTTTTTTAAAATATGCTTGTCCTATGCTCTTAATTACTTAGCTATAAATAATAAAGTTAAATTGATTGATTGAAAGCGGTTCAGCGGCAAAGTTTATTTTTGTCCCGAAATGGGTAGGCGTTAAGGGTAGGGTTTGGTTTATGTTGGTCTTTTTATATTCAAGCTTTTGAAAGGAACAAACCCTTTTTGGTTTAGATTTAGCAAGTTTTTCAACAGTGATAAACAAGATTATAACAATTAGACTTGGAAACAATATGGTGAACTAAATTTGCAATATGTTTTCGTGGATCAGGAAATAAGCGAGACTTAAAAAAACGCATGAAACGTTATTTAATCGCCATTCGAGGCGTTACGCATATTGTGACGTATTTCCAATCTCCAAACTCCCCCGCGTCACCTGCTTTGGGGTACAACCTTAGCTTCATATAGCGAAGCAAATCTCTTTTTATAGATTCCTAGTCCCACAAATATCTCTTGTAAAGGGATTTTTAGGGAATTTATAAAGAACCATATTATTTCAATTTTCGACGTGGAGTTACGACAAGCACACGAAGTTCTTTTTAAGCAAAAATATTTTCAGGATTTGGTCCAGGAACTCGGTGTGTTCTCGTAGTCGATGTAGAGACATAGCGCCACCAAAGTTTTTTATATGTATTTTGACTCCCACTCCCTTATTACGAATACCGAGGGTGGATTCCCTAAAAATAATCAGGTAATTTGTTATAAACAAAAAATTGTTAGTAATTTAAAAAAAAATTTTGTAAACTAAAAAATATTCTCGTGTTCCTCGGCCGTTTCTAGGCAAAAAGTCTCTTGTGATTTTTTTCACCCAACGCATACTTTTTGAGTTAAAAATTGTTAAAACATTTGAAAAACAGCATTTATGACACTTTTGAACATCAATATTTTTTGAATAAATAAATATTTTTAAATTTTGCGCCAACCAATTGATAGTTCAAGTCAAGAACTACAAGCTGAGATTAATCGCAGTGCGAACATGTAATATTTTTATTACATTTTAGCGCTATGAACAAATGGCGTTTCATTAATTATAACGTACGCGTCGCCGTGTGTGAAGGGAAGTAGAGGTCTATTTACAGGCGCTTACCTAGTGCACGTAATCCATTAGAGCTTTTACTGATCTTTGCGTTAATACTTTAAACACAGTTTAGTATGTATGTATTTATTAATTATAAACAACTAATCATAAAGTAAACAACACAATAGCATAAGGAACTTCAGTTGTTATAACAGTGTTTTAAGAGTGGGCGGCAATATCGTACCGTAATAAGTATGTTGCACACATTTTATTAGTAGCACATCAGTTAGACAGTATTTTTAAGCTGAAATTCAGTGATTAGAACAATTAGACTTCAAACATTTTATTTAGTTTCAAACAACTTTAAATTAGCATTAATTCAATAAAAGATGTGATTATTGAATGCGATTGGTGTAATTTTTAGATTTGTTCAAGTACATGACCAATGAGTGCTATCAAAAATATACACTTAAAAAAAGCTTAGTTTAAAAGTTAAAAATGAAAATGTAAAAAGAGAAAATTGTGATCTAAGTAAAGATAATATAAAGGAATCTAAAAAATGTAACTTAGTTAAAAATCAATATCAACCCATTTATACGGCTTTTCGATTATTTAAAGATCACATTTACAGCAAAACTGTGTTAATTTTTTCACCAAAAAGTTTATTAACTCTGAAAATCAAGCATCATGCTCAATGCTTTATATCTTATGAAAGAAAATGAAAAGTATTAAACCGACCCATGCAAAAATAGTTATAATAACTGAAGTTCCTTATGCGATTGTATTGTTTATTTTATAAGATGTTTATAATCTATATATATATATATATATATATATATATATATATATATATATATATATATATATATATTATAAGTATTAATACAATTATTAGTGTAAGCTATAACGGATTATGTGCACTTGTAGAGCGCCTGTAAATAGACTTCCACTGACCTTTATACATGGCGGCGCATACGTTATAATTGATGATACGCTATTTGTAGCGTTAAAAAGCAATAAAAACATTACATTTTCGCACTGCAATTAATCCTTGGTTGTAGTTCTTGACTTGAATTATCAATTGCTGGGCGCAGGATTTAAAAATATTTATTTAATTAAAAGTTGTATGTTGAAAAGTGGGGAAAAAAGGCCATTTTTTAAATGTTTAACGATTTTCAATTCCAAAACTATGCGTCAGACGAAAAAATGACAAGATTAACTTTTTGCTTAGAATTGGCCGAAACACACGTAAATATTCTTTATTTTACAAAAAAAAAAACAATTTTTTTAAATTATTAACAAATTACCTAACCATTTTTCGGGAATCCACTGTCGATATTTATAATGGTGGAGCCTTGTGTCTTCAGCGGCTACGACAACCCACTGAGCTTACCGACTAATTAAAAAGCAACACGACAAAGCGCTTTTTGTCACATCTGTAAGATGAAATAACCTGTGCTTTCTGTAAATACAACATACAAAACAACATAAAAGGGGCGCTAAAATTGAAGAAAAGTAACAACCTATTTTATGATATTTTGGATTTTATTAAAGAATCTAACCTGTTTATAATATATACAAAAGTGTAAAATTTCCGTATTCAAAACAAATTATTTATTTTCGTTCAACCCATAATACAATACTCTGGCTAATCATAATAAGTGATTCTTGCCAAATTGCAAAATGCTAAAAAAAAAATTGTAATAAAAATGGTCTAAAATTGATAAGTCGCTTAAAACTCGCCGTTAGTCTCCATACCTATCAAACACAACTTGGCAACATGGATTGGACTGTGACGCATTGCTGTCGGCTATCGAAATGTAAACAAACTTTGTCCATTGATAAAATGTTGGTGGTTAGACCCAATAAGTTACTGTATGTACACCCGAATAATCTCCTGTTTTATCCGCCTTTCATTTTCAATTAATATTATTTTCCGTCTTTAAATTTTATTAAATCAGCACGGAATATTTTTGTAGCACGAATAAACATTGCTCGCAAGCAAAGATTAATAATCATAATATAAATATTTATACCGATAATTCCCGATAAATCCTCCATCAATAGAAAATGATTGCTCAATCTCATCAAAAATTCATGTGTATATGTTATTACAAGCTAGAAAAATTATGTCCGATTAAAAACCTTCTAAGTTAGTGAAAAACAAAAAACGCGCCGTTGTCCGTGGGTTTTTCCGCACATTGTGAAAGCTGGCTGAAAGTTTTATTTGGTGTTTTTTTATCGTATTCGTGTTTTTTTATCGATCTTATAGCAGGTAATGTAAAACTACTGCAGTAGTTAATTAAATATGTAGTATTAAGACATACTAGAGAACTTTCTAATAATATATGCTTTAAGGAATTATTTCATTTTGTTCCTATTTAGAGCCTGTAAAACAAGAAAGAATTAAGTTACTACTATGCTAAAAAATTTGTAAAAAGTGATTAGGACAAATCCAACTTTTATCCTTTAAAGAATTATTTTAAGATGTCCACTAATTAGTCTGTGGCATAAGTAAAGGTATTTTTCTTAAACTGAACAAGAAGCATTCTTTATAAAGAATTTTTGATTTGCCAAATGCTATTCTGATCTCATAGTTTCTTTATTACACCACATTTTTGGGCTGTTCGAATAATGCATCAGGATACTTGGAGAGCTGATTCTACATGATAAAATAAAAGGAACGAGGGTGGTTCAGTAAGTAAGGTAAAAAAGGAATCAACACAACGTTATTGTTAACTTTTTTTTTTATTTTTCAACATAGTCGCCTTGGAGTTTTGTACACTTAGTCCAGCGGTACTTCCTTAGGCCTTCTGAAAAGTTGGAAGTATACAAATCCTCAAAATATTTTTCTACAGTCCTAACAACCGCATCATCTGATGAAAATCTCTGTCCTTCGAGCCACTTTTTAGGTTAGGAAAGAGGAAAATTCTGATGAATAAGGTGGATGAGGCACTAATTCAAAACGTAATTCATTTAATTTTAAAATTGCAACTGCACAAGTGTGAACTTCAACATTATCTTAATGAAAAGAAATTTGGATGTTATTTTTGAATTCTTCATCCAAACTGCCAAGTGTTGCGTAGTAATCCCCTGTAATTGTTTGACTTTTTTTTAAAAATAGTTAATAAATATGATGCCTTGAGAATCCTAAAAAACAGTGGCCATAACCTTTCCAGCCGACAAAACAACTTACTGTTTTGACAGCTGCTTCGACTCGGCCGTGTAGTGAAGAAATAAATAGTTTTTAAAGTCGGCGCAGAACTTCTGCGAACAGCATTCAACTTAGTTTTAATCTGAACAGCTGTCCACTGCTTTATATGGAAATGTTTAATCACTGCTCGAAACTCGCCTTTTTCCATTATTTATAGCCATGTTGCTTCAAATGAATGCTACATATAAAACTAAAGATCGGATTGTACTGAAATTTTGTAGAGGTTCCTCCGAAGAGTACAGCTACATACATAATCGTATGCATTTAAAATAATAGTGGAGCCATCTATGACTAATTTACCTTGCTTATTGAACCATCCTCGTAATAAGTCATATAACAAAAATTCGTAAACTCATTACTTCTCCAGCTACAACCTTTCAAAGTCCAATTTTTTTAAGTTGATATTTGGCACAGGGATTACTTACTCTTGATGGCTTCTATCATTCTGTTACAAAAATGTTTCTCTCTGTGCCTCAAGATGACACTTTACATGACATTATCGTTCACATATCTTTTTGTTGTGACAGTTAAGTAGATGTCATCTTAAAGATAAAGGAATGAAATTTAAACACAGTAGAAAAATAGATTTATTAAATTTTGATTTTTAAATCAACTTGGTAAGTTAGAAACTAACCCCATAATACTTGATTGAGTAGTCTGTTACTTTGTGATAGTACATTATAAATAATTAATGAAACAAAATTTACTTTGTTAGACTTATCACTTTTATTATTAGATTGACGTAACTCCGGTTTCATAACACTGTTACATTTTCAAAAAAAAAAAAAACAATTTAAAAATAGCATTCAGATCGTCTTAAAAACTATCACACATGTTTAATTGTCAAAGACAAAATTTTCTCTCTACAAAAGTCAGGAGTTTATAGACTAAATTGTTCAGATTACAATAGTTCTTACATTGGACAAACGGGTAAAACTTCCATGCAAGATTTAAAGAACACAAAACTGCATTTTTATTAAAGTAACATAATTCAAATTTTGCATACCGCAGCCAAAAGTAGAAAACTTAATATTTTAGATGTCATAAAAATTAATGAGTGCAATAAAACCACTAAAATTAACCTTCTTAATGATCAAAGAGACCTACAAAATTCTCCGTTGTTCGATGTTCTGCCTTTAATACCTAATAAAAAATGTGCGAAAAAAGCCCTATAAAATAATGTAACCCGTAGTTTTTAAGGAATTGCATTTAAGAATGTAAAAATGTTACGAAACCGCAGTCAAGCCAATTTAATAATAAAAGTGATAAGTATAACAAAGTATTTTTTTCAAGATGTTTAAAAAAAAATGAACTTTGACAGGCTGTAACTCACAAAGTATTAAGTTTTCAACTTTTTGTTATATGACTTACTACTTTTATTTTACCAGTAGAATCACCTCTCTCGGTTTCCTGATGCATTATACGAACACCCTCTATATAATTTAAAAAATCTCTTAGTTTGTGCCACAGTGTAATTTGTATTATTATTCCGTTCAAAAGTTGTCATCCTAAAGCACGCCCTTTTGATTATTTCCAATAGAAACTTTCGGAGAAAGTAATTTTTCCGCTGTAAGTTTCCAAATGTGAACACAACGGGGGCGAGTGAAAATCAAGTTTGCCTATTTTCGAAGTTAAGTGATGTTCGAAGTTTCAACCTTGGGGAGTTGTAAGTTGGACGCAGCCGTGGCTTTGAAACAGGCTAACTCAATTAAGCCGCAGTATAGCGTGAAGGAACAGGTAATTTTCTGTCAAAATGTCTCCAAAAATATAAAAAGAAATTAATAAATTTAATTGGTGTTTCTTTACTTGTGAGAAATTAAGTTGCTCGAAACTTTATTTTCATGAGCGGTACAAGGAAACTTTTTTTATAGATACTTTTACTTAAAGGAAAAGTAACACAAAATGTGTTTGTTAATCATCATATTATTATGTACAGCATGTTCAATTTTCGACACTTTTGCAGGGTATCTCTATTATTATTAAAGAAAGAGACTTGCGATTTTTGTAAACTGTGCTACTTTTTTTGTCAAATAAGAGAATCAATAAACCAAATATATTATTTAATATTCATAGCCTTTAGGAATTTGTGAATTTTCAAAAAAAAAAAAATCGAAATTTTAGATTTGTTAGTAAACTCAAATATCAGTCCAATAACATACAAGGTGTTCTATTTAAAAAAAAAAAAAAAAAAAAAACAAGTTTGGTCTGTAACTCAAAATCTGATCCTTTTAGGAAAAAAATAAGTACGCCAGTACATAAAAATACTCTACAATAATCCGAATACGAAAACAGAGAGGGCTAGGAAATTTTATTTGTTGCATTTTTTATTTAATAAAAAAGTAACACAATCGAAAATTGGACACCCTGTATAATACAAATAATACAAAATAAAGTCTAAAGCCATTTTTAATGATTTTCATAATTTTTCGGGCAATGAATTTTTCCTTTTGTAGGGAAACACCTTTCTTGGCATTTCAAGTTGCAAGTTATTTTTATCGTTACATGTTTGTCAGTCATTCAATTTCGACACGGTCACAACCAGAAAACTACGATTAATATATTTGATCAAGGCTGCGACAGCTGCCTTTCTATTTAATAACTTTCATTAGAAAAACTTTTTCCGGAAAATGGAATTAATTTAAGAATGTTACATTGCGACTTGAAATATTTTCGATGACGTATGAAGAATCACACTGGCCAGCGATGGAATTATCTTTTTAAAACGAATATATGGTTGTTAGGCGCCAATTTAGATCGTCAAAATTTTGTAAAAAATATAATTAAACCAAAGAGATTTTAGATTAAAATAAAGACCGTAAAGCCTTATTCCAAATCTTAAAATTTTTTGCAGCCTAGATTGCTATAAATAAGTGAAGAAAAAACTTTACGATTTTATGGATCACAACAAGGTCTGTATCATGTAAGAGATACGTTTACTCCACACATTTTTTTATTTATTTATTCTTGTAAATTACGCAATATTTTATCATTTTTCACAATTTAATACACTTTGTTTTACCAAGACAAAATCTTTAAATCGATTAAAATCAAAATGAACTCACGAATGAAAGAAAAAAGTGCCAATTAGAAGAACTAATGATAAGCAACGTTGCCGAGTTATGCAGTTAATCTGGAAAAGTTATAATGTTACGAATTCTAGCTATTTGTTGGAGAAACATTAAAGGTAGAATCCCAGAACTTTTAGGTGAAAAGAATTCTGTACTTTCCAAAAATTACGTCATTTAATAACAGGTGTTTCGGTTAGTAATGTCGATTTTTTTCGCAAAACTTGAGCATTCATTTTTAGAACAAAATAAATTACCTCAATAATCTAAGTATTGGCTATGACTTTTTCCCATTTTTCTTGTGAAGAATGGATTCAACGCCAAAAGAACTGTTCGTTTTTTGAGGCCAACCATTCATCAAGCGGAATACTCACTTCTTCATAAAAATGTAAGTGTTGCCCGAAGGGGCTGAATACAACGCTTGGGGTAGGACGCCCCATTTGACTTTTTTTTACACATTTGGCAACGTGGGACCGAGCATTGTCATGTTGAAAAATGATCTTATTGTATTTTCGGCGTATGTAAGTCGTTTTCCTTCAATGCTCGGTTTAATTTTCTCAGTTGTTGATATAGATCACTAATAATTGTTTCACGCAGTTCGTAATACACAGTTCACTTATCACCCCACCAAATATACAGCAAAATCTTCTTTCCATATATATTACGCACTGGTTGTGATGTTGAAGGTTGTCGTGGATCTACCCATGCTTTTTTGCATTTCGAGTTGTCAAAATAGATCCACGTTTCACCACCAGTCACAACTCGATGCAAAAACCCTATTCTTTTCTGTTTGGCAAGCAAAATTTCGTAAGTGGTTTATCTTCTTTCGATGTAACTTTCCTTCAGTTCATACGGAACCCATTTCCTTCTTGGTGTTTTTTTTCTATTGCACGTACACGTTCTGAAGTAGTGGATTGGAAAACATTCAATGGTGCTGCCTATTGTTTTAACGTTTGCATCTTCACTTTTTCGACTGACCTGGATGCTCCTTGTTTTTGACATCAAAATCACCACTTTTGAAGCAGTTAAATCATCGTTCACAAATTTTTTGAGTAAAAGATTCTCACCATGAGTTTCAAGCTACAATCGATGACTTTCAGCAGTTGTTTTCTTTAAATGGAAGAAGATCATTAAACTTCGATGCAATACGGCTTTTCTTGGTACAAGATTCGACATTAGCAAGCCTATAAAGAATAATGATAACACAGGCCAACAAAGTTTAACTGATTTTTAGTAACAGAAACTCTAGTTTACATTTCCGAAGGATTTTGGTGAGCTGATCCGAATCTGACTTCAGAATTGCTCCATCACTTCAGGTTTTTGAGATATCCTAACCTAAAAATGCAAAAAAAAACCATATTAGAGGTTATGTAAAATCACAAGGTTATTGTTTTCACAAAACTAACAGGAGCACCTAAAAGTATAATCCTTTCTCTTCAAAATCAATTTTGAAATGTGCAAATATCTTTTTTCACCGAGATACGCTAATTTGAATTTTATGTCTCACCAATCTACTCGAATGCAAGCCAAAAACGTAGTACAAGCTACCGCTTCTTCTGTTATTTTGATGAAAATAATAGTCTAAGCATTCTAGGGGTCGCCGATTACAAATCAAACTTTAAAAATTCAAAACGGCCGATCCAATATGGCGGTCAGAGATTTCAGAAAGTTTTTAATGTTATTAAAAATTTGTCTAAATAGGTATTCACGAAATTGTAAATCCACCCACAGATTTTGAAAATATAAACATTTATCAGCTATATTGGATCTGTTATTTTCTGCTCTATGGATTACCTACATCAAAAAGAAAGGGTTGAATGAATGAATGCACGAAACAATGGTTGGTAATATATCATGCCATACTGCAGGTCATTCGAGGCCGATCGCCTTTGCAAATCCAAACAGCCTCGTTAGTTGAACTTGCCTAACTGCTTCCGCTAACAAAATTATATCTCCGAAATATCTCTGTTTTAGTCCGTTGAGTGCTAGGCACTCTCTGAGGACATGGTCAACAGTTTCATCCTTCTCCAAACACCATCTGCACGTCGGGTTACCTTCGACACCGATCTTATAAAGATAGCCCCTCAGGTGACAATGTCCTGTCAACAGTCCCACCACAATTCGCAGCTTTTTCCTTCCTAAGGATAGAAGCTCCTTAGTACGTCCTGTGCTACTTGGCAGAAATATATCCAGAGAGGTTGGGTTTTAAAAGCGGCGTGATGTAACCTGTCTGCATGGGGAATGATAGATACCTCTCCACCGCGTTTTCCCAGACACCTGAGTAGCCGCCCGTTCCAATTCTAAGATGCCCTAGGCACCTTAGACGATAAACAATCTTCAATGCCTCGTTTTCTTTATATAAATAAAGGAGATGCAGGTTCACCATGACTTCAAGAGCCCTAGTGGGAGCAGTCCTCATCGCACTCAAAGAAAGGGTTTTTATTAAAAATAAAACGATGACCTTGAATTAACTATAAAGGTCATTGCCAGGTTAAAGTTAACGTCACCATTGACTGACTTTTTTTAAAATCTGACTTTGGATTCGTAATCAGCAACCTCCAGAAACATTTACATAATTCTTTTTTTAGTTTAAAACTTGAAATTTTTGTCTGCCGTATTGGATCCGCCATTTTTAATTGTCATAATCTTACGGTGGATTTGTAATCAGCGACCCCTAAAATACTCATATAGTATAGTAATTTTCATCAAAATAACAGAATTTAGAAAAGTACGCTCAGAGAGGTAGCTTGTACTCTGTTTTTGGCTTGCATTCGAGTAGATCGGTGAGACGCAAACTTCAAATTAACATATATCGGTTAAAAAAAAGGATATCTAAACATTTCAAAACTGATTTTAAACAGAAATGATTATATTTTCAGGCGCTCCTACTAGTTTTATGAAAACAAGAATGACGTTGTGATTTTACATAACCTGAAATATGTCGAAAAACAGTGTTTTTTTCCAATTTTAGGTTAGGATATCTCAAAAATCTGACGTGATAGAGCAATTCGTAATCAACGTATTAAAATCCTTCGGGAAAGTATACTACAGGTTCTGTTACTTGACCTTTGTGACTGATAACAATTATTAACCTAAATACCTATTATTTTATGATTTTTAATGATTTAGGAAATTTTAATAAAAAATGAAATTTCTTGAAACTCCAAGAAGTTCATATTTTCTAACAAACAAAGCGCAAACTTAGCAATAAGGCAGATCATCACTTGGCGGTTACCATGGCTACACATAGGTCGGAAATTTTGGACAGAATATTTTAATTTAAAATCTCTTTGCTTCATCTTGGAAGTTTTCAGGCCTAGTAATTGGAGATATTAGCAAAATTTTTAATATATTTTTTTAAATCTCACTATATTCAAAATCACTATGAAATAATTCTCATTGTAAGTAACGGTGCTACGTCAAATAGGTCATAACAGTTTACAATTATTCTCTTAACTTCAGTCTCCAGTATAATTAAATGGAAGCATTGTATTACTTTTTTTTACAATTACTGGACGAAGTAAGTCCGTGCAATGTTCGCACCGTAAAACAATAAAAAATTACATAGATATTAGAAATTAATTGTTTACTATGTTTGTATCGGTGTTTCCAAGTAATTGTTGTGACAAATTAACTGAATACCGTACATTACAGGTTGATTTTATCGTTTCTAATCGAATCTAAAGGATAATTCTCATTTACAGCAAAACGAAGAGCGAATAAAGGAAAATGATTTGGTTTTTATTAAAAAAAAACAGAACTAATTCTCGCCTATAACAACAGCCTACTTTAATGTCTTAACCACTATGTATTGAAATGCGAAATCGTGTATTTAGTACATTTTTCAAAAATGCCGCTTTGATGTTCGATACTGTAGGTCTAACGATAAGCAACTTGTCCAATAGCAAGAATCTTATCTATGAATTAAAAATTGACGTTGCTCACTGTCCTTAAAGATTTAATGAAAAATTTATGGAATCTATGTATAGGGTATCCCAAATTCGATACTTTTATGGGGTTTCTTTTTAACTATTAAAGTTAACAAAAAACTAATGTAGCAACTTAAAATGTCGCAAACAGAACTTTAAAATTTTCTTTTGTTTTGAAGCTACAAGGTAAAATTCAAAAATTGACAATTTTTATAATACTCAATAACATTATTATTTGAAAAGATATTGCAACATTTTAAACACCTTATTTTTATACTATTTTAAGCGTAATCTAACGATGTAACCGCAACTTTAATACGAGGTGTGGTTAAAAAGTTATTCACCCCAATTTGGTTATTTCAAATCGAACACCCTATAAATTTTTAGATAAGGTTGAGTTTTTAATTATATTTGTAATAATGTTCCACACTCTATGTCAAAATGAAAAAGCAAGCTGGATTTGGTGATTTTTTCATTAAAAATGTCACGAATAAAAAGAAAAGAAGGTGTTATGATACCTATATTTAAACTTAACGAGATATTTTCAAATAATTTTGTCATGAAAAACAATTGTTTGAAGATATGCCATTTAAGTTAATAATGATGTTTATTTTCGTGAAGTTCTGCTTCCATTATAATTATTAAAAATGACTTGCGAAAATTACGAGAAGTATATGATATGTGCGTATATAGAAATCGAGAAAACCAAGAAAATGTCCTTAATCTACATTTTCAACGATTTCCAGATAGGTGGCAAGTTTTTAAAGGTATTTTTAAGACTTTAAAAATTTGTAAGTTTTAATAAACCGAGGCCACCTGAATATTTTAAAGAAAATAAAAAAATAATGAATGTTCTTGAACATGCGGAAGTCCAAATTCAGACAAAACGGTCGTCAATCATTATCCATACAGACAAAAAGTGATAAAATTTAAATATTTTAAAATTATATGAATTGAAAATTTATTTTTAGCAAGGAAAGCCAAATACTATTTTGTTATTGTCTTGTCAGTTAATAAATAGTAAGTGTATCTGTTAAGTTTAAATATTAGTATTAAAACATTTTTAATGAAAAAAACACAAAATCCAGCTTGCATTTTCATTTTGACATGGAGTGTGGTGTATTGTTATAAATATAATTAAAACCTCTACAACATCATCTAAAAATAGTTAGGGTATTCCATTTAAAATAACCAAATTGGGATGAATAATTTTTTAACCGCACCTCGTCTTAGATTATCCTTAAAATATTATAAAAACAATGGTTAACGAGAAACTCCCATAAAAGTATCGAATTTGGGATACCCTGTACAATAATATAACGTATACTTATGGAAAATGATATCCAGGAATACAACGTAACCTCAAAATCTTGGAACTTCAATTATCGGAAATAGATTTTCAAATTTTATTTTCTCGGAGAAGTGATGTTGCAGAAACTGCGAAGTTTCAGATTGTGCGTAATTTATGACGCGATGTAACAAAAAAAAAACAATCGCAAATTTCTGGAAAGAAAATTAGTTATTATCCTCGTGTAACTTGTAAGTTTATTTGGAAGTCTAATAATTATAAAGCATAACGTTGTTAGTCTTGTTGATTCTCTTACGTGAACATTGTACTTGAAAATATATGTTTTTAACTCAAAAGATCGAATTAAATAATTCTCTCAATTAAAATTGACTTGGTTGGCAAAAAGTTTTAACTGAAATTTATTAGATTTGATAAGAACTTTTAACCCAAGCATATTTTATTTACTTTTATGTATCATGCCGTCATCAACTTTTTCGGAAAAATATCTTTAAAAAAGAACCAAAGGAAAACAAAAAATTAAATTAATAGGTTTTAAGAAACTGTTTTAATTTGAGTTGAGTTACTTATTAACAAAAATCCTACACCTTTATGTGAAATATATGAGTTAACGTAGTCTGAAACGTCCCAAGACAGACACATACCATGAACGAATCAATGAAGAAATGAAACAAACGGTGGTGATTTTAGATTATAGATGCCTAGACCTCTATTGGGCCCTTTACATTCCTCCATAGCTGCAGGCCATTCGAGGCCGATGGCTTTTGGGAATCCAAGCAGCCTCGTTAGATGAAATTACCTAACTGCTTCCGGTAACAAAATTGTATCTCCGAAATATCTCTGTTTCAGTCTGTTGAGATCTGGACACTCTATGAGGATATGGCCAACAGCTTCATCCTTCTCCAAATACCATTTGCACGTCGGGTCATCTTTGACACCGAGCTTATGAAGAAAGCCCTCAGGTGACAATGTCCTATCAATAATCTTACAACAATTCTCAGCTCTTTCCTTTCTAATGAGAGAAGCTCCTTAGTACGCCGTGCGCTAGGTTCAGTTAGATATTCCTTAGCACACCTCATTCCAGGAGCTCCCCTTGTACCAACGGCAATTGGGTCAGGTAAAATTGGTTAGGGTCCATATGGTTCAGTTGTGGAACCAGATGTCAGACGGTCTGCTTCTTCATTCCCACGTATGCCCGAGGGGCCCGAGACCCAAACAAGTGTAACTGTTCCTGGTCACGAAGTTACGACACTGGACTTCAGTGCCATTATCGTAGCCTTACTGTCTGAGCATATCCTTCTCACAGAGATGGGTACACTGCACAATAGTATAAATTTCCGCTGTGAAGATTATCACACGTTGTCCAAGAGGGTACTCTCTGACTCCTGTGCTCCTGCCGAACACTCAAATCAAAAATGGCTTGAAAAGTGTTTTAAGGAATCTGCTCCGTCGAAAGCAAACATTTGTTTTTAGTTTACTGAATTCAAACTCGGTCGTACAGATATAAATGATACTGAAAGTTCTGGGCACACCAATGAGGCTGTTACATGGGAAAACATTAAAAGAAATCCACAAAATCTTTTTGAACAATCGTAAAGTGAAAGTGCGTGAGATAGCTGACACCATTAAGATATCAATATTGATTATTTAGAGGGTTATTTTCAGCTATTCAAACGAAATAAAAAGGATTTTTTCATGCGATATGTAACAATGGATGAAACATTGATCCACCCCTACACCCCAGAGTCAAATCGGCAGACAACTGAGAAGACAGCGAAGGTGAAAGCCAACCAAAGCGACCAAAATGGAACAGTCGGCTTGCAAGAACTATCTTGAAAAGGGAAAACTCATCAATAGCAAATACTATATGGCATTATTGGTGTGTTTGAAGGATGAAATCGCGAAGAAACTGCCCCACATGAAAAAGGAAAAAGTGCTCTGTCACCAAGACAATGCACCTGGTCATAAATCAATCGCAACGATAGCAAAACTGCTTGAATTACACTTTGAATTGCTTCCGCTTTCACCGTATTCTGCTTCAAAAAAATTGCTCATCGGAAAGAGATATGGCTTCAGTGAAGAGGTGATCTCCGAAACTGAAGCATATTTTGAAGGGTTGGTAGTTAAGTCGTTCTATAAGGAAGGCATAGACATGTTAGAACGGCGCTGGCATGATTCTGTAGGAGGAGACTACGTTGATAAATAAAGTAGAATTTTGTCAAAATATTGCGTTTTTATATCTTAGTCTTGGGACTTTTCGAACTACCTGTTAATAGGTTTTTCGAGAAACAGATGACACTTTGGGGCAAATTAGAGTTCCATAATATAATTTACTACTAGACCATAACAATGTTTTGCAACAAAAATTGAGTTAAAACATTTTTGCACCAAAGACTTCAATTATTTATGTGGTCATTTAAATGGCCACTGGAGTTTTATAAAAAATATACACGTAATCTAGAAAAATGAGAATTATCCTACAAGTTTTAATTGGGTAACAAGTTTTTTTACCACTTAAGTTAAAAGCCATTTTTCGAAATGAAAGTATTTTGATGTCTCCAATTACTTTTATTGTTTATACGTCATCGAGTATATCTTTCATTAAGTTAAGTGATAAAAAGGTGGTTTTTAACTTAACCTATGCTGCCCACACCTCCCCGTCAAAAGGTAAATTGAAAACACGACAGCGCGTGTTTAATTATCGACATTTCGCCATGTTTTTACAAGTTCTTTAATCATTTAGCCTTAAGGGTAACATTAAAGTTTATGCGGAAATAAATTGCGCGCTAAATGCAGATGCTTTTGTGTGACCTTGATCGATTTTTCTTATTTTATTTATTTGCAGTTCTCGTGGAAACTTTTTATGTGCGACGACGTTCCCTCAAGGAAATATGTTCACTTAAATATTATATACAAAGCGAGTCGAGATTATTCAAAGTAATACGTGTAAATGTCATTAAACGTTTCATATGTGGCAAAGATCATGCGTCTGCTACTTACAAGTTCCCAAAACTAAATGGACAAAGTAGGAATTCGCCTAAAATTTGATTTAAACATTGACACGACCGTACCGACGATATATCAAAAATAAAATAGAAAACGAAGAGTGTAGGAGGGAGGGGGGAATGTTTGCATTGACCAAGTGCCTTAGCTTCAAGATGCTTTATTTCAACAAAATAATAACTTATTAGCCCTTGCAACCTACTTGCTATATACATAAATGTACAAAACATTTTCAAATACAAACAATATCGATTTCGAAGTTTTCTATATCCTAACGGAAAGAAGCCCATTCAATAACAAATCTATTGATAACTTTCATTAACTAAATCTTTTCGTCCTTTCAGTAGTATTTTCCGTAATTTGAGTAAACTTTGTAGGCCTAAAGCTCGGTTTTCTGGGTTTATTGGCAGCTAGTTAGTGTTTTATACACTTCCGCAAAAAAAAAATCCGGTGCTCTAAAAGGGAACCGCGCGGAAAATTATCACCTTTTACACCACAATATGCGGACGTCCATAAGTCACGTGATCATTTTTAAGCATTTTTAAACCCCTTCCTCCACATGATTAAACAAGATTTTTTCTTTGACTCCCCTCCTTGAATATCACGTGATATTTTAATTTTAAATTATTTTACTCTAAAATAGAATTGGTAATTGTATTGATGAAGGAACAAAAGAGTATCAGTATTTATAATAACTCCAATAAATTTATAATAAATAATTATCATGAATAAATAATATACAATATTGTTTTAATCTTCATCCTTAATCCAGAAACATTGCATGTTTTGCTCTCTGCTAAGTAAAGCTGCAGAAAAGTCATTTGTACCCATACTTCTTCAATATCATCCCTTACTTTCAGAGAGTATAAAAACAAAACGGGTTTCAAGATTTTTATGAGGAAAGATATATGCAAGGAAAAAATGTTTTCGATCGTATATTATAATAAAAAATATATAAAATGTAATAGAATAAAAAATACTGTTATACTTACCAATTAATAATCCAACAAATATAGACATAATTCAGGTTCGTATAATTCAATATTATAATGTAACTAATATTCATCATCACATTTTTCACTGACCCCCTCCTCATGATAATTACGTGATTTATGGACGGCCCCTATGTCGGTTATTTGAATTTTTAATAGTATGGAAATCAGTTAAAACAAGGATCAGCGAATAAAAATAAATAATCTTAAGTCAAGAAATCTTGTATTCAAAATTAATTTTATTAAATAAAATGAAGTAAAATATTTTTGGCTGCGCCTCGTATATTGAAATTCTTATATTTTGCGCGCACCTCGTAGCAAGGAAACCTTACACAATTTTTTTTGCCAAATTTGGTTTCAAATCTTAGCGCGTATGTTTGACGTCAATTTATTATAACGTAATGTTAGAAACTGTTGATGCAAAATCTTAAAATCTTTTTTTCGCGCAAAGATGCCCTTTTTGACGTAGATTATAGGCAACCCGTCAACCACTTATGCCTTAAAAGGAAGATAGCTTTATACATTATAGGTATATTAAGGAATAAAAGCAATTTAACATTGTAATAGAATTTTTTCGCGATTTCCATTTAATCTACCACGAACTCTATTTTAGTTATAGCTGCATTTCCACGTTAAAACTGTAATAGGAGAATATGTTAATGACATTCATATGTGAACACTAAAAGATGTTTTTAAAATGATAACCTGGGACAACAAACTTCTTATCATGAATCTATTCGCAGAAAAAAAGCGTAAGGCACCTGTTGCAAATACATGAACAGTTCTGCTTCGCCAGTTTGACATATTAATTTGAAATTGGAAGATTTTTTTAAATTTAAACTTCACAACAAGTATTTATTCGAAATTTCAATTCATCGAAAGAAGGCCTAAGAAAAACCGTTCAATAAAATTTTGTTCGTTTTGTTGCAATTTAGTTCCGGTATTGTAATTATGAACTACCAGGAAAAAGAAGAAAATTTCGTTTCTGCGAATTGATGGAAATGTTAAAAATGCATTTTAGCTTTGCGTTTCACGACTTTTATTTCCTTGGTCTAATTGATTAAAGTATTAGGACGCACTGGGCTAAATTATGTAATAATTTTATTTATTAGACCGGCGAGTAACTTACACATGTCTCATTTAGGTGCGTTAATTTGGTTATATCATATTTAAAAAACAACAAATATTTAACCTTGGATGAGTGGATTAATGTATAACAATGTACTTTAATTTATCAGCAAACAAAGAAAAATAGAGTTAAAACAAAAAAGGTGTGCTGTTAGAATTATCAATTCATCAGTTATAATTAAAGTTTCCCCGGGGTTCTCACCTTGGCCACGAAAATTACATACATTTAGGGTGTACGTGCGTCATAAAATGATTATTTTCTAAATGCTGCGGCAATATTATATACACTAGTCGATAAAAGTAGAGCAACAAGTCTTTGGAATTATAAAAAATACTTATAACATCGTAATTATTAGCTAACTATTGATGAAGTATTGTTTTTTTTATAAGCACGTCACGTATTTGATATATTATAATCTCGGGATTAGTACACCTTTTGAGAGTGTTGCTATATTTTTGTCTGATAGTGTATATCTAGATCTAACATATTTACGTTGCATAAATACGTTTCGTCTTTACATAATAAAAATGTTACTCCGGATTTATATGATCGACAGCCTGGATTATTATTAGGATTTCTTTATTTTCGTCATTTCGACTAGATGTTTGGCTTTTGCATTATCCCGATATTATTTTGGTTAGCATAGGCAATGTTGGATTTTTAGATAAGATATTATTGATGAATTAAAAGCTTGAAAAAAATGCGTAAGTGATAAATCAGATGAGGGCATACAAAGCATTTGTACGTATATATTTATATAAAAAAAAAACACCTTTTTATCACCTTAAACAACTTACAACTCCCCGACAACCAATGGTAAACTGTCCTCCTCTAGCCGATAACTATAAAAAATCAAATGATGAGACTGCTCCGGCGTTCCAAATCCACCGCTACGGCTACAACGGAAAAAACCACGGTCAAAACACCGCCTGGACATCAGATCCATCACCATTATCACCATAACCACGTGGTGCATCCGCAGCATAATAGAAATGGCGGGATGGTAGTTAATATGGTCGAGGGGGTGCCCCTTGTGGTGGGAGGAGGAATTGGCGGAAAAAATAAAAAGGTAAATGTGAAGAAGATATTGTATAATATAATTTAATGAAATAGATATTTTTGTTGAAATTACTTTAATAAATACGAATTAGCTGGAGCATATGAACATTATTTAATTATCATGTAATGAAATGTTCGGTTTGACAAATAAAAGGCCAATACAACGCCTTTTTAATTGTAAGTTTTAATATTTACTCTCCTAATAATTATCTTACAGCTATTTTGGCCACGTAAGCCAGACGAATTACCCTCGAAATGAGGTGATTTTGACATTTAGTTTTTCTATATATCAGCCGGGCGGAAGGATGTTCAAAACGATGGTAGTAATTCATCGATTTTTAGGCTTCAATTTTTTTTGTAAAAAAAAACTGTTTTTTTGAGTTGTAGGAAAAGTTATTGCTTTAAAAAAAAAAAAGCGAAAGTTGTGAGCCTAAAAAATACCTACAGAATAAAAAAAACATCAAAATCTGACTATTTGTTCATTAGTTATTGCAAGAAAACATGCTAAAATGGTTTTTTTTTTTCATTTGTTAATAAACAGTAGAAAAATATATTCTATATACTTCATACTGCAGCAAAAGGGACCTCTTGTTGCAAAAATTAGCATTCAAAATTTCAAGTAAAAATATTCAATAGTTTTTTGCACAGTGAATTTGTTTATAACTTTTGGGGTTGTTTTTAATTGTTTATTTTCAACGATCGGGAGGTCCTATGGCGACCTGCGGGTGAGCAAATCAAATTGCGAAGCTTATACTAATGATATCAAAACAGACCGAAATATCTTGATTTTAAATTGTTGAAATAGATTAACACAGTTAACTTGATTTTTTTAAGTCATCGTGGCAAGTTTTCGACCCGATTATTTGAAAATTGTTGATGTGGCAATAGTTAAAAGTTGCAGCTTTTCCGAGAGTCAGTGTGAGTGCGGTGTGGGTCCCCAAAAATTATAAACAATTTCACTGTGCAAAGAAACTATTGAATATTTTTACTTGAAATTTTGCATTCTTATTTCATGCCACAAGAGGCTTCTTTTGCTGCAGTATGAAGTATACGCAATATGTTTTTCTATTATTTATTAACAATTTAAGAAACAGCCATTATAGCATGTTTTTTTTGCGATAACTAATGAACAAATAATCCGATTTTGATATATTGTATCTTGTAGGTATTTTTAAGGCGCACAGCTTTTATTTGGAACTTTTTCCTAAAAAAGCAAGAGCATTTTCTACAACTCAAAAAAACTGTTTTTCACACCTTAATTGTTTTATAAAAAATTTTGTCCAAAAGAAAAATTAAAGGTTAAGAAACCATGAATTACCACCATCATTTTAAACATCCTTTGGCCGGTTAATATCTAAAAACACTAACCCCCTAATTCACTAACATGGTTTAACTTTTAAAACGATCTAGATTGACAGTAGAAAATTTAAATTGACAAGGGTAACAATAAATCAAGCAAGTTTTGAACCTTTAAAATATAATTAAAACAATATCATACGAAAAACAAAACTTGTTATCTAGAAAATCTAATTTCCAGGACAACTAGATCGGGTGTAAATCTTAAACCTTCTTAGTGAATCTAGCTATAAATTTTTTTCCAAATTTAATTCGACCGGTCTAACAATATTGGAATAGATTGAATTGTTGAGGTATGAAACGACAGTTGGCTCGTGTTTTAAAAACTTTTTTAAAAGTTTTTACCTCTACAACATTTTTTTAGTAAAAATCAACTGTTTAAAATTTTACAACATTTTTTTAGTAAAAATCAACTGTTTAAAATTTAATATCTTTTCGGATCTATAATGAATGGTGACTTAAGATTGTCGACAACTTATTCCCATTATTTTAAAGCGATTATTTAAATCATCCATTATAAAATTTGTATATTCCCACATCTTTTGAAATGCATCGTGGCCTCACTCGCCCAACAATTAGAAATAAACCTACCGTTACGTAATTTAAGTGTTTTTCCTTCATTATGTCGATCTTATTACAGAACTGACGATTGCGATAGTAATTATAATCATTTGTATAAATCGCATGATTTTTATTCTACGTTTTTGCATCTTGAATAATCAGTTCTAGCCGGTTTCGATTGAATAAAAAAGTTAATTTTAATACTGCATTGTCGTTGCAATAATTTATTATATATACAAGTAAGAAAAATCTTTCGATTACATGATAATAGAAAAAGAAAATATAGAATTATTATTTAGGATAATTTAGAAACTATAACACAATCAATTAGAATGCCTATAATTTTAAAGGTACCGACATCAGTACAAATCTATGACATTAACTGGCTTGTCATAGAACACATTTGGTTTTTGTATTGATATTTTGTCATATGATATGAAATATTAATTGTTTTACGGTACCATATGGCCCCTCAATATGAATAACGAAATATGGTTAGTAACAGTTGATCTTGACCATTGTCATCCTTTTGGGTTTATGTTGGACAGGATTGTGCAAAAATCAGACTTTATTTCAAAGGAATTTTTTAAATAAATGTGGGTTGGTCATTTCTGCTTTAAGAAATTACTTGAATTCTAAGATGTTCTTGAACTTACTAAAACTAATTAGAAATTGTCATTTTAAAATAAAAATGTTTAGTAGAAATCACTAAGTAGTAGAAAGAAATCATCATATTTATCTATTTATATAATGTAAAAAAATGATTTGAGAGATTTACCAAAATAAATTTATATATATATATTCAAGTTTTGGTTTTCTTGGGGATAAAATCCGTTTTATTAATTAAACTGCATATGTTTTAGTTATTATGCATATTTAATGACGTTCGATCACACCTGACCTTCCTCAGAATAATTTTTTGTTAACTTATATATTATAAAGTTTTTACAAAGGGCACATATAACTACATATTGGTAACACGTGATTAACTTTTGACACGATACAACAAAAACTCTGCAAAAGCAAAAAGTAACTTTTTGAGTCCAATGCCTATTTAAAAAAAATAAAATGCAAAAAATATATATCTAAAATTGAAAATGCTCAATTACTAAAAAAAACTATAAAAGAGGAGTAAAGAAAACCTTTTTACTATTTTAAAGACCACTAAAATTAGAATAAAAATTCGATATTAAACACGGTTTTCCATTTAAAATAAGAAAGTTATTTTTTTGCTTTAATGATAATAAATATCAAATGTAAGTTTTTATCAACCATGTATAATTTTTTAGATCATTTTTATTTTACAATAAATTGTAATGATTTTGCTAAAAAAACCAAAACCATTTAAAACATCTAGCTTGAATTTGTAATGCAGGCACGCCTCTGAAATTTTGATCTACAATTTCAAGAATAGTTAAATACCTCATGAACTGCTTGTCGTAGGTATATGAAACATAATGGTAACTTACCCTTATTTGGCCAACGCTGTCAAAATATGCATTTAAGTTTTGACAATTTTGGCGTGAAACTTTTTTTGAGCTACTGTGTATAGTTCGAAATAATTTTAAAATGTAGTCCCTTATTAAAAATATTATCATTCTCTGTATATGAACCGACGGAAATGTGTATATATATATATATATATATATATATATATATATATATATATATATATATATATATAAAAATTGCAAGTTTTAATAGTGTATTATTTGGAGTAGTTATGTTTTTTAACCGACTTCTAAAAGAAGGAGGTTCTCAATTCGTCGACTATGTATTTTTTAGGTTTTGATTGTTCTGCTATAAAATCGCAATGTTTAATATTCGATTGCAAACGAGACCTTCAAGGATATAAACAAACACAATAAAAAATAACAGCATATTTAGAGATATAATTTGTTGCAATAAGCCATACCTTTTTTCTACACAGTTCTAAATTGTTTGTAACGGTAAAATTTCAATTAAAACAAAAATATATTTATAGTCATTCACAATGAAGCCCTTCCATTTGTTATTCTTTTAGGTATTTCACTTTTCATTGAAGAAATTGGTTAAAAAACATTCATAGCTTGTAAAATATATTGATAAAATGATGTTTAACATCAAAGTAATTCGATGAACTTTCATTTTGTTTTGAACTCACTGTATGTATCTGCTTAAAGTGATTTTTTTGTTTTGTTAATTATTTTAACAAATTAACATCTACTAGAACTGCAGTGTAGTGATTAACTTAATATAATGTAAAATTTTAAATGCCGCATGTTACGAAAATTTGTTTTAACTTTTCGTTTGGTATTCCAATGGGATTTATATCTTTTGACCTTTGAACTTAAAACCTTAATACTCATAAAATAAAAACCAAAGATATATTATGGCGCACCGTCCACGTCATCCGTTTTTGGGTTAGTATGTTAAAAGGATGAAAGCTTTCCAAAAATACGCCGCATAGAAATGCTGGGAGTTCTGGAAAAATATATGAATGACTGTCTAACATAAGATATATCAAATGAGAAAAATGTATAAAGACGGGGAAATAAACGAGCAGGTTTTCTGATTTGGGTAGCAGGAGGTTTCCGGAAGGAAATAAAACGTATATACACACAGAAATGCTTTTATTTTAATAAAAATACATATAAATTTCGTGGGTACAAAAAAATGGCACGGTTGAACATGATTTTGCGTCTTGAATGGAGGAGATAATTTGCGAAAGATCATAGTAAGATCACGAATCCTTAGAATTGCTCCATCACAACCGGTATGAGAGATATTCTAGCTTCATAGTGCAAAAATAACCTTTTTTGCCCTATGTCGCAATCCTTTTTTTGAAAATTAGTAGCCTCTTCATCCGAAAGTACGCAGGTGGTTGAATAATTAAGGTAAAAAATGAATAAAAACTACTTTGTTGTTTTTTTTTTATTTTTCAACATAGTCTTCTTGGAGCTGTATATACTCGATCCAGCGGTATTCCAACTTCTTTATTCCTTCTGAAAAGTAGAAAGTATCCAAATCTTCAAAATAGTCTTCTACAGCCCTAATAACCACTTCATATGATGAAAATATCTGTCCTCCGAGCCATTTTTTTTAAGTTAGAAAAGAAGAAAAAGTCACAAGATGTCAAATCTAGTGAATAAAGTGAATGGGGTAATAATTCAAACCGTAGTTTTGACATTGTAACTGCATAAGTGTGAACTAGAGCATTGTCTAGATGAAAAAGAACTTTTTTGCGTTATAATCTTGTACTTTTTTTTCAATTCTTCATTCAAACGGCCAAGAAGTGTTGTATAGTAATCCCTTGTGTTTGTCTGATCTTTATTTTAAATTGTCAATAGATCTTATGCCTTGATAATCCTAAAAAACAGTGGCCATAACCTTTGTGGCGACAAAACAACTTTCGCCTTTTTTGGCGCATTCTCATCGGACTCCCTCCACTGTTTTCACAGTTGTTTCGACTCGGGCGTGTAGTCATGGATCCAGCTTTCGTCCACAGTCACGTATCTGCGCCAAAAATCTGTTGGATTACGTTATATCATCGATGGTCAGAATTGATCTTTCGGATGAGTTTGTTTTCAGCTCTCAACAATTGCGGCATCCATCTGGCACGCAGTTTTTTCATGTACAAATGTAGGTGCAAAATATTTTCTACAGTACCAGTTGATATGCCTACACATTCAGCTATATGACGAACCTTTATTCGTCAATTGTTGTCAACAATACGATATATTTTTTCAATCATTTCTGGTGTAGTGACCTTAACTGGGCGTCCCGAGCGTGTTTCATCCTTAGTTGATTTCCCACGTTTAAATTCATTTATCCAAAAATAAATAGTTTGTAAAGTCGGTGCAGAACTTTTGTGAACAGTATCCAACTTAGTTTTAATCTGAGGAACTGTCCACTGTTTCATATAGAAATGTTTAATCACTGCTCGAAATTCGTCTTTTTCCATTATTTATAGCAATGCTGTGATGACTATCACATATCAACTAAAAATTGGATCATACTGAGACTTTGTAGAGATTTTTCCGAAGAGTACAGCTACTTAATCGTATGCATTTAAAAATGACAGTGGCGCCACCTATGACTAATATATCTTACTTATTGAACTACCCTCGTACAAATGCGAAAATGTTCCGATTTGATTTTTTTAATGAGATATAAGAATTTGTAGTTACAACTCTCGACTCTTTATTCATATTTCGCCAAAAAAAAAAACAAATCGGAATGCTCTGTGAAGTCTTTTGACGGACTAGATATAGAACATTTACGTACATTGAGATTAGGCTATCTTTTAAACCTGATATGATTTGGATTCTACATTGAAAGATATTTCAAAAATGACCTGCTCCATTTAAGTTGCCTTCCAAAGCGATCTTTATTGGTTTATCGATCATTAAATGAAAAGTGTCAGACTTAATAAGGATGCTATTATGTGTAGGTTTGACTTCACATGGAATTAACAATTTTTCAGTATTACTAGTAATTATCATATTCTTATCCTTACTTTTTCAAACAGCCACGAATGTTTGTTTGGCAATAGAACGTAAAAAAATTTTTCTGCGAAATATAGATAAATAAAGACACGTTTTATTCTGTATAACCTGAATATCAAATACGTATAATTTTTTAACGTTTGTGTGCCTGTCATTCCACACTTTTTTCTTAAACTATAAACCTGAAAATATTGTACAGTTAGTTATTCTCTCAAGTACGGAATAAACGGTCCGGATTATAATTTTTGATTTCTTTTTCTAGTAAAAGAAAGCATTGGTTTCTTGACAAATGGTGGAGGTTCATTATTTATTTTGGAATATTCTTGGAATTGTTTTAAGTATGGAAATAAACATTTTCAATATTTGTCGCCTGCATTATGATGGAAAACAAATCGGGATTATGTAAAGATTAGTTTCTCTTGTTTTATACATATCAGCCTAGATCAATATTTTTTTTCACATATATACATATATATATATATATATATATATATATATATATATATATATATATATACATATACATATACATATACATATACATATACATATATACATACATATACAGTACCTCTCAAAAGTAAATTCGAATTTGAAATTAACTAAAAATGAACAGAAAAATTTGTTTTTTATACCTAGAAGATTTTAATAAACAATTGCTTAACAATCGAGTATAAAATGCAAAAATTATAATAGCGGATGATCAATAGTATTTTGACATTGCAAATAATTATAATTTTGTGTATTAAAAGATAAGATATTCTTTTGTCAATATAAATATTTTAATGGCCTTGATTCAAAGAGATTCGGTTTTTATTTGTTTTTTAAAGCGTCGAATAAAGTTTCCTTATTGGAATAATTTCGGCTTCGTACCTGACGATAGAATTCCACTCACAAATGCTCTATGGGGTTTAAGTCGGCACTTTGACTTCACCAGTCTATAACTTTGATCTTTTCACGTTTTATGAAATGACTCACTTGTCTGGATTTGTACTTTGGATCATATCATGTTGAAAAAACCATCCAGGTGGCTTATTTTCTTTAGCATATGGTATCGTTTGGTTTCTTAATATATCACCTTATAAAAATCGATCCATATTTCCTTCAACGCGAATTACCGGTCCAACTTCATGATGAGAGAAACATCCCCAAACCATTAACCTGTCGCTGCCATGTCTGACAGTGGATACTTGGTTCCGAACATCGGATATTTTGTTTCTAAGACGTCGAACATACTTTATTCCATCAGATGAGACTGAATTAAACTTGCTTTTATTACTCCATAGTATTGTAGACCGTTCTAAACTCGTCCATCAACTGTGCCGTAACTTTCTGTTCTTTGCAGATATGAAAAACTTTTTGATTAATCGTCGTTCACGCAATCCAAAGTCTTTAGCTGACTTTTTGCAGTTGAAACTTGAGTGTTTATGTTATGATTTTCTTGCAATTTATCTTTAATTGCGAGAGAAGACTTACGGATATCATTAGTAGATATTTTTTTATTAAGCGATCTTCATGAACCCATATTTATTTCAAGCGACCACTTCTAGGCTTATTTTTCACAGAATTGCGTTTATTATAAACTTTGTTCCATGCACTAACAAGCTGCCGAGACTCTAAAATTTTGAGCTATTTCTATTTGTCGCTTTCCTTCTTTAAAGGCAGTTATAACAGCTTCTGTAAAGTCATTTAAATATTTCTTATGATTAAACATGTTAAATAAATATTAGTATAACGACAAATCACAAAACTCACATTGTGATGCAACCGTGTCTTCGGCAAATCGTAACTGAATGTCAAAATACTGATGAACCGTCAGTGCTATACGTACTTCTTAGACTATCAAACAAGTTAAAAGTCGATCCCTTTGAATAGTGTCAGCACATCGATAGTTAAGATATTTATTTATTTTTTTGAATAGAGGTGTGTAAGACCCAGGTAATGAAAAATTTTGTCATGTTTAAATACTTTTGAGCGCCACTGTAAACTGTGACGAAACGGACTAACTTGTAAGTAACAAAAAATCTTTCATAGAAGTAACATTCTGCTAAAAACAAATTCTCGATATAGCTAGAGCCTATATAAATTCAGCAGAAATACTGATTACTGCCATTTACCGGTAAATAATTGTCCGTTGCTAAATTTCCATCAATCAATCTAGAAAATCGAACGACTTCGGACCATTTTATGCCATTTCCGGACTTGCTAACGAAGTTTTCTTTTTCATCATCCGTGAAAACGTACAAACGACGAAGTGTGAGATGAGAGAACTTTCGACACTTTTCGGGTAGAGAAAATAATCAATCACTTGTTTAGTCTTGTGTTATAGAATTTTCAGTATGTGGCTGTCGTGTGTTTATATTTTCAAAGAAATTTTCAACTGGCGCTCCTTCACTAATGGAGCCTTTATTATAAATATCACCTCATCATTAAAAAAATGAGACATGTTGACAAAATATAATTAAAAAGGCTTACGTGTTCGGAGACATTCTTTTTCGGTGTAAAACGTAATAATTTTAATATAAGGTCCAGTCGCCATTGTTATTTATGATTGACTCACGTCGCCGAGGTATGCTGCTAACAAATTTCCCCGCATAATTAGTTCAATGATAAAATTAAAATTAAATGCCATACATTTTCAATAACATTTACATCAGATAAAGGAGCAATCCACTTCATGGTAGCTAGTAATGCCTTTTTATCATTTCCAGTCGTGACAGGGGTGACTATGGTGTTGCGTGTCATTGTCTTCTTCTCCAAAAAATCAAAAAGTCCAAACTAGCTTTTTGAAGAGTTAATTAAACAGTTCTCATTCTCGCTGCGTTCAGCTTTTAGGTAAAAAGATACAATTACTCAAATCCATGAAGAGGAAGCATCCCTAGACATGCTCTTTAACAGGATGTTTAACTGTTGTCTAAATAATTCTGTGTTACGTGGTAAACCAAGCTTTCTTAACAGAACTTCATATCCAGAATGAAGATCCTTTTGACCAATCTCTATTAATGTTATCTTGTGCCCAGGCTAAACGTTTTAGTTAGTGTTTAGACGAACACGTATTCCATTTCAAGCTAAAATACCTTGTTCTTGTTACAGATTAATTAAGATGTGGATTTTTTTGAATAATTGAATAATTACCTTGTGTGGATTTCTTGTGATCGTCACGATTTGAAAGATCATTGACATTTTTTCTTGATCGTACCTTTTCACCCTGTACTGCAGCGACAGCAACGTCGTTTTTGTGCCTTTTTTGTGTCTACTCGGAAAAACTGCTTCGAATTTTTATTTATCATATTTCGCACTTAGTATGAATATTTGTGATATACTTCACGAATATCAACTAACTGACTATTAGTGTACAGGGTGGAATTATCTAGAGCCTCGAGAATTGGACGTACCAAGTAAACAGTCCCAAAAAATGTATGGTATTCAAAAACGCTGCAATATATGTTTATGATATATATATATATATATATATATATATATATATATATATATATATATATATATATATGGAAGTTATTGTATATAAATAAACCTGTCGTTGACATGCAAAAAATTTTAATTTATCCGCTGACTTGTTGCAATATAGATTATTTCGAAACAAAGGAGGTACCTTCGCCATTTCGCCGAGAAACCTAATTATTCCTTTTTCTGAAAGAAATAAAAAATTGTAACGACGAATAGACAAATGAAAAGCAATTATAATTTTAATTGTTAATAAAAAACTCTCTTTGGGAGGCGGTGATATCACAAAAGTAATGGCAAGCGAAAGTAAGTTGTCGACGGGGGAGGAGACGCCAGCAACATTCCCATTTCTAGTGTAAAAGACAGAGTCGGGTCTATTTTTCTGAATTCGAAGCTCTTTGGGGAGGGGGGCGATCGCAAGAAAAAACAAGATGTCGACGAGGGGGAGATGCCAGCAGCATACACATTCCCAGTATAAAAGGTAGAATCGGGTCTATTTTCCTAAACTCAAAGCTCTTGGGGGCGATCGCTCCAGCCCCCCCCCCCCCTTGGATCCCCGACTGTTCACTTCAGGGAGTCATTATAATCCATCATTAAATTTAAGAGACAATATAGCCTTTTGAAAATATACTATCAACGCCGAGTCGATATTTAAGAAAACGAAGTTGGTGATAAACCATAAAATCTGAAACGCCGGACCTAAAAACTGATGATGCTGGCACATAGAGAAGGAAAAATAACAATAAGAATGTATAAAATGTATAGATATGAGGCGAAATTGGAAAAAGGTATTAGATACCTCATGTAAAAATGAGGATTGAAAATATTTTTTCGTTTACCTCATCGAGTGGAGTATCGTTGAATAGATTTTCAAAAAGGCAATTAATGTCATGTAACATTATTTATTTAAATCACATTATTGGCGAGATTTACTTTTAATTAACTTAGAAATTGGGAAAGATACAAACGTGAGATTTGGAAATCAAATTCAATTTGTTAAGTAATTTTGATAATGAAACTTTGAAGCTTCTACGCATCTGCGGTGCACAGATATGGAGTGCTCAAAAGTACCTACACTGAGATGGTTTGTCTTAAAAACTGAAAGAAAATGGGGATTTTCTGTTTTTTTTTAAACATAAGAAAAATATTTAAGATATTCCATTTTCTTTTGATAAGGGTAAAAAGACCTTTTTAAAAAAGATTGCGCAATAATTAGAGTGATATCCCAAATATTTAATTATAACCTGATAAAAACATAATATAATTTTAAAAAAATTTCATTGAATAGATTTCTTCTGACTAAGACATTTTTCCGTAATCTTAATTGCTTTTTTATTTCCTTTGATTCTTACTTTGACTTTTGAAGAATTTGCAGTATGTTATCAATTGAACAATTCTTGCTCGACTATCAAAAGTTATTGAACAGCAATAAAAAAATCCAAATTATCTATAACTATTATTGGCGTATTATTCAGAATGTGTGCGACAGTTAACATAAAAATCATTTAACTAGTACCATACGATTTTAGACCGTATGTTATATGGTTAGCAACATTGCGAATTGAAACTCTATGAATTACATACTCCAGTCATCAAATCGTTCGCACCTGATTGGCCGAGAATCAATAATATTTATGGCAAGATAACCAATAGAACTTAAATTCTTAGGCATTGATGATAGGGTGACTATTCGCCTTTATAAAAACCTCACGCACCTTTGTGTTGGGTTGAGTGTTCGTTTTTCATTTGTGTGATCAGCAAGAAGAACTAGTGGTGTTTAATTTTTTACTAGGTTGAAAGGTACCAGAGTCTGCTTTTGTTAAAATATTTTTTAATTTTTTACTTGTTTAAAATATTTCTAAGATCGGACTGGTAGTATACGGGAAAATGGCAGCTTAAGGGCAAAGAAGTTTTGGTACACGAATATTGTATTGTAAAAGTGTTTTTGTTGGTCATTAAAATTTCTCTGCCGAGGCTGAACTGAACCAGTCCGATCTTGATTTTTCCTAAAATTTATCAATCAATCATTTTTGGAGCGCTTAATCATAAACCGTTTCTCTTTTTTTTTTCATGGCATACAGTTGCACAAATCAGAGTAAAGTTTAGCAATTAAAATGCGAAATGGGTGACAAGATCTTGACTTTTTTCAAGATTTTTATGTCGGTGTCAGTACAAAGTCATAAAATTTAAAGCACTGGCAACCATAATTATTTTAATCATTATCAAATTATTTAATTCAAAGTATCAACAATAACACTATTTTTTAATAAAAGGTAAAAACATTTTGAAGATTATGTTAACAATGTTTTATTTTCCCTTTACTGTTACATATATCTATTTTTTGCTAAAATCATAAAAATCACCCTCTTCCACTTTGAAGACGTGGAAAAAGTCGATTATTGAAATAACCAACATCTATGAAAAAAGTGGTTTTGTATTTAAAGTCAGATTTAAATTATCTTATTAAAAATTGGAACTAAAAAAATTCCAACAGTGTTATGAAACGTCAATAAATTATATCACGAAGATTGATAGACCTTTTGTCATATATCTGAGAAATCAATTCGAATTGAAATCCTGGAAATTTCTGTACAAAGATTATTCGAAAAGAACAATTGTGCCTCTTCTGATTCTATCAGAATTAAATTAGTCTAAATGAAATTCATTTATGGATTTATAAGTTCGATTCTAGATACATTATGTATACATAAATTAGTTTTCGAACTTGGCAAGATAGTGTACGTTAATGTTAATAAAATCCACCATAGAACACAAATATTTCAAATTTGCGAATGTTTTTATCGAAATTTAAAAAATTGATATCCTTTCAGTGTAATTGCAAAATTCCACTAAGTTAAATTTTTAAATATATATATATATATATATATATATATATATATATATATATATATATATATATATATATATATATATATATAAACGTTTTTTGGAAACTGTTTTCATTTCAGATTACTTTTATCCGAAAGACTAACGACATGTCGTCGTGATACACCCTGTATAAATTTTTATTTCAGTATTCTAATTATATTTATAGTATGCAAAAGGAGAGACACGTCTTTGAAATTATTCTCTCTTTCGTCAGTTTAGTTTTTAAATAATGTAGTTTATTGGAATATTTTGGAAAATTTAATCAAATAGTGAAATTAATTAATGACCCGTTAATTTATTTGTTGATAATTTAATCTAGTTTATGGTACTGTAAAAATTTACAAGTCTACAAATTATTTTATATTTTCTTTAAAAAAAAATAAGCGCCAAGTGCATGCTGAACCCGCATGAGAAATATTCTGGCCGTAAATTTAGTCTATTATTCTTTAAAAATGTGCTTGGTATAAAGTGAAAAGAAATATTATAAGTATCAAAAATCGATCATCAATAGCTCTTGTACATTTTTTGCTTCGTTTACCAGTCTATATTTTTTGTTATATAAAGTTTCAATTTGTATTACTTCAGTTTTATTACAGTAGCGACTATCACGAACTCATATCGCGATAAATAACATGCCATTAATATGAAGTAAACATTTTTACAGTAAGTAAAGATATCTGCCTACTAAAAGGATAACATGAGCAAGTTTATAAGCGCTAATTTAAAAGTATTTTCAAGCAATTGTGATAACAAATATTCAATAATTTTGCCTATATTGATTATCGACAGAATTTTTTGTTTTTAATTATTATCTGCAAGATTGGAAACTTTAAGTTTTTCCCTACAGTTTGTCCTAAGCGTTTGAATGCCAGGGTTTAGGGGACTACGCCGATTAATATTTATTCAGATGATCCCTTCGTAAGAGTCTATAAATTAAACCCCGTAAAATATTTCACCCTTCCAGGTCTATTATTTGACTTTATGTTGCGTCTGACACATGAAACAAAAGAAAAACTTTGAACCACCCGTTTAAGCTCTAAAATACTCAACAAAAGTGTTATTACCCTACTTCTATACTTAATCTAATTCTGTCTCTATATTAAGTTTTTTTTTTATTCTGTTGGGTCATCAAAAGCACTATTTGTTTGTATTATAAAAAATATTCCAAATAACCCAGCGTTATCTGAAAAATAAAATGGCGGATGCTCCACTGATGATTGATTTTGACCTAAGCAGATACTGGATTTTTTTTCAATCTAGTAATCTTGTAACTATCAATAAAAGCAAAAGCCAACATGTCGGAAATCATAGGAATCCGAGGTATATCACCGTTTGGTTCAAATATGCACAATCAAATTACTCGTGTTGATTATAAACCAAAAATGTATGTGTTTAATGAAGCCATTGGATTGTACGCTAAATGGCAGCCCCGGGACATCTATATGATCAGTAAACTCATTGACGGTAAGTAGATCTTTTAAAATACTTAGTGTAAAAAATACTGTGGAAAGAGTATACCTTCTGTCCAGAAATAAACAGAACTTTTAATTTAAGCCTCACGAATGTAGAATTGCATGTAATTTGTTTTTAATTCGCTATATGAACTTAAAGCTGCATCACACAATGCTTAGCTGGAAGCATTTAAAGACAGAAAATAACGGCGTGATTGATAAATAATGTTTTGTACTTTTAGTTCATAATTTTTCGGATAGATGATAAATCACAATGTATGCCTACGCATCGTGCAGTATAAAGGTGTAGTCTCGATTTTATAAATTATCTGTCACTGTTCAATATAAAAAGTTTTTTTTTCCTTTTTAGGACCGTTTCGACTGGAATATGAAGAAAATGGCGAAATACGCGAGAAACTAAGATACTTAGTCACTATATGGCCGGAAACTATTTATGGCCCTGAACCAGAAATCGTAGAATTCCTCGATGACTGCTTAATTAAAGACTGTCTCCATTACTTTATCCATATGTACTTGCCGCCGTGGGAAGTCTATCAAGAAATGGAGAAAAAAGCCGCTGCAATATACTACAAATTGAAAAGAGAAAACGGTGGTGATAACCCGACGGCTGCCAACGGCTTTACTACTTTTGAACTTGGAGAACTTGCTGAGGAAAATCCGATTTCAACTCTGGAGAAAATAGAAGGCTTCGTTTCGAATTTTCTTTCCAAAGTTTTCAACCGACCCCCGAAAGTGAGGGCCCCATGGTACATGGAAACTAAGGCGGAGACTTATGGGCATGCTTATGCAAGGTTTAAGGATGTTATTGAGGTTAAGAAGTGTATCAAGACTATTAAGAGAGAAACTGAAGATATTTATGTCTCGAACGTTTGGCCATGGGTGAGTACTTTCAAATTATTTCTCTTATGTCTGTTTATCACATACGGTAGTGTATCACCACCACGTACAAAATTTATTTAATGAGAATAACGGCCTTCCACTACTATATTTTAAAATTTTCTTTCGCCTTTCTTAATTTCCTTTATTACCAGGGTTGTAGGTGTAGTCTATTATTTTTCTGAGGAGAAAGTGCTTTATTACGTTGGATGTCGAGATGACAGCTTCCAGAAATGTAAGTCTCTTGTATAACAAAGTCACGCATTCGCATAACAGGTGTTCTGCTATTTCGACTGCACAGTCGCGGAAATAACAAATCTCGTCCTCAGTTATTACTTGAATAACCCTTGTTGGAAGATCGAGAAGCATTCTTACGTTCTTTAGCGATGGTTTTATAAATTTCTTCGCTTGTTTGTAATATGATTTTGTTCTCAGTTCCTGAGGTCCTCTTTTATGTTATCTACAGACAGGTCCCGGGCCGAGAAAAGGAGTTTTTCTCATTCTTTTGCGAAGCTGTCCTCTTCTTGTCATCAAGGACATCTGACAATATGTATATTTTGGCCTTTTTAATGTTCCAATTCAAGCACTCATCGACACATATTTGAATTGCCACCATTGTCTTTTAGAGAATCTTTTCAATATGGCTATTCCTGGTCGATTTTTGATCTATTATTACCTCTCAAAAACTCACTATTGTTCCATTTAAAGTTGGAGCTTTCTTGTTTTTATTATTAGGAGCTCAACACGACAGTTACCACCCAAACTAGTTAAACCAAGATATTTTGGAAAGCGGATAATTTTTATCTTTTCCACAATGTCTCAGGGAATATGAACAATTTGGCAACTTAGGCCCTTTAAAAAGCTTTAATAGCTATTTTGATACATATGTTAAAATCAGTCTATCGTCCAAAACGAAAAAGACATTAAACGTTGGAAAGTTAGAAACCATAAAAAAATGATCATTTTTTTTGGAACACAAGCAAATTTTTGAGGTAAAGAGATAAAAAGACTTTTTTACTCTGTGGGAAATATTTCACAGAATCCAACGATACCAAATTTTTTTTAAAACTCCCATTATTTATATATTAAAATTAAATATTGTTCAACTTACGGGGTTCACTTTGTAATTTAAGCAAATCGTTTTATTATATAGATGGCGTGTAATTTTTCCTATAAAATACATAATTAATATATATATATATATATATATATATATATATATATATATATATATATATATATATATATATATATATATATATATATATATATGCTTTCCATATTTACTTGGGTTTTTTGAGTCCGGAATAAAAAAAACTTTTTTCTTATTTAGTTGATCTTATTTTTATTAAGGTTTCGATCATTTCATTATTACCTTTATCAGAATAATTAAAATCTAAAACAGGGAGAAGAAAACCGCTTAATAAAGTAATATTTACCACAATATATCGATGGTGGCTAGGAAAAACGTTATGATTAAAGTTGCGGCGAATATAATTTCTCCAGAATAAGTGCCGCGAAAAAATCTTTCGATGCAAAAAGCGTCGAAGAAAATCACACCACTTACTGTGTCGGCGTAAAAAATTCTCTTAAAAATTGTGCGGCGAAGAAAATCTTCTTTAAATAGGTGCCGTGAAAATAATCTCTCCTAGACAATCAGCGGCGAAGAAAATCCCTTCGCTTGTTGTGAAAACGAAAAAAATCCTTTTTAGGCAATTGACGTGAAATTAAATAACTTGCTTTCTAATATACTATATTGATAGTAATATGGTGCTATATGCTAGGATTATTTTTAATCAAGAAATTGATTTTTTTATAATAATTATTTTATTCTTTGCAAATGCCTTGCAGCAGTTCTAATTAAAATGCAGATTATTCAAAATATATACGCTACTTATAATATTGATAAATAAATAGTAACTGACTTATCAGTTCGAGTTGAAGTAATAACACAACACCGGCATAAAAATTTTAAAAACAGCATAAACTTGTTTTCAATATACCGCATAGCTACGGCCCGTTACAACGAAGCTTCCTTAAATGTGAATACAACCACAAAAAATGTAAATATTTTTTTCACGTGGATTCTTTTTTACTGAGCTATATAGAGAGCCCTGTTAGACCTCTTACCTAATAATATAATACAGTATATACTATAATATATTCAATAAAGTTGACTATAATACAGTTATAGTATGTAATACAATGGGAAAATCCTCACCTAGATTGTGGTAATATAAGAGAGATCTTTTACGTCGCTCTTACTTTTGTTTGATTATTTATACCCCACTAAGAAGCACGGATTTTTTGGCCGCAGTTTTAATGGAGGGATTTTCTTCATTGCACTTATCGTTGAATGATTTTTTTTTGTAGCCACCATCGATATGTACAAAGCACCTGCCTCATTTTTTAAACAATTTCACATAGGAGATAAGTTAAAAACATGCATTTTGATGGTACACTTATATTTACATTTTAAAACGACGTACAAGTTTAAGACTGCATGGTTTATTTGGCTACAGTCACCGAGATAGTATATTGGTTGTTATTGGATGGATTTTTTCCTCTTTTTACTTTTTTAGGTTTTTATATTGTTTTTTCCTTTTTCTGATGATTTTTAACATTAAGAAAAAAGGACTAATTATCACTATTTTATCAAATTATGATAGATTTTGCTTAGGAATTTTGTGTCATTTTTTAAATTGATAAGTTATTAACAGGTTGTACACCGAAGAAATCAAGAAATTGACGGATTTTGTATTTCAGTGTATATTTGAAATTATTACAATCGGTCAAGCGCTTTCGGTTTCTCTATCGGACCATCCTCAGGGCTCAGACCCTAAAAACAAGAGAATATGGTTAGCAAATAAGTTCACTCAGTACTCACCAACCACACTCTCTTGTTTTTAAATTGTCAATTTTTACGTTTTTTTGGATTTCATAGAATTCTCTTTGGGACGGTTTTCTACCTTTAACATTTCTACATTTTCGTAATTAAAAGTGTGTTTTTTCTCATATATATATATATATATATATATATATATATATATATATATATATATATATATATATATATATATATATATATATATATATATTTCTGTAATATTTTCTTGGGTTTAGGTTTTCTTATTTGAAGATTAAAAAACGACAACTTTCTGACACTGACACTCTACATTATGACCTTCTTGAAAGTTATGGTATATTTTTCATCCTGAAAGTAGCTTTGCGCAAAGCTACTTTCAGGATAACCATAACTATGTATGTAGAGCGAAACGTCAGAAAAATTGTCGCCTTTTAATCTTCAAATAACAAAACCTAAACCCAAGAAAATATTATAAAAAAATATTAAATATATATATATATATATATATATATATATATATATATATATATATATATATATATATATATATATATGTTTATGTTTACAACTTGTCATTCAATATGTGGAGAGGGGATAAATATCATAAATGAATGTCCCCCTCTGCTGCCTTACTACTCCACAAGTTCAAACCGTTTTCCGGATATGACTTTGTAACATTTTGAAATCCTCACCCTGTGTATATATATTTACATTATATATATATTTTTTTCAGTTCCTGGTTGAAACTGACATGAAAAAGACATTTTGGAAAGTGATGCACAGAATAATGTGTTACAAGAAAGTAACAATCGAACATTTGATTTGCGACTTTGACCTTAAGAACTTTTTGGATGTGAATGACATGCGTGAAGAAGAAATTTTAGAAATGGAGGCTAAAATTCTAACGTTTTTGTCGGAGGCGCGTAGTCTTTGAATAAAAAAATTTATAAAATATTAGATATATGTATATGTTTTATTATTGTTTAGGATAAGTTACTCTTTGTCACCATTTTAATGTTAGACTGTAGTCAATTGTAGTTGCTGGGAAATAAACGCTTTCAAATAGTCAGTTATTTTTTGATAAATATTTAGACTTATTCTGACAATTCCAGCTTAAAAATGTGTAATTTTTATGATTCTCTTTAATGGAAAGATAAGTCGACAACTTTGGATTTTTTTATTACTTAATTATTGACATTTTAATATGTTCTGAAAATTCGCCTTAAAAATATTGAAGATATATGAACATATAGTACAGTTAACAATCGTTTACATGAAGTTGGATAAACTGCGCGCAGTGGGATTTTTGATACTTTTTTTTTAGACAAAATTCTTGTCATAATTCAATTATTCATGAAACGTAGCTATAGAGTTATTGTTTTTTTTTTGTTTAAGGCTTTACAACTTGAAAGTATAACGTTTGAAGATTTAGAGTCGCTATTCTCCAGTTTGCAGTGGAAATTTATTATTTTTTTTTTTTAATGTGCAGTGCCCTGTTATTATTCTATAAGTCTTCCTGAGCATCCTGAAAAAGAATAATCGACAAGTTGAATAAATAGTTGAGTTGTTACGATAATTTTGTCCAGAAAAGGTCATAAAAATTCCGCTGTGCAACGTGACGGTTGACGTGATTGTTCAGGACACACGAACACTATATAGCAACCTTTAAAATGTTTAGACATACAACAGAACATAGTAACGTAATTTCGCCGCGTAACATTTTATGTTGCATGACAAAAAAATAGTGGTTCCATCAGTTCATTTACCTATATCGATATCCCATCATGAATGACAAAATGCTGTAACATTTGCATGCCAATCCTGAGGTACAAACATGTGATGTAACGTCGGCGCATAACGACATGTGACAAGTGGTGTTAGGCTGTAGCGGTCTGTATTCGGTTCCATCCTCCTCGACTTGAACTAACTCCAGGTATTTTTAAACGCCCCATATTGTTACACTAGAAATAAGTAGAAGTTGAAATTTTTTATTATTGGAAGACCTTGACAAACCGTACTTAATCTCTAAATCTCATCTTTCTGGTTTTCCGAGTTCCTAAGATAATTATGTGCAAAGTTTCTGAATTTTAACTCTCATTGATCCATCGATCTTCAACATTCAAATGTCTTGTCCGCAACCGTAAAAACGTGAAGTCTCGTTTATTTTTTGATCCAAAGTCTCAAAACTTGATGTCCTTTTTTACCACTATGTTTTGACAGAATTACTGGGGTTGCCGTTAACAAGATGAAAAGAGATATCTTTGTAAAGGGTTTTAATTGTGTTTTAAGATATTTTCTACTATAAGCAATATAGTTTGGTCGAGATAATATTTGAAAAAAAATTTCATTACAGCATTCTGATAATGGAAAAAATTTAAAAACATTACAAAAAAGAAGGAAAAGCAATCCGAACCACTAGCGAGTTGTCAGAGTGAAATAGGATGGAAATTTAGGGGTGAAAAATATTTTTGGCGATTTCTGGTAAAACTATGCTACCTATCGGAAAAGTTTAATGTAAAAGTTGTAGGTAATGAAAAAAATCTACATTTACAATTTTTAACATAACCTTAAAATTTTCAGAGAAAAACGCGAAAACCATAATTTCGTTTTTTTTTTCTCTTCGGCAAAAATGATTGTATCTGGCTGAAATTCCAAATGAAGCTCTAGTTTTTTAACTTGGACATGTCAGATGGAACCTAGCAACTCCAGTTCCCGAAATATAAAAAACCATCCTCGTACAGCAGACCAAAATAAATTGTATTTTTTTTTCTAAATCGGTACGAAAATACTCTTTTACATAACTCGAGGAAAATTTGTACGACATTATTCCCTCTTGCATTGTTTCCCGAACGAAAGGCAAATATCAAATATCTCGTTACGTTGCCGTTGTTAAGGAAAGTTAGATTTTCTTTATTTTCATTTTCTCGCCGATATTACGTCTCTCTTAAGCTCGAAGCGTAACACTGACGGAAGATAATATTTTGAATATTCGTGCCTGTTTTATATTTAATATTTCTCCTGTTTATATTTTATGATTTGATTTTGGATTCGTAAAGAAAATGAGAAAGGCGCGGAAGAAAATGAAACCAAAATAATGTTTGTGTAAAAGATAATTTTTTTAATGGTTTTGTTTTTTGAAAGTTAGAATTTATTAACGTAGAGAAATATAGTATCAATATAGGGTCAAATTCGCACTGTTATTTAAAATAAACTTCCATTGCCGAGGCATGTTATTAACCAACTTCTCCGCAGAATCAAGTGAAATTTTTCCATATTCTACGTACTACTGTTACAAGGAGGGTATCCCCCAACTCGACTCCTCCGATTTCAATAATTTTTTGATATGTTGTAGGCCACGATGAAATAAAATACACTCGGAAAAACACTTTAAGGGGGTGAAATCTGCTCCCCACGTTCACCCTCAGAAAGGGATTTCCCATATATCTCAGGTCCTAATTGGAATTTTGCAATGAAACAAATTGCGTATTACCTCTGATGGTAATGTGCAACTAACTGATGCAGTTTCGACCATATTTTTAATATTTATTTTCGTTTACATGGTCTTTATTAAAAAGTTCGCCAATGAGAACAGTTTTCTGAATGTATTTCATATTCTTATCGATATCGTGCAACTAAACCAGTTGTAGGGCTATACTGAACAAGTCCCTGACTTGCGCTCTTACTTCTGGATTATCTATCTTTCTTCTATCGTACGTTATATTTTGTTTTTTCTTCAATGGTTGTACCATCTTTTTCGTCTATCGGGGATTTCCAGGTATATAATCTGCAAAGAGGTAGCTCGAAAAATGGGTTAATTGTAACTAAATCGTTTTCTCCTGCAAAAGTATAGAGCTTTTCTCCAGTTTCATTTCTCTCTCCAAGACCATGAAGTCCAATATGGTTTCCTGATTTTCTTCTTCTTACTTTTACATTGAAGTCGCCCATTATTATAAAGACTTCTTCTTTAGGGATATTCTTGATGAGAGTTGTTACTTGTACCTAGCTTCGATCATACCCTAGATTTAAACAACAATAGATTTGTTTGAAGGCTGTTTATCGTCGGTGGGGGAGACGCTTTTTTGATGTTTGACAGACATAAATATATTTACTTATCTTTTGTTTCAGTTTAATTGCTTGTCGTGACTTTTTTCGGTGTTTTTAAGTGTTAGAAATTACTATAAATGCGAAGTTTACAATTAATATTAACAAAAAGAGGATTTAAAAATTTATTTTTATCGGTAAATATTGTTAGATATTGTTTACATATTGAAAATAACAATAATAATAATTTAGGCAACCATATATTCATTCTTTGTTTTCAGAATTGACGTACCGATGATACTCGTGTAAATAATGCAATTAGAAATGGATAGCATAAAATCGGCATGTCTGTCCCAAGAAATTAAATATCTACTGTTTATCAACACCTTTTCAAATATAAATAAAAATATTATTACGTTATTCAGCGTTCAAACAACCGGGCCCTAGTTCTGACGTTATACTACTTCTACAGCGGTATGTTCGAAGGAATGTAGAAATTATCTCTTCTTCTTCCCGTTCATTTTTCGGTGCATATACTTACAGCGTTAACATTTACTAGAATTGCTTTTACTTCAACTAGTATTATTATTTCATTGACGCGTACAAAGTTTGAAATATTTTGTGCAATGAGGAGTCCAACTTTATGTTCATACTTATTGGGGGCTCCAGAGTAGTTATTCTATGTTCCTCAATATCACAGTAATCTGCATCCGGCCATCTCATTTCGCTAAGCTCCAATGGTCCTATTTTCTTGATAGCGTTTTGTATTTTTCCTGCTTGAGCCATGGTTCTAACATGCCATGTATCCATTCTTATACTTTATCGATTTGGATACTTGCTCCGGAATTGTTATTCAACCTGGACACTGCCATGTGTATGAATACTAGAGTTGCTTTAGAAACCTTTAATGCAGTGGTTACCGATGATGCCTTCTGAATCCCCCTGCCTTTGACTAAGGTTCTGTTAGTTCTTCCACCTTCGAAGATGTTTTTCTCATCTTTCATGACAAGAGATTGCCCTCTCTACGTAGCTCGTCCACTCCAAAGACCTTTGGCCATGTAGAATTGTCTTTTATTATGGGAGACTTTCGGTTACCGGAGCCTCGTCGGCGTGCTCGGGGTTAGTGTAGATTTTTGTTTTAACGCAGTTATGTGCGAAGTCTGGTTTTGAAGAATGGAAGATTAAATGTATTAAAGATTCAGGAAATTGAAATATGTATATCGTCTAGAGTAAGTGTCCCAGAATGCTACCCTGTAGAACTCCATTACCACATTTTCGGCATTCAATTTATTTTCATTGAGGACTCTCTGAACCCGATTATATAAAAGAAATTAAAGTAATCCTAAGCCCGTTCCTGAAACTTATATACAATGATTTAAGATAGATAATAAAATTTGGTAATTCAGCTTGTCAAAAGCTTTCGAAAAATGGATTAGAATTAGAATAGTTTCCCTGTTACTTTCAAAACCCCTAATTATGTCATCAGTCACATTAGAAAATACATTAAAGCAACTATAACCAAATCTTAAACTTGACTGAGAACCCTTGAAAGAGAGCAGAATTGAAATAGAATGATGGAATCAGATTTTCTTTAAAAAAAGGAGATTATCTCGAAAAATAAATTGTTAAATGGAAACTTATGATCCCATCAAGTTAAATATGAGTTACTCCTTCATACCAGATTTTCGAACATGAAGTCCCCAGATTTCCACTGTCATTTGTTTATTTGTTCCATTCATAAAATAGTATCGAAGAAAGTTCTCTTTTAGGTATTTTTCGACTATTTTGGTCTATAAATAGCCGTGAGTTGTTAAGTTTTGTCGCTCACGTGATAGTTTGTCACAATTTACTTCTAATAGTCCATTCCAAAATACATACCACATTTAGAAGTGTTTACAAACAAAAAAAGCAAAATTATTTTTTTTATATTTAATATACTTACCAAACTAATAATAAAACGTTGCGAGTTTTCCTGCTAAGCACTGATCTAATCAAAATTTAATATCTATCGGCGGACTTGTTTTTAATTAGAAATAATTGTTGGTTGTCTATATTAAATGTTGATAAATTGTTTATAATAATCCGAACAAATTATGGCCTTGCCGTATATCCATTAGCAAACAGTGCTAACGCAATAAAAGTATTTAAACGAATATACTTGCCACTTTTAGTTAATATTTTTGTGATGCGTCATTAATAATGATGAAAATTATTATGTTTATTTCTGCGGAATATATATATATATATATATATATATATATATATATATATATATATATATATATATATATAGCCCGTCAATCACTTTTGCCATGTCTACGCGAAAACAAGTAGAACTTTTCAAAGTTCTGTATTTCAGTAAGGAATCATCGCATGACAATTCTGAAAAAAACATTTAAAAGCTTTTTCCGAGTACTTCCAGATGACGTAAAATGTAAGTCGATTATTAATTTTTTAAAGGTTTTATTCGACAATAAAAAAATTAAAAAAAAAATTCGACTTTATTAAATTCAGCGCCATTTTTGTAGAAAAGGTGGTAAAAAAATTCTGATCAGACAGTTTTTTAGAGTTTTACAAGAGGTTTAAATTACTTTTTTAAAGTTTGATATAAGTGCATTTTTGACAAAAATATGGTCATTCTTGCGAAAAAAATTTACTTTTATTCAATGTTTTGTATATTCTTAACTGACCTAGACAGAGAAAAACTTCAAAGAGAAAAAATGCCTATTTTTACATGCAGAATGACCTTCACTAGTTCCGAGATGTTTTCCGCGAATTTCATTTTTTTAATTTTTTTTTTGATTTTTCAATTTTTTTGACAATAAAAACGATAATATGATGTTTACGACTTTTCACTCAGTATGACACCAACTCATAATTTTTGGACAATTTTTCAAATGTTTTTACATTGGTTTCTCTACGTAATTTCCAATTTTTAATTATTTATCATAGAATTAACTGTTAACAACTAAACTACACATAAAAAATGGAATAAATTGAATATTTTTCCATGTAAAAACATTTCAAGATTGTTCGAAAATTACGCGTTGATATCATACTAACCTGAACAGTCGTAAACAACATATCATCGTTTTTATTTTCAAAAAAATTGAAAAATTAAAAGATTTAAAAAAATGAAATTCGCGGAAAACATTTCGGAACTAATGAAGGTCATTCTGCATGTAAAAATAGGCATTTTTTCTCTTTGAAGTTTTTCTCCTTCTAGTTCAGTTAAGAATATACGAAACATTGAAAAAAAGTCATTTTTTTCGTATTTTGGTCAAAAATGCACTTAAATCAAATTTTAAAAAAGTTATTTAAACCTCTTGTAAAAGGGTAAAAAACTGATCAGAATTTTCTCACAAACTTTTCTACAAGAATGGCGCTGAATTTAATAAAGTCGAAAATTTTGATTTTTGATTAAAACCTTTAAAAAAATTAAAAATCGACTTACACTTTATGTCATCTGCAAGTACTCACAAGGAGCTTATAAATGCTTTTTTCAGAATTGTCATGCGATGATTCCTTACTGAAGTTCAACTTATTTTCGCGTAGACATGGCAAAAGTGATTGATGGGATATATATATATATATATATATATATATATATATATATATATATATATATATATATATATATATAAGTCTTTAGTAACCCGGCATGCTATGAGAGAAAACCAAATTGATTTATCCCTCTGATTACCGAAAGCTCATGGGTTAATAAAGTTTGTAATGGGGCAGTTTTTTTGCTTGCGTTAAATTACTTCCCGAGGTTTAGTCGGACTTTTAATTACGCTCGGGGCCAAAGACCCCTTACGAGAAAATTAAGTTTCTAGTGGAACATGCAAGAACTTTTAGGTATCTCTCTCTCTGAAGGTCAATCTATTTTAAATTCCCGAAATAATTGGTGTAACTAAGAAATATAAACTGGTTGTTGATACGAAAGGTGACGAAGCTACTTGAGATTTAAGAGAATAATGAACTTAAAATTTTTAAGTGATAATTTACATTTTAACCACTAATTTTCGGAAAAGTTGGGTTTTCCCACAGTTTTTCTTTACATCCGGATATTCTAGTCTTTTTTCTGGATAATCTTTGTATTTATGTCCACTTCTTTAATTTTGTTTTTTTCTTATGTTTATCTGTTTAGAAGTTGGTCTTTAACTTTGCCGTTTCTTTATTTAGTTAGTGCTTAGGTTCTTTCTATCTCTTTTCAAGTTGCAATTTCTCAATATATTGCCGTCTCATCCTCTATCTGTCTTCTGCGATATCTTAAAAACTGCAAAACATGCTTATCAAATTTAAAAAAGTAAGAAATCTTTCTGATCTGTAATGTCATAAATATCTTAGTTCACGTAGGTGATAAATGGAGCCTTGCGTCAAGAGTCTAGTCGTTTTTCTGGAGAATCTTTGTATTTATATGTCAACTTCTTTAATTTTGTTTATTTCTTATGTTTATCTCTTTACAAGTTAGTCTTTAACTTTTCCGTTTCTTTATTGAGTTAGTGCTTAGGTTCTTCTTATCTCTTTTCAACTTGCAATTTCTCAACGTCTTATCGTCTCATCCGCTTTCTGCATTCTGCGATATCTTAAAAACTGCAAAACATGCTTACGAAATTAAAAAAAAAAAAAAAGAAATCTTTCTGATCTGTGATGCCGTAAATATCTTAGTTCACGTAAGTGATAAATGGAGCCTTGCATCAAGAGTCTAGTCTTTTTTCTGGAGAATCTTTGTTTTTATATGTCAACTTCTTTAATTTTTTTTGTTTCTTATGTTTATCTGTTTAAAAGTTGGTCTTTAACTTTGCCGTTTCTTTATTGAGTTAGTGCTTAGGTTTTTCGTATCTCTTTTCAACTTGCAATTTCTCAACGTCTTACCGTCTCATCCGCTTTCTGCCTTCTGCGATATCTTAAAAACTGCAAAACATGCTTATGCAATGTAAAAAAAAATAATCTTTCTGATCTGTGATGCCGTAAATATCTTAGTTCACGTAAGTGATAAATGGAGCCTTGCGTCAAGAGTCTAGTCTTTTTTCTGGAGAATCTTTGTTTTCATATGTCAACTTCTTTAATTTTGTTTGTTTCTTATGTTTATCTGTTTAGAAGTTGGTCTTTAACTTTGCCGTTTCTTTATTGAGTTAGTGCTTAGGTTCTTCGTATTTCTTTTCAACTTGCAATTTCTCAACGTCTTACCGTCTCATCCGCTTTCTGCCTTCTGCGATATCTTAAAAACTGCAAAACAAGCTTATGAAATTTAAAAAAAAAAAAAAAAAATCTTTCTGATCCGTGATGCCGTAAATATCTTAGTTCACCTAAGTGAGAAATGGAGCCTCGCTTCAAGAGTCTAGTCTTTTTTCTGGAGAATCTTTGTTTTTATATGTCAACTTCTTTAATTTTGTTTGTTTCTTATGTTTATCCCTAGGTCTTTAAAGATAGTACTTATCTCGATTTTTGTATTACGTAGCAGTAGAGCTTACTTTATTAGAACATGTGATATCACAACATGTGTCAATATTTGGGGGTTATTGTTATCACACGAACACTGAGTAATATTTAGTCATATAATAGATCACCCAAAACAGTTTTAATTAATCCGCAAATTGTAATATGAAATATAGGTCACTATACCATTGATGGAAGGCAAAAAGATGAGTGACGCGAGTGCCCTATCGAGTTCCCCTTGTTACTTTAAATTTATAGGATTGATGTCCTTAGATATCTATCGCACCCTATCTTTTAGGTATGATTTCTAAAGCCTAAACTAGGTAATTTATTTAATAGAATAAAATGGTTTACTTAATCAAATGCTTTCGAAAAGTCGGTATAAATCGTATCATCTTGCATAACACTCCTATCAATACAAGCTATTTTATTTTTTATTTTATTTTATGTATAAAAATGTAAAGCAATAAATATTTTTAAATTTTTGGTTTTTCATTCTGTTAAATTAAAAATCAATGTATATTTTAAACAATTACAAAAAGTTATACTCTAGCAAGCTTAATTTTATAGATTTTTTCGAGAAATAAATTACATTGGAAACAGAGGTGAAATTTTTGTATTTCTTAAGTAGTTTTGAAATTACAGTGCGATCTCAGCAAACTCGGAACAGTAATTTTAAACAGTCCAACTTTATCGATATTATCGATATTATAACAGTAGTTTCAACTAGTTTTGAACATTTCTAAATGTCTTAAAATTTTGGCTCGATCTTTCGAAAGGAAATACAACCACAAACGCCTTTTTCCGATAATTTTAAAACAAATGCCAAAATATGTTGATATAATTAAATATATACAACTTCTTTGTTAGTTCTGAAATATCTTCAAATTGAATGTAAAAAATAAATGTTGTAAAACGATTTACTGTTGCCTCAATTTTGTAAACTATTAAACGTTTTGTGTTTAAAGTTTTGACCTAAAACAATTAGTCATTATTTAACTACGATTTTCAAATATTTTTTGATAATTTGAAAAAGTAATTAATTATATCGCCGAAGCGGCTTAAACTAGTACCCGGTGGGCGTCACTAATTCGACCTTTAAGGACGCCTAACTTTAACGCATGATACTCAAATTAATGATAAATAACCGACCGCCAAGATACCGTATCATTAAACCATGGTAAAACAATCCTACCCAGAATACAATGTAAACGTATAACCTTGAGCGACGCTACATATGTCATACAATTAGCATGGAGATCTTTTTTCGATACTCGGCAGTCGGTATCCGCGCACCGTTCAATTGTTTTGATAAAATGATTTTTTCGAATCGATCCGTCGCGCGCACACTCAATCTTACTGATAACACACGTGACACACCTCGATGTTCAATTTTTTTTTCTCGGGATCAGTTCGGCTCAAGTGTCACAATCGTTGTTATACCTACAACTAGTTGTTTTACGTAATAATTACCACATTTAATTTAATTTTAATTGCCTATTAGTAAGTACACGTTAAAGGAATCTGGGAAATCATGAGAATTGTAAAATATTGCGATGATTTTATTAGTGTTTCGTTTATCAGGTAAATAAGTTTCATAAAACTGGAGATAAAGCGCTTACGTGTACTCAGTTGATAAAAAATTACTGTGATAATGTCTGGTCTTGTTTCTTTATGTTTTTTGTGCTTGTGTCTTGAAAGCTTGAGCTTATTGTTGCCGGGTCGCTTTTAAACTAAAAATCGTCAAGTCCTAACGAAAACGTATTTTTTTTGCTTCAACAGAATTAAATCATGAGCGACGACAAGTATCCTATAATCGAGGATAGTCCAGAGGAGCAGAGGAAAAGTTCCCTTTTCAGTTGGAGTTTGAACCCGCACGATAGTGGCATTAAAATGTTGAAGGACAGACGCGACAAAATCACCAATGCCGGAAAATACAGCGAGCGCTACAAGGACGCTTTTTCTCACGAAGTGAAAGACGAAAAATTTGGTTTAAGTGTGAAGTGTCGCGACAGCATCGATCTCTATCGTAATCCGCCAAAAAATTGTGATAAATCAGATAGTTCGTCTATCAGTTTGCGCCACAGCCCCAATTTAACAACGGAGATGATGTGCTCTCCGAAAGCAATGCCCAGCAATGCTACAAATGACCTCAACAAGCAAGAGAACGCTTTAATTGGTTACAAACCGGTTCCGGACCGCGGAGCCAAACTGTCTGTAGCATTTCCGGTTTCCCCTACTTCTTCCACCCCTAAACCGCTTAAGTGGTCTAAAAAGTCTAAAGACGTAAATATTTATAATATTACACCGTCTAGTGAAACACATACAACCACGGCGGTCCCGGTAAGTTCACATCCTCAAAAAGTCGCCTTGAACCTGATTTTAAACGACACTCCCGATGGAGCTTCTCCACCAAGCGACAACACCATGGCACATCTCCAAAAGGTCGAAAACATTATATCCAAACTAAAAGAAAAAGAAAAACAAGAAGATAACTTAAGGAAATTTGACGAATTAGTTAAAAAAATTATCACAAAGAATCCTTCTCCGGCAACCAAAGAAACTCCTACAAAAAAGCCCCTTCCGATCGATCAATCGCAGGACATCTTAAAACCTCAACAGCATCTTTTGAATCCTATAAAACCCTCTAAAGAAATCGAAGATCTTCAAGCGAAAGGTTTCAGCGATGTAGAAACCGACGATAATGAGGATCAACACTTTAGTAGACACGTTAAGGAGAGAAAGAGTATGGATCATCAGAGTACTACTGCCAGGGAAAGCAGAAAAGATCAAGCAAAAACGTCTCTTAACAGGACAGCTAGTGATGTGCAGGACAAAACCGTAGTTACATTGAAGAGAAAGCCAAAATTGTCCAGAGATAGGAATAAGGTATAGGTTATAAAATTTAGGAATTTATATAATGTCGGATCTATAATTATCTTCATTAACTTTTAATTTGATTTCCGTTATAACCGGCTATTACATTTCTTTTAATTTTTTTAGGAGAATTAAATTAAAGAAACACCATTTGACATTTGATCATATAGAAGGAATTTATTTATGATATTTAAAGTTTAGTTTAGTCACTTTTCGATGCATATTCTTAGGTTTTTAGAATTGAAAGCAAAGCGAAACAAAATACATTTAACAAAACTTGTTTTAAGCATTACAAATTCTGTTTTCCATGAATTTTTGAGCTTGTATAAACAACAAATATTTGTAGAATCCTCTTCAGACTCTTTAAAACTATTTTGAGACTTTTTCAAAATTATATATGAGAAAACACTTAATAATTACAAAAGTTATTTTTTGATAATAAAGGAAATATATAAAAACAGGTCTGTATCAGGTATAACAAAAAACTTTTTATCAGCGATTTCGGGTATCGTTTTAATCATCCCATAAATTATCTACCATTTAAATATTGTTTCAATAAGTTATTTACTCAAATAATTATAGTCGATAGGATAAGATAACTTTCGGATTATTAATGTCTTATCTTTATTTTTTTCGCATGCGGACTTTCATAATACTTTTTATTCGTGGAAAAAAACAAATCATTTAACATGACGTGAAATATTTTGTTCGCAAAAAAATTTCTTATAAAAAATTAGAGAGAGTGTGCATTGAAAAAAATATTTGTGTTCATTATTTTTATAGAAAAGTCTTTAATTTAAATATGTTCATATGTTAAGAAAAATTTCTAAAATCCTGCTAGATTTCATAATGTAAACGTAAATAGAAAACCAGACCTTCGCCACTGACAGTTCCTGAGTTTCCAGTTGAATTATTTAAAAGCTGATCGATTTAAATCTGATTCTTGAAATTTATTTAAAAATCCTGCTACAACTTATAAAGGTAAATAGAAAATCAGAACTTCGCCACTAACAGTTCATTTTATGGAATAAATCCTGAGTTTCCAGTTAAATTATTTAAAAGATTGTCCGATTTTAGATCTAACTCTAGGATTTTATTAAAAATTCCTGCTACAACTCATAAACGTTTCTGGTTAAATTATCTAAAATATGGTTCGATTTTAGATCTAATTTTAGGAATTTATTAAAAAATCCTGCTACAACTCATAATATAACGTAAATAGAAAAGCAGACTTTCGCCACTGTCAGCTCATTTTATGGAACAAATCCTAAGTTTCCGGCAATTATTTAAAACATGGTCCGATTTTAGATCTAATTTTAGGATTTTATTAAAATTTCCTGCTAGAACTCATAATATAAAGGCAAATAGAAAACCAGACCTTCGCTACCGACAGTTCATTTTATGGAACAAATCCTGAGTTTCCGCTTAAATTATTTAAAAGATGGTCCGATTTTAGATCTATTTCTAGGATTTTATTAAAAAATCCTGCTACAACTCATAAACATAAATAGAAAACCAGACCTTCGCCACTGACAGTATATTTTATAGAACAGGTCCTGAGTTTCCGGTTAAATTATTTAAAATGTGGTCCAATTTTAGATCTAATTCTAGGATTTTATTTTAAAATCCTGCTACAACTCATAAACGTAAATAGAAAACCAGATTTTCGCCACTGACAGTTCATTTTATGGAACCAATCCTGAGTTTCCGGTTAAATTATTTAAAAGGTGATCCGATTTTAGATCTTGCGCGACAGCCTTTTGGTACGTACATCATGAATTCTCACCTACAGAACCTAAATGATGCTGCGGTTTCTTTATCGGTCTATATTTTATAGTATAATGCAGCTCAGATTTTATTTTTCATATTTTCAACGGAATTTAAATTTCTTCAAATTTCATGTCCATTGGCTGGCCAGTCAGCTTGCCTTTACCATCAAGACCTTTAGTAGTTTTATGATGATCGAGACATTATTTTTTTCACTACGAAGTTTTCATACGGTTCACAATCTACAATAGCTTTCCTCCGACATAATTTTCATATTCTTTGGAACGACAAAACATATCTATCACAGCCTCAACTTCTGTTTTTCTAATGGAGCTATCGTGATTAGTTTAACATTGCTCTTTATGTGATTCATACCGCTCAGCATATTTTAAAATACCAATCCACTTATAATAAATTTAAAAATAACCCCACCAGCTTTTCCGGCGCAGATTTCAAAAAAGTAAATCTAACATTATTGATTTAAAACAGTTTCAAATTCATTTTTTATTAGTGCCGTTTTTTTAATTCGATTTATTTACTATTTAATAACCTTAAAAGAAGCGCTGTACTAGTTTAAGACGTCTGTTTTTGAATTTTCATACCATAAAGCATTATGTACTTTTATTCGAAGGTTAAAGTATAATTAATAGCTTACCCGCCATTCATTTCTTAATGAGAAAATTAATTATTTGGATTCCAGTTTACGAGTTTCTTATTAGCATTTAAGTATTGTGCGAGCTTTCTATGGAAGGAAATACACATTTTTAGAGACTTTTTAATCTTCCTGACACGTTCCAATGCAACAATGAGTATTGTGATACTTTTATGGTGAGGTATACGTAAATCAGGTCTACGTACAAAATTATTATATTAATAATTATTCTCTACACATAAGATTTTGCGATCACTGTGATTTTCTATTATAATAATGTTGTTGTTACTTAGAGGAACAGCATAAATTCAATTATTTTCAAAGAATATATACAGTGCCCGCTACGTACTTTTGCCCACCCCACGCGGTAACCAGTAGAGTTTCAAAGTATTCTATTTCAATAAAGAATAATCGTACTTTCAAGTAATGTAAAGTGCCAGTTAAATTTTCCAATTTTTAAAGGTACGATTTTAGAATAAAAAGATTAAAAAAAAAACGTTTTTTCTTGATTTTGCTAATATGAATACAATTTAGCGGGAAATACTTGTAAAAAAATATAAGATGATCCTACGTGTAAAAACGAACATTTTTTGTATTTGAGGCTTTTTTCTATCTCGCATAGTTACAGATATATCGAGCACTGAAAAAAAGTCATTTTTTTTCGTTAAAAAGGTCGTATTTGGTCAAAAATGGATTTAAAACAAAATTTAGAAATATATATATATATATATATATATATATATATATATATATATATATATATATATATATATATATATATGAAGTAAAATGCGAACAGTAAATGCAAACTTCTCTCCATCATATCCTTTATGTGTTAAAGGTTGCACAGTTAGAATAAATTGTTATAGAACGCAATTTACACTATCCCACCACCATCGAGATGATGGCCTACCTGTACCACCATACCGAGAAGAAAGTCAAAACTTACCCTCCCCGCCACAGTAATACAGCAGAGGTACATGTTTCGTCTCTACTAAACTCATCAGGGTACCGACATGCACCTGGCTGTGTAAAGGACAGATTGGAAGGAAGCATGTAAATACTGAAAGCGGCTTCGCCGACCTCCCGCCGGATGGCGTATATATGTTTATGCGGCTTTCACGGATTCCTCCGTGTGAGATGCAATAACAGTGGATATATCCACATTATGCCGTTGTAGTGCTGAAATCACATTCAGCAAACGTACAACTATATGCAGCTCCGTATACGAATGAAGTAAAATGCGAACAGTAAATGCAAACTTCTCTCCATCATATCCTTTATGTGTTAAAGGTTGCACAGTTAGAATAAATTGTTATAGAACGCAATTTACACTATCCCACCACCATCGAGATGATGGCCTACCTGTACCACTTGAATCTTCCCAGCTTAAAATAATTTTACATATTTCTCGAATAAATCTATAAAATTAGGTTGATTAAAATAGAACTCTTATTCCTTACTTCTAATTTGTCTTGCTTAAACAAATTTTACTTCACTTTTTTGCCAATAGAGGATTTTGGAATATTTCTAGTGACATTTTATCCTCACAACCTGTTTGATGGTTCTTAAGAATTCCAGATTCAGTCATTGTTTGAACTTAAAGAAAGTGGACCATCTTAATATCTCACTTCTGTAAATGAAAAAAAAATATGTAACTTAAATTACAATCCAAAATAGGGAGCGTTTTATTTTTAACAAATTATATTTTTTCTCACTTCCGTGAATTTTACCTTTGTGAACTTCATACCCGTGAACTTCACCTCCCTGAATTCAGATATTCACTAGATCAGAACTAATGAGTGCTTTTTTTGATATTTTATAAGTTTGTACTTCTTGAGGTACGGCAGTAAGGAAGAGAATGGGAAAGTAAGACAAAGTATTTGTATTAAAAAAATATTTATAAGCTTGTCTATTCTAGCTATTTTTTTAATAAAATATTATCCTTACAATCTTAGCAATATATGACAACTTTTTCTTAAACTTTAAGCAAAAGTAAAGGTGACAAATGGTTATAATTTTATTTTACTTTTTACCACAAAAAACATTCAATATATTTAAATATTACAGTAGCTAAAATAATTATATTAATAGAAGGAAAATCCTTTAATATAAATAATATGCAATAAGAAAATAACCTATTTGGAATATTAGAAATAAATAAAATCAGCTTGAACGGATCATATTTTTGTAATTACATAAAGTTTCTAATATACCATTGTCGGTAATGAGTTTTCCTTATTGTATATATTATTTGTATATACTTAATTAAACCTTTCTCGAGTCATTAAAACTCGTTCCGTGATTTCTAGAATTACCATGCAGTTATTGGAAACTTTATATCACATAGGAATTTTAAAGTTTTAATCGTTACACATAATATCGTTCTATTTTGTGGTGAATGTTATTAACAACCTTTAAAAATTGAAAATAAAAGTCTTAAAAGGTAACGGTAGCTATTATAGGAAGCGGAAGAAAATAAAATGGAGTATAAAAATAAGATAACGTTACACGGCGCTTTGAAAGGTCAAAGGTCTAAAACTTCCGTAGGATTGCTATTTGGGGAGAATTTAAGTGGATTAAGGTGAATTTTTTAGAGTTTACCTTAGATTACTAATTAATATTTTGCGGTGTTGAATTTGTAGGTAAAAATATACGTTGGCATTTTTAAAGGTGCCTCCTCCGTATAATCCTTTTTTTAGGAACAACATTACGTATGATTTTTATAAATAAATGAATGATTTTTAATTGCGATTACTTTTGATGAACCTTGGAAATGAGTAATGGGATTTTCAAGATTCCTCTTTAGATTTACTGTCTCTACATTGTTGTCGAAACATTGTAATAATTCTAAAAATAAAGATAATGTAAATCCAACAAATGAGGATTGTATAAAGACAAACTTTGCGTGCCACTTTCAGAGTTAGATTAACCTTAAGTCAGATTTAAACTTTTTGATAAAAAAAATGGGTATTTCCCAAATTCCCTAAAACAAATAACTAAATATTTTTCGTCCCTAATTCGGTGATTTAGGAATGAGAAATGGTATATGTATATAAATATTAGAAATGAGAGAGAACCGTGTAATTTGTTAAAATGTTGAGTTACTTTCAAAACCCAATAAATGAAAAAATAAATAGTCCCATATTTTAGATGAATATAATAAAGCAAATTAAGTATTTAAATATTTAAAAATTTTAAATTCATGAAAAACCACAGATGCGATGTAGGCTATTGACTATATGAAAAAAAAAACAAGGTAATATGGAACAAATTAGTAACAACATTTTGATGATTAAATACGTTCCTTTGGTTCTCAAATATGATAAAATCACAAAATTCGGTGGTGCGTTTTTGAGAACGAGGTGAAAATGGCACTTTTTCAGTTTTTTCAAAAATAACTTACGTTTTAGTATACACATATATTACGATTTTTTGTAGAGAATTGAATTTCCTATCGAAACGTATTCTTCGAAGGTCAAAAAAATTATTTTTTCTGCAAAATAAATTCAAAAACAAAAGGGAAAAAATTAAAAATTCGCAATTTTTTTTAAACTTTTGTCCATAACTTTTTTCTGAGTAGATGTAGGTATAGGCATTGCATCAGAGAAAGGAAAGCTGACGTTTCACCAGTTAAAATGAGTTTTTGAATATTCTTTTCCAATCAAATTGGGCTAAAATAGTCATTTAAAAATTACCACTTTTTGACGGTTTTTTCCGATTTTTCTTTTACATCCTTACATCCATCATATGACATGATAAATATTATAAAAGTTATACATGTGAGACGAATGTTACTGCTGCTAAGAAAAGAAACGCAAGTGAAAAGCAGCAAAATCGGTTGTCACTTTATTATATAATGTGAAACCGAATAATAAGTCTTTGGTTCAATGGCGTTTAGCATCATTTAAAATCAAGTCCAAGAATATGACATTTAAACTGTCACAATTACCTTCGACGTCTGATGCTTCAAAGTTGCATGGACTGCGAACTTATTTCCAAATGCAACAATTGAAAGGGCACAAATTAAATGCTATTGAATAGGGTTGAAATTCGACGAAAAATGGTTTGATGCCGATTCCCTCAACCCAGCCACCTATACCACAGTCCTTGCTTGAACAGATAGCATGTAAATGTTTGAAAGTTTGTCAAGTGAACCATGGTTGCAGGAAATTAGGCATTAAATGCACCATTTTCTGTAAAGAATGCACAGGAGTCTTCTACGAAAATGCTGCAAATCAAGACATCTCTAAACCGAATATTGAAGAAGATGTTATGCAGAAATAGATATTGCACTTGACAATGTTTGATAGTTTGAAGGAATGAAGAAATAAAATAATTAAGTTGTATTTCCTTGAGCATAAAACTTTTATTCTCATTTTATGTTACTACACTGATTATTTAATGATAAAAAGATTTTAGATCCAACACGAAACCCAACATTTCTGTTATACATTTAAAAACCACGTTTTATTATTATTAACTTAATATAACATTAACTTTCATTGCCTAAATATACATTTTTTAAATTAAAAATGCGAAGAAAATAATGTAAAAGAAAAATCGATAAAAATTGCAAAAAAGTGATAAATTTTAACCGGCTATATCTCAGCCAAATTTAATCAAAAAAGTTTTTTCAAAAACTCATTATAACGAGCTTTCTTTTCTCTAAAGCAACGCCTATACCTATATCTACTCAGAAAAACTTATGGACAAAAGTTTGAAAAAAAAAGATGTTGCAAATTTTTAATCTTCTTCCCCTTTGTTTTTGACATTTATTTTGCAAAAAAAAAAATAATTTTTTTTGACTTCCGAACAATATGGTTCGATTAGAAATTCAGTTCTCTACAAAAAATTGTAAAGTTACTGGCTTCAAACAGAACCATTTATTATGTGAATTTGAAGTGGATCGAAACACTGTGTTAGAAACTGGCTTTATATCTCCAAAAGAAATTGAAAAAGCAAGAAATAAAATATATTATATCTTTTTTCAGACCAATGATAGCACGGAATCGAGCGGTCGCAGCGGATCGACGACGTCGGCGAGTGGTCGAAATCGTCCGCGGCTGGGCGACGAGCCGACCATCGGCAAATACAAGTTGCTCAAGACAATCGGCAAGGGCAACTTTGCCAAGGTGAAGTTGGCCAAACATGTGCCTACCGGCAAAGAGGTGGCAATCAAAATCATCGATAAAACTCAGCTGACGCCTGGCTCCTTGCAAAAATTATTTAGGGAGGTAAGTTAGACAGTTAAATAACAGTTTTAAACAATATAAAATAATTAAAGTTTTATTAAAAACGACTGGGCTGAAATTGCATTTAAATTAATATCGTTTTAAGCTTCTGTTCATCAGACAATAATAATAATAGAAACAAATTTATTTTATTTCGCAGATCGTTTTAGTATTTAAAATAACAATTGGTTGTTTGACGCTTTCTAATTAAGTGAAAAATACAATGGGGCTCAAAAATGTTCTTAAAATATTGTGTGCGCGGAAAAATAATCGAATCAAGTTTAGAAAATTGCTGTTTTTGATAGTAAAGTAGATTAATCCCACAAAACTAGCGAGTAGAGTGAACTCGGATAACTTGACGTCATCGGTCAAAGTATATTTGCGATATAATCGTGAACCCAACGGTTATGAATTTCTAATTTAATCTCATAATTGTTCATAAAGAAAAATATGAATTATTTGATATGTTATGAAATTAATGAAGATACCTCAAAATAGGCTTTTTTAAGCACCTGGCGTAAACCAAATCACTGTTCAAATGCTTCAAATTGGAGGAAAATCATGATGAAATGCAATAAAGATCTTGCTAACCCGATATCTAGAAGAGGATTGCATTCCAACTTGCTAGGAAAATGCAGTAGATCCTCTCTTGACTTGAAAGACGTTAATAAAAAAAAAATGAAACATATAACATCCCCTTGACCTATGTTTCATCGACTTCAGAAAAGCATTCGACACTATAGAATTACGAACCAGTGATCGAATGTTTAAATACTGCTAGACAAAGCAATAAGTAAGATATCAGTTCACCAAGACGCCCTACAGGAAGATACCTCATCTCCAAAACTTGTTCACCCTGTTACTAGAGGATATCTTCAAAAAGTCGCTGTGGGAAGATAAAGGAGGGAACATAGATGGCAAACTTAATAACCTAAGGTTCGCCGACAATATCATCCAAGTTACATCAAACGAAAACAAACTGGAATAAATTATAATACAGCAAAACGATCCCGCTAGAAAAGGACGTTTGAAGATAAACTCCAATGAAACAAAATGGCTCTTAAACAGCAAAACATCGAGAAAGGGCATGCCATTAAATTAGATAAATGGAACCAGACAGCGGAAACAACCAAGAGAATTTGTCTATCACGCATCCTAAAAACCCAGACATTTTTAGATGCCTAAAACGAAAAGTGTTGGACAGATGTATTCTTCCATTACTTACGTACGGAATGGAGACAACAACTTTAACAGAGAAAACTACCGAACAATTGTGAGTTACTCAAAGATCCATGGAGAGGAGATGACTAGGAATTACTTTAAGACCAAAAATAAGGAACACAAGTATCAGAAAATAAACTGTAATCGAGAAGGTCGCTCTGTCGAAATGGGACTGTATGGGGCATGTCGGACAGAAACACCTGGAAGAATGGCCGACACCACGTGTGTTACAACGACGCACCAGCAACTCTGAAAGAAATGTGAAAAGGCCGCTGAAGGGTCAGACGACATAATGAGGACTGCTGGAAAAAGGTTGGTTGGTGTAGAGAACACATGATAAACCAAAATTGAAGTGATCCTCAATTTAGTGGACAGTGTAAAACCTCACTTAAAGAATTACCTGTCTTTTTCACAAAAGATTCATACTTTTGATCTGCATTATTATCTCCTGTCCAACTTTATAAAGGTCTTGATTTAAAAAAAAAAAGGTTTACTACGTAGAAGTAATCATTTCTAATCTCCAACAAAACAAATAAATCAATAAAAATTGGGTTAGGCTTTTCTTATTTTCTGAAAACCTTTAAGGTGCAGCTTAGCACGAATACAACCTAGGAGAATTTGAACACTGAAATGGCATTCCAAGCGTGCTCGAAGAATGTCGATTGTCAAATCAACCTTCCGCTTATGAAACTAACATCAATATATTAGACAAAGGTGGTGCAAAAAATCAATTAAGATCAAATTTCTTATATTTAAAAGCTCAGGGAAGCGTTACAATTATGGCTAAATAAAAATTATAATTTTTAGGTAAGGATAATGAAAATGTTAGATCATCCCAATATAGTGAAACTGTTCCAAGTGATAGAAACTGAAAAAACGTTGTACCTGGTTATGGAGTATGCTTCAGGTGGAGAAGTGTTCGACTACCTCGTGCTGCACGGCCGGATGAAGGAGAAAGAGGCAAGGGCCAAGTTCAGGCAGATCGTTTCCGCCGTGCAGTATTGTCACCAAAAGAGAATTATACACAGGTAAGATAGTAGAATTGAAATTCAAAAAAAAATCTTGAAGGTTGAAATATCTCCGATTGAAATAATGATAAATTCCTGAAATGTAACTTGTTAAAAATTATACCAATAAACAACTATCAAATAACCAGAGTTAAGTTTCAACTTGTTAAAATACAATGTTCTCTAGTTCGTAAAAAATATCAATGAACCTCTTTTTCGCCAAATTTAAATAAAATCGTGGGCCATAATTTGTTAACCTTGCCAATTATTTAAGAGCATTGTTGTCCGGCGATCTTTGTTCTTGAAAACGGTCTAATAAAAGAAGGCGTCTTGCCATATATGATGAATCATGTATTATTTATGCGATTTTTTTCCTCGATATTGTTATTTTCGTTTTCGGTAACCAACCGTCTGATCAATAACCTAATATTTTGCTTTTTATTCTTGTATATTTTTTTTGGCGTAATTTGTCTTAGTCATAATTACTAACGGTATTTGTGCTTCCGTAAAAAAGTATTACAAGGGGAGCGAAAAAGCCCTGAAACGGGCTCTGAGAAAGAGTAGGTAAACTATGAATGGTAACCAATTGGTTTGAGTGCTTCTTGAGAGCGTCACATGCTAATTCAGACAGAACGGAAATGATAGGAAGTATCAATAATATACTTACAGAACAGGTAGTCCATACATAACGTAACAAAATGTCTCGAGGCCAGAACTTTCATTTAAATGTGAGGTTAGGTATGTCCGTTGTCATCAACTGGAAACAGTCCTGCTAATAGGAATGTAGACTATATTCAAATAAAAATATAATGTCGCGAAATTATAGTTTCCATAATAGAAATCCTTATTTTTAAGGAATTCAGTTTTTATTTAATAATCAAAATGTAATTAAATCACTCTCGAGTCACGTGACAATGAACACCAAAATGCATGACGTCACTTGTTCGCAAACATCATCGATCAAATTCTACAGTAAATACTAATAATAACCAAATGGTTATTATTTTATAGTGATTTCCGTGCAATTTCTTTGAAATCTACTTTCTATTTCCTTTAAAAACGATTCTAAGGAGTAACAGTAACTTCTGCTCTGCTGAATTTTGAAATATGAAGTTCTCCATGTAAGTAATATACCAAGAATTGTTATTTCGGCAACCGATAATGAATACATAATAGATTTAACTGAATAATTAAAAAAAATAGTATAATTTTGAGGTTATATTTTGCCTTTTATTGAACAAATTGTTTTAGTCTTTATGCTTTTACTTCTAAATTTATAACATATGGACAGTTGTATTGATTTGTCTGTTGTTATTGGTTTACACACTATTTGTTGAAGTATATCTAATAAGAAAAGTTTGCTTTGTATTTCACAGTTTATTGTAAACTAGCGACCCGCCCCGGCTTCGCACGGGTGCAATGCTGATACTAAATACACTACAGAAAAACTGTGACTATTTATTTTATTTTTACAACAATTATTACATCGGCCTCCGACGCGCTATTTATAGGCACGCTGACGCCGCCCCGGTCGGCCAGTACCGCCGCAAGCGCTACTTCCCGCAATTTTAAATCTGTAATATCTTCGAAAATATTCATTTAAATCTTGTGCTGTAAAGGACCATATAGATCTATATTAAATCAACAACGTATTTAAGCTATTTAATTGGATAAGGATTAATGCTGTATTGGTTAAAATCGCTTCAAAATTTGCCATTATTTGTCGTAAAAAGTAAATGACAAAAAAATGTTATTGTGGGATATCCATGAGAGATAGACATATACCATCGCGGAGTTTTCTGTAGACCTTTTCAATGTGTACAAATAATTAGTACATTATTTTGATAAATCTCGTAGGGTTCAGCCTGCGTTTGCAATGTAAGCTGAAAAAAATATGATAATTAACGACATCACATTAGAAACCTCAAAAATAACAGTATTTCTCCACTATTTAATGGATGTTATTATACATATAAACCTTCCTCTTGAATCACTCTATCTATTGAAAAAAACCGCATCAAAATCCGGTGCGTAGTTTTAAAGATTTAAGCATACAAAGGGACATAGGGACAGAGAAAGCGACTTTGTTTTATACTATGTAGTGATGTAAATTCTACCTTAAATCATCAATTTTATACAGTATTTCTACTATTATTTGTACATTATATTTTTCTTTTGCAGCAAATAAATAAAATACTACCTTTATTATCAACTGGTATAAGTTTATTGTTTATCTGAGCTTGGATCAGGTTGAACCTCAGCCATGGAAATACTTTGTGTAGAGTAGCTTGTTCTATTTCTCTTTCACATTCCGCTATTGTTTCCATTCTTTGCCTTTTAACTACTAATGGATGAGTTTTCTGTTCGTCTTTTTCTGTCGGGTTGTCATCCAAACGTCGTTGGCAAAGAACGTGCCCTCATTCGGACCCGTGTTACCGAGCCAATCAAATGATATTCTATATAGTTCTATAGCTCATTTGGCAACTAAGATAAAACATGTACAAAACATTGTTACCCAACTTTGATTACTTTATTTCTGACCTCAACATTCCAGTGTTAATATTTGAAAAATAATAACTTTTAATATATGAAAAACAACCAATATTATCAAAACTTTCATCAAAATGATGTTCACAAAAATACGTTTTAGATTATGTAGGCGCAGGTGCCAGATCCCTGCGGGCTAGCTGAAAGCAACTTTTCAGGTGTTTTGATTGTAGTACTTGTACACTGGGGCATCGCACAACACTTAAAAAACTTAGAAATCATCTTTTATTACAAAATTACAATCCAGAAATTTATATTCATATAATAGCAGCAGATAAAAGTTATATAAACCAAAAACACCCAGACCTATCACTAAAGTTATAAGTCATTTTTTAGTTTATTCAAGATCATAAATATATCAAATAAAACTTCAGTTTGGATAAAGGTGGTATTGATGATCTTGGAGGTAGGGATTTGAGAATTATGAATTTGTTCTTGTTTGTCGAATGCTTGTCTAAGAAGATTCCAGAGCAGTATGATGGTCTAGTACCAAACTGAGGGTGAGGTATGGTTTAATGATTGGTTAAGATCGACGTCATTATAGGAAACAAGATAATGGGTCTGTGTGATTTTGTTTTCTTTGGTGGTTTACCGGGTTTAAAAATTAAAAATATCTACGCTACTTTTCAAACTAGAGGAAATACTCTTCTTAAAACAATTTGAAGGTCAATAAACCTTTCTGTAGAATTTTTTTCAGTATTCTAACAGTGATAAGATCATTCCTAGAATATTCTTTAAAATTTAACTTTGCAATAATTATATTAGTTGACTTTGCTTACTTAAAATTCGCTTAATGTTGGCTCTAAGCGGAACTGAACCTGTTTTTCTATGTTAAGCTGAACGTCTACAGGAAGGCCTTTTCAAGATATCTGATAAAGGTTTCCGTTTTTTCATTATTACTTTTTATCGTGAGCAATCTTCAGTATGGATAGAAAGGTTGAATAGTTGAAGACTATTTGAATAATAAACGAAAATTTTAGCGTAATGATTTTGTATATAATGTTTACTTAGTAGCGTCAAGCGTTGATTTTAAAGGTGTTTTAATTAATTACATTTTTCATGTTAATATTTTATATTTGAATTGTTAAATGTCTAACTTAAGCTGTTAATGGAGTGTAAAGGATTTATAAAACACGAAGATTGGAAATTGAGATATTTAATTGATTTCGTTGTGACACAATATTTGGTTACGAAACTTGTCTTATTGAAAATTTTAACTTAATAATGAATCCACTTGTATTTTAGAAATTAATGTTTTTTTTTTAAGATTGACTCTGAAATTTTTAAATGAGTCTGCCGAATTAACTCACAGATTTTTTTTTGTTTCAGAGATTTAAAGGCTGAAAACTTGTTGTTAGACAGTGAAATGAACATAAAAATAGCCGATTTTGGTTTTTCAAACGAATTCACGCCTGGTAACAAGTTAGATACATTTTGCGGCAGTCCCCCTTACGCGGCACCAGAACTTTTTCAAGTAAGTAGTCGCACATCTCAACATCAAAATTTGAGTATCGGCGTCGATATAATTAAAAAATTGTAGTATCATTCTTTGTCATATAATAATTGACTATTTCCATCTTTACGAAATTGTTTGATTTCAGGAATAGTTTTTGGGATAACTATCATTAAATTTTTATGTATTCTTTCAATTACTAATAAAATATAAATACAACGAATCAAAAGCAAAACTTAAGATATTATATCTAACAGTGGCATTCCTAGACCACAAAAAATTCTCACAAAGGTTTATTGTTTCACCGTTTAAATAAAACAATTTTTAAGGGTAAAAAATATGACGGTCCCGAAGTAGACGTGTGGTCCTTGGGAGTGATCCTGTACACCCTCGTGTCGGGCAGCCTGCCCTTCGACGGCTCCACCCTCCGGGAACTCCGAGAACGGGTCTTGAGGGGCAAGTACCGCATCCCATTCTACATGAGCACAGACTGCGAAAACCTGCTCAAGAAGTTCCTGGTACTGAACCCGGCCAAAAGGGCCAGTCTCGAGACCATCATGAAGGACAAGTGGATGAACCAGGGGTATGTTTGGTTAGTTTTAACTTTTCATCACTAGGTGTCGTGACAAGTAGGCGAATGTCTTCATTGTTGTGGTTTTGGTAAAGTATAGGAAGAGTAGAAGTAACTTTTTGATATTTTGTTTCTAGTCACTACGTTTTTTACAGACTATATTATATATACACAGATTGTCTGAAAACAACTTCTGGAAACAAATTATGAAATGAAATAAAATAAGGTTACATTATTTTGTTTCCTTTAAATTCACATTTCATTTATTCTGGATGGATCAAGTTGATTTTTGATGTGAAGGCTAAATTTAATAACATCTCATTCACGGGTAAAATTGTTTCCCTAACTTGCCACCAGAAATCATTTCATATAGAAATCAAGCTTTATTTTTGTACATTCACGTTCCTAAGTTTCTTGATGTTATTTTCAGACACCCTGCTTAATATAAATTGTTTGCTGCGCTAGGTTTTGTACTAAAATAGGATTTAAATGATTCTTAATACTGTAGGCATTGAATAATGTTTTTATAGCTACCATTGTTGGTATATCAGTATTATAATGTAGCCATTAATATTTGGAATTTTAATTTCAGATTATGATTTGTGTATGAAATCTCCAGCGCACTGTCAAAAGTTTGACACATTTCGAAATGGTGCTAGAATAGACGATTTTCCTTCCGATGTATTAATTTGCACAAATTTTAAAATTAAGTTCGATGGTTAAACACGGCAAATAATTGCTGATAAAGGTAAAAATGACGTTGGTAAAACTTGAAATTGATGTTTCTCACCACCATTTGCACTTGTGTTAATTTTTGACAGTACAGCTTTAAAAAAAAACGAGCTAGATGATTTTTAGCTGTGGGAAGAGACACTTGCACTAAAATATCCTTGCTTTGCAAAAATTCTTGTAGGGTAAGGTGGGGCATTTCACTACATATTTGCTACCCAATTACGTGCAACATTTCAAATTGTTACATTCCTTAAATGGTCACTTGAGAAAATAACCTGCTTATTTGAGACAGTTGAGTTTTGTAATGAACAGAAGAAAAATTATATATTATTTAGATATTCTTTACCTATAAAATATGTAGTAAATACATCAGTGATAGCACATTCACACAAATGGATTGGTCCCGCAAAGGATCAACATCGACTACCTATACACCACCTCAGAAGCTGTAATATATATATATATATATATATATATATATATATATATATATATATATATATATATATATATAGCTTTCAAAAGACTAAAATACATATTCACATTGAAAGTACACGACAAACTTTACAATCGGCCAATGCTCCTAGTATTCACTTACGAAGTCGAACATGATCTCTGCGAAAAGAAACTAAGTAGAACAGAAAGGGTTTATAAAAACAATTAATGCTGGGGTATCAACTTAATAGACTACTAAAGCAACAAATGAATAAGATTGCAAACAAAACTACTTCATATCATGAAAAAAATAGCAGAACTCAATTATGAATGGACTGGAATGTCTCCTGGGGAATTGACAACAGATGTACCAAAGGAGTACTTGAATGGAGACCTAGGCTAGAAGGAAGAAAGGACAGACCTAATATCAGATGGATAGACAAATTCAAAAAAATAGCAAGAAGGGCTTCTTTGGATGAGAGGGACATACAATGGAAAGGAGTGAAACGAAATCTTGCAGTGAATTGATATAGGCAGATTGTGATATCAGAATTTTAACAAGAAGAGGCACATGTTCCCCTTACTTAGAATAAATGCGTTTTCATGACTTTAAAGTTAAATATTGTTTATTTTAGCTTAGCTAGCTCAACCACCAGCGTCCCAACAATTTAGGGTCCTTTTGCCCTACCTTACCCTATCAATAAGAAAATTACCTGTTTTTCAAAAATACTTCCTAACAGCTACACAAACTTGTGCTACATATTCCGTTTAGAAACTTATTCTATTTAGACACTTCTTATGTTAGTAAACTAAGCTGTAGTAAATTATTTTAAAAGTAAATCAAACCATAGTATGTAATTGTTAGTTTGGTAATTGTTTTGTACAGGATCTCGGACGTATGCATGTTGATACACGAGACTCTGTTAATGAAGATGGAGATCGAAATCATCCTGAGTGTAGATTGATCGTCGTTAATAGTTAATCTGAAATAACAACGTTCTTAACAAATACTGTTCTTACTTCCAGCTATGAGAACGACGAGTTAAAACCTTATGTGGAACCTGAAGCAGACATGAACGACCCAAAAAGGATCGAAGCGCTCGTCTCTCTAGGGTTTAATAGGTACGACGTGGAAAACTCCCTAGATTCCCAGAAGTATGACGACGCGTACGCGACGTACCTACTTTTGGGAAGAAAAAGTACAGATGTAAGTAAAACCGCATTAATAAGATTTCAGTTACGCACTGTACGCGAAAAAGATATTCAGATTGTACTTTTATATAGAAATATTTTTAAAAAGTTACCATAACAAGATTAATTAATTAGTAGATCTTTGTAATATAATATGTCTATCTATATACTTTACAATTATTAACAGTATTTTTTGATTTGGTTCAGTTTCATATAGATTCAGAAACTAAAATTTTTGTTTGCTGATTACAAATTGCAGCTTTCAGATATCCAAATAACTATTTTTTTCTGTTAAAGCAGGACATTGCAATTTTGTTTTCATAGAATACTTGTCAAACTTAATTATATTCAGGTATAATAGAAATGATTATTCTATAGTAGGCCACCACTCTGGCCTAGAATTCGTTTAGTATGCCTTTCGACTGAGACCGATTGCGAAAAAAATGATGTAAAACAGATCCGAGTACTCGGTAATATAAATAACTAGCACACTTTTGAGAGTGAGAGAGCAATTTTTACAGCTTCAACTTTGTCATCTTTAAACGCAAAATTACCCTTTCATATTTTCCCATGCAAATTGTTGATCTTTATTTTTTAGCCTGAAAGCGATGGTAGCAGAAGCGGATCCAGTCTATCCCTAAGGAATATGGCGGGACAGCAACAGCCAGGGACTACGCAACCCACAGCACAGAGTCCTTCACACCGAGGGGTACATAGATCTATTTCAGCTACTCACGCGAAACCGAACAGGAGAGCGTCGAGCGGAGGTAAGTCCGGCTTGTGTGGAGGATTTTGCTCTGGTGTTTTGTGCGAGTCAAATATTTTCTGTAATACCTGACAGCCAAAGAAGAGAATTGACAAAATTTTTTTATTGTTTTTTTTTTGGGATAATTATTTGGTTATACTAACCACACCACGATAAAACTAACCATTTATTCAGTATAGATGTATTTTTAAATGAAAATGAAACTTCGCGAAATTGTTTAGTTTTTGAGATATTAAATAAACCTATGTAGTTTGGAGATTAGATTACAATATTTTATTAGCCATTATCCCTCTTTTACTTGGGAAACGTCAAAAATTCTTTTGAATAGCCTTAGTTTTTGGACAAATATAATTTTTTTAAACATAAGGTCTAACTTTAAAAATGGTCTAAGTTGACAGTAGAGGATTTAAATTCACAAGTTTAAAAGTACGTCACACAAGTTTTGAACTTAAAAAAAAAACGAGAATAAAAGTTATTTATATTTATTACGGAACCTTCAAAAATTGAAAATTTTGTTTTTTTCGTGAGGCAGTTATTCCTCTCATCGTTTCTAAGGCTTTATTTTTAGGTTTGTATCCTTAATAATCCTCTATAAGGATTTATTTGTTGACATATATAATTCAATTTAAAAGAATGTAGTAACTGGCCAACTAGAAGATCAAAGGTCCATGCAACTACATTGGGCCAAAGTTGATGATATGAGAATACATATTAAAATAGCCTCACAATCCGAATAGTAAATTAATATGTATTAATCCGAACACTTCTTTACCATACGGAAAGTAATGGGCTTGGATTCCATAGAAATAAAAGGAAAAAAAAATGCCAGAGTAAGGATATTTTTATCTTTGTTACGTTTGTAATAACGCATAAGTATGTCTCTGTCTTCAGAGCGACAAGAAAATGAACGACGAATGCCATGAACGGTGCCTGTTTCATTCGTATTAGTTCGTACTGTTCCACATTCCGTATTCTTCATTTTCAGCCGAGCATCTGTGTCATCCTGTATCAACAGACGGATACGTATTACCATTGTATTGCGGATGGAAGTGCAGTAAATCGAAAAGTAATGCGGAATACGGTTTGTTAATTAATGCGTCATCCGTATTCGAATCATCCGAATATTTACCACACTGGTCTAAGTCTTAAAGTTTCTTTGTAAATCTTGCTATCTATATTATAGCCCGCCACCTTTAAAATTCTCATTTTTTTTGCAGAATTGTTTTTTGTGCTATTTTATTTAAGGTGTACTTCCCTCCTCCGACCGCAAGCGAATTTTTCGCTTTAAATGTCATTTTCCTGAAACTTCGCTAAAATATGATATTATTAAGTGCGCCATGAATGTTGCATCCAGCTTGTAGTTGCAATTGATTGCTAAATGTGTCAAAACTTCGAGCATATACTGCTAGAGGCAGTATTCAATTTTCTGTACTCGTTACATAGCGTTACATACGGAGTCATGCTTTCTCTCTCGCTTCGAATTGCAATAGACCATAGCGCGCTCTAAATCGAAAAATCAAATAGTAGACCAAATACTTCACTTTTTGGACATTAAAATGTCCTTGAATTAGAAAATCTGAGGAAATTATATTATAATGTCAATTATGTGTCCAACAATTGATCACCAAGAGCAGTGTTCGCGTCTGGTCGGAGCAGGCGATGCCTTTGAACTCGAATTCAATTGTTTTTAAACTTTACCAATGATAAATGCTATTTAAAAACCTTTTAAATTGGAATACAATGTCCTCAAAGAAGTTATACCAATAAACAAAAAAGACTTTTAAGTTTCCTTGCGATGGCGATTGTTTCTCATCTAGAGTTTTTTGTCTTGGATTTTAAAACAGTAATAGCCTAAAAATCAAAGTTATTCCCTAAAATTTGGCGTCTCCAAAGTGAGAGACGCGAAATTGTTGTGATTTAAGCAAAAAAAAAATCATGCAGTAAAGAAGGAAAGATGAGAAAAAATCATTGATAATCTAACCTCCAAAGTCAGTACTTTAAAAAAAGAAATATCTCAAAAGTTTGATGTTTCCGGAAAGATGTCGTTTCCATTTTCACAATCTACGCCTTAAACTACATTTATTCTGAAAAGTTGTTAATTTTGACATGTTATAGTATAACTACATAATTGATGTTTTCCAAAATGTCGTTGAAAATTCGACAGATGATATTTATAGATCGTATTCAGAGGGCTAAATTTAACCTTTTGAAACCTTAATATTTTCAGAGTCTTGTCGAACCATTCAATAAATGTCGTATTTGCTAATATGTTTAAATTTATTCTGTTTAATTTAACTACTTAAAATGTTTTGGTAATTGTTTAAACTAAATGAACTCTAGGAAAGTAGCGTTTATCTTGAAAATTATTTACCAGACCCCCTACTTCATTGTCGTAGAACGTAGAAAACTTTGTTACATCCACAAATTTCACGCCTGTAGAAACTTCTATAATATACAAATTTGCACTTTTTTTCCAGAAAAATGATGGAAAGTGATCAACTTACTTTAAAAATAAAATTGCTGAATTTATCAGCTGGATAATTTGCCCTGTTGCTATAGCATAATTATGATTTCTGTAAAATACGCATATTTTTTTCTTTCTATTTAAGCTTTAAAGAAAAAGAGCCAAAAAACATGTTTATATTTCTAATTCGTTTTGAAACTGAGCTTTTTTACTGTAAAGTTACAGATAATAAACCACCCTTCTTTCCACTAAGCGCGAATATCATTTCCAGATAGAGATTGTCCCGCCTCCACATGGTCGTTGCTGGACAATAACATTTTTTTTAAAATCTAGGTTAGTTTGTGTTAGTGCAAATTTTGTTTAATTTTAGTTAGCACAACGTATCTGATAACTAAAACTAACCCGAACAAACAAAAAATTTTTGTCAAGATTAATTGTTTTTACATCAAAAAAATTAAAATGTGTTGTTGACTTAGGTGGAAAATGAAAATATGTAACATCGCAACAAATATTTAGTTTTTTCATAAATCTGGGCGGTGGACAAGAAATAGAAATGTAGAATCTTACAAAGCGTGTTTTAGTTTTTTCATTGAAAATATAAATTTTTCTTAATTCTATTGCTAAGATTTGTGCAAAAAGTGTTGAAATACATAACAAACAATGTGTTTTAACTAGTATTATCCCTAATAAATCCGAAAGTTTGGTATTTTTTCAAGAAATAAAATTAACCTTGAAGTGAAGGGCGTGTTTTTATGTATTTTCTACGTTAACAAAGAAACATTGTGGAAAACCAACATCAGATTCATGTTTTACAACCTCGAAATGGGGATGTGTAAAGAAATTTTCTAAAAAAAACGTAAATTGTCCTAGATTTTACTTTATTTTTATAATCCATAATAATAATAATTATAATATTTTTTTAAATTAAAATTCATCAAAATTTTTAGAAAATTTCAATCTAGAAATATATATTTATTATGCGGTGTTTATTAAACTAGATGTGGGAGATGGATCGTTGTGGTATTACAGAAAATAATTTAATTACAACTGCTACAATTAATGCTTGTGTTATTAAAGCTCTTTTGCCCAAAAGCGACATAAACAAATCTTGCTTTTCAGTCAGTCATATTTTTATGGCCTTTTGTACAAATATTAACAATATTTTGTAACAATATGTTGATGGTAACTTAAAAGAAAAATGCATTTTTTCAAATTAAATTTGCCATTTTTTTTTGTATTATTTACAAGTTTGTGATAATATTTTTGCTGTACGAAAAAGAAAGAAAGATGTTTTTTTAAACTTTTTTAGGTATCCGAGGGTTGGCTTTTGGCACTCCTTTAGCGTTGGCAGGTAACACTCAAAATACTCGCGCTACTAACTAACAAAACAGTATTCATTTTAAGAGATAGTCAGTTTTTGCAAAAAAAAATTAAATTGTTACTTTGATGATTGCACACGTTAATTTATGGTTTCTAAATTTGTGATTCATTATTTTGACTGTGTAATTTGAAAAGAATGTGTTTTTCTGCAAAAATTGACATTGTTTGAGTTGGTTGTGGTTTTCCTTACAGTCATGTAGGATTAACAATTTTGAATTTAGAACCCATTGCTCCTATGCAGTTGTAATTAGATGCCTGTGCTTTTGATTTTTGTTTTGTGTAAATAAAAAAGGGAAGATTAACTGGAGCACGATCAGACTTTTTACTTTTTTAGGCGTTCGTTTGTTAAAATGTATTGAACACAATCATTTTCTATACTTGAATCTCCGTAATGCCGTTTAAGATAGAGCAAACAGTTTGTTCTTTGCAAGTTCCACTTTGGTTCTCCGTATGTGCATTTCGATCACCTAATTGTCTCGTCAGTGGAGCTATAACGATCCAAGAGCAAAATTCACAGAAAACAACTACCTATTTAAAATATATATTCCATAATGTGTGAGCAGAATATGACATCTGCAGACTAAACGCCAGACTGTAAACGGTCGTTTTGATTTTTGATGGTTTATGATACAGCATTTAGTCTGCACTGACGAGATGATTAAGTGGTCGAAATGCATATGAAGAGAGAACTAGAGAGGAATTTGCACAGAACAAACTGTCTTGCCTTTGAGGGTGCAGCATTTATATTGAGAGAACGGAATATCTCGGTGGAATCACATTTTTTCGAAAAATGTTTTATACAAAAATTATAAGATAGTAGGGGGAGTAACTAGTAGTAACCTTGAAAAAGACCCTGACCGTGTTATTCAAGGTCATTTGGAGGTCGACTTTAGAATTTTAAATAGGACCCCCCATTTTGATCCTGGAAATGAAAAGGACGGAAAATTTGACAATTGGGTATAACCTTGACCTTAAGGCGAAGGTCAAATATCAAGGTCATTAAAGGTCAAAACAAAAAAGATTTACGGTATTTATTGAAATGTTTCGTACAAAAGTTGTTGGGTAGCACGGGGGCTAACTTATCACTATCACTTGAAAATAACTTTGAGCTTAAATTTCAAGGTCATTTGAAGCTCAATTTCAAAATTTGAAAAGGTAATTTGAACAGCACAATATATCGTGATATTTTAGAAAATCAACTTCCATTTTTTGCTTGAAGACGTACGCTTAGATGTAAAGCAACAAATATGGTTTCATTACGATGGATATCCAGCGCATTATTCCCAATAAGCTCGTCAAGTGTTGGATCGCTAATTCAATTGACGGTAGATTGGTAGAGGAAGTCTGGTAAAGTAGCCTGCAAGATCGCCAAACCTTACGTCACCATGTTTTTGTTTATGGCGTTATTTGAAAAGCGAAGTTAATAAAGACGTGCCAAGAACTCGTGAAAACATGAAGCAGCAAATCAGAGATGCTTGTGCCAAAATAACACCTGAAATGATCCGCAGTTTTGTGCAATCTTTTGAAGTGTTGGTCAGTAAGTGTTTTGAAGTTAAAGGTAACCATGTGAGCACTTATTGAAAAAAATTCTTATGAGTCCTTTAACATGAACATACAAAATGATAAGGGACGAAAGGACTTATAAAAAACAAGTACCTCGATGGTGAGAGGCGAGGGAACTCACCTAAAAACAAGCATCTTGATGATGAGAGGCGAAAGGCTCACCGAGAACCAGCATCCCGGTGGCCTAAGGTGAGAGGACTTACTTTGAACAAGCACCTTGAAGAGAACAAAAACTACTACATCCACGGCGTTGTTCCCGAATAGTACTAAAAGTAGTTAATCATGCACATAATTGTACTAAGTACAATTTTTGCTAACAATTCTGAAAAAATGAATTCTTTCAAATAGCCGGAAAATCGAGATCTGGGTAATATTAAGCAACTTGCAAACTTTAGTATGAACTATTTCATAAATTAATGACGTTGAAGATCTTCATTTGACCTTAAAATGACTTTGATATTATATCTCAACCTTGAGGTCAAGGTCATATTTGATTATGAAGTTACAGTGAAATTGTTCGGTCTTTTCATTTCTGATGGTTAAATTTACGGTTTCCTTTTCAAATTTTGAAATTCAGTTGCAAATGACCCTTGAAGGTCTAGGTCAATGTTATTTTCAAGGTCACTATCATATAGCCACCATGTCGCCTAACAACTTTTGTACGAAACATTTCTCGAAATACTGCGATTTTTTTGTTTTGACCTTGAAATAGCCTTGATATTCGGGGTCGAAATTGGGAGATCCATTTAAAATTCCAAAGTTGGCCTTCAAATAACCTTGAAGGGTAAGGTTAAGGTTATTCTCAAGGACACTACTAGGTAGCCCCCTTGCCACCCTATAATTTTTGTATGACATTTTTCGAAAAAAAAATGATCCCATCGAGATATTCCATTGTGTCAAGATAAATGCCGCACCGTATATATATATATATATATATATATATATATATATATATATATATATATATATATATATATATATATATATATATCTGTATGGCGTCTACGAGCGAACAGTGAGCTTTGAAAATGGTGAATGAGATTTCACCGAAACGTCAGCTGCCTTACAGTCCTGAGAGGGACTCGGCACATACATGGAATCCCGAAAACCTTCGATTACACATCACACCCGTGAGAATATCCGACATAACATATATATTTCTTTACTTTACTTTACCATTTCTTACTATGATTGTCTCTGAAAAGGGTGATCGATTTAATACTTAAGAATTTTCTCATCCCCCAAATTCACTAAAAAAAAGCTATAAAGGCTTGAGCAGGCAATGTCAGTCTTGGTTTAAAATCATCTTATATATATATATATATATATATATATATATATATATATATATATATATATATATATATATATATGGATCAATGGCAACCATATTTTTTTCCCATATTTCTCGACATAATAATACTTTAGTGTGTTATATACACCGTCGGTCATATGCATGGTAGCGCAAATTTAATACTGTTAGAAAATCAGTTGTTTACATTGTTCTCTCAGGCGAAGTCGAACTCGGTTTTTGGTATAAACTAACAGCCGTTTTGCCAAAGTCTCATTTGGCATTGTCGGCGCGTAATATCTAGAAAATGTGACCGTTTGCTTTGTTTTCATTGAAAAACATTCTGAGCAGAAAAGTCCTGAAAAGCTTGTGTTCTCGTGAAATTTGTTGTTAAATTTCCCCAGTGTGGAATTAATCACAAATAATTAATAAGTGATTGATTGATCGAATCATTAACCTTATACTAAGTTTTTTGTTACATTTTTCCACCTTTACCGAAAAACATACGGCTATTATTTACGCTTTATCTACATGGTTTATACAAGTTACAACATCTACGTGCTCAAGTTATTCTGGCCTGATTTTGATATTTCGTGCCTTATAACTTTTTTAATTGTTGTTTTTCTTTTTTATTCTCCAGGTGGCACCATAGGTAAGTATAAGTGTGTTAAAGCATGGCGCGCTCCCAATGCGAATAAGTGAACTTGATCAGACCTTTAATCGACCTTTTTGAAACTTTATAGGAGAAACATTAAGGACGGGACCGCAACCCCAGGTGCCCGCTACTCAGAGTAATAACCATCAGACCACCGGGTTTAAGAGGCAAAATACGGTGGACAGTGCAACGATCAAAGAAAATAGCGCTAGACTTAATTCTAGACCCGCCAGCGCACAGCCAAAGACCATTACGGAAAATAGTAAGTTGCCGATTGATGGCTGAAAGTCATCTTTTACATTATAGCAGTCGTATTACACAATATTTTTTCTACGATCAGTAGTGTTGTTATTAAGTACTTTTCTTCTGCTATCGGTACTAAATTGTGTTGTAAAAATACATATACAGAAATTAAAGACCCATACATCATTCATTAAAGTTTTTTTGGTAATAATAAATTGGTAGTTCGCGACTAGGGTTGGGTAATTACATGTAGAAAAAAGTTTTTTACATAACGCGTCGAAAATTTACAATTTTCGGTTTCTGTTAAATATGTTTTTTTTTCTTTTACGAAAATTTGCACTTACTGAGTATATTCACTTACACTTTATTTTTATATAGTCAATAAAATATGAAAATACATTCAGCGTGCAGATAAGAAGATGAATAAAGGTCAAAGCGTCACGTTCAAGTCGTTTTCTACCAATCAGTTGTTTTATTAGAGTAATTACAGTATTGGCCATAAGTGGATGAACAAAATTTTAAAAAGCCTATATTTTATTTTTTTTATCAAATAAATTGTATTCGATAAACAATAATAATTCTGTTTTTTTTTTCTCAGGATGGGAGGATACTTAGTAATACAACCAAATTTCTATTCTTTTCTAACATTTATTTTTTAAGTACAAAAATTAACTTTCTCTCTGGACAAAAGTGGATGAACAGAACAACAATTTGATAAAAAAATATATAAGTCCATGACCGAATACTAAATATTTTTAATTGAAAATTAAGACCTAGTTTTTCATGTAGTATCCTTTGTTTTGGATTACTTCTCTACAACTCTACATGTTCATGGTATTGACTCCAAAAGCCTGTCAGTTAATGACAAATCCGTATTCATCCATGTTTCCACCAAAACCTCGAAGAACTGGTTCCGATTTGTGAGGTTTTTGTTTTGAACTTTCTGTTCTAATATTTCTCTCAGATTTCAATGGGATTTAGGTATAGAGACGGGAAAATTTGTGACCAAATTGACATTTTCTCTTCCACATACGGAAGTATTTGGTTTTCTAAAATATCCTTGTAAAGAAATTTCTCCATTATGCGCCTTCTATTCTAAAGAGTGGACCTATACCGTTTCCCTCCTTCACTATGCTTCACAGTTGAACGAGTGTACTTTTGCTGCAATCTAGTGTTTGGAGAACGTCGTACATATCAAATTCTGTCAGAAGAAAACAAATTAAATTTGGATTCGTTTCACACGTTTCCATTTTGCAACTTTCCGGTCTGAGGCAAATTTCGGTCGGTCCTTTATGTTCTTAGAAAGTAGAGATTTTTTCGCAGGTTTTTTAGAGAACAATTGAGCCTCCACCAGCTTTTGTCTCTGCCCAGCTTCGTGGTTGATGGGAGTCTAAATTTCTCAATTCTTGCCTTTATTTGATTTAACGACATAAAAGGGATTTTGATAAGAAATCAGTTTGATCATTCTTTTAAAGCTTGGACTAACTTTTTCTGGACGAGCTGGCGTCTTTTTGTTGAAACATCTACACGTTCCCGATACCTTTTAATAATCATGCCTACAGCAGACCTTCCCATTCTGAACTACCTAGCAATATCTGATTGGCGATCTCCCTACTGGGAAGCAGCTACAACACGCGATATTTAAATCGTCGGGGAAATTAATTCTGCGCGGCATTATGACGACCTACTTCTCAACCACAACTGAAAAGGCAAACTGATCGATACTGAGGCTGGTATTATTATAATCGGAAAATATTTGTGTTCATATAATTTTGTCCATAGTAGTAAACAATTTTTAAAGGTTGGATGGTGTATTGATAAAGAATATGAAATTTATTTTTATATTTAAATAAATATCATGGGATGCTATTTAAAAACAAAGTGTCGAAGAATTGGAATATGCTAGAAATAGAAAAGGAACAATAGAACGAATTTTATATTTGTTCATCCACTTAGGCTAATACTGTAACCTGGAAAGTAAAAAAAAATATTGCTAAATTGTTATTTATGATGTTAAGTATTTTAATAACTGATTGGTGTCGGAAAGAGAAAATGGTCAATAGTGTATGTTCCTACCTGTCATTTTTCTCCTTGACGCTGCCATCCATTTGCGGTCGTAACTCTCTTTAAAGATTTTTTTCTAACTTTTTCTCCGAGTTTTCTGAATCCAAATATTTCGTTATTTGATTTTTAGAGTATCTAAAAAATTCCAAGCACAAATTACTCATCGAAAATCACGTGCTTGACATCACATAGTTTACTGACCCAACCCTATTGACAGCTGATAATATATCAATCAGTACTATAAGATAAAAGCGCTAAAATAGAGATTGATTGTTTAAGACTCGCTTTATATCTATTACGGTTTAATTCCACCTGTGAATATCTAATTAATCCTGCTAATTGAAGTAAAAACAATTAGCGGGATGAAAAAACATTCAGGACATTTAGAATTTCATTGCTATAGAATAGTGTATTTGTTCAGTTTTTGTTTCGATACTCGCTGCCTTTTGTTTGTAGTATCTTCATCATTTCTGCGATCATCAAATCTTATATTTCCATTTCTGAAATAATTAAATTTCGCGCTTTTTCTTCGGGCATTTGTAGAATGTTTGTTATAAAAGCTAAATTGCGAATCCAACTCGCATAGGTATGCCGTAGTGTTATTTTTTAAGATTCCATATAAAAGGATCCTTTACAATGATACTTCGGTGTTTGTTTATCTGTAGGTCACAGTCGTTTTTCTCAGGACGTACCACATGGTTTTGATTTAGGTACAAAGAAAATCTATTTTTCTTATCTCTGAAGTTTGTGGCTTAAAACATGAAAATAATTGATACTGACAGCCAGTCATATAAAGGTTTCAAAAAAAAAAAACATAGGACAATGTACCTAGTATTTATGCTTTTGAGGAAACAATACGTGGTCTGAAAAACATTTGTCCACTCATCTCTCCGAAGTTTTTTACTAGAAAAATTTTGAACTATATATTCCTTATGAAAACTATTACAGCTCTAAGCTAATCTAATAATAATGAATGGTATGGAACCCTTGACGTACGAATCACAATCACAATTTTCAAAAACAAAAATTAATCGTTTATTTAATAGGGGAAATTGGAGAGACAATGGACGTATTTCATAAAACTTGTAAATCGTATTTTTTTTTCATACATAATAGTCGGAAGAAAACAGCATGATTTACTTTAAAATGTCAAATCACTGTGACAGATAGAGAATGTACAGAATAATGAATGGTATAGAACTCTTAACGTACGAATCACAATCACAATTTTCAAAAACAAAAATTAATCGTTTATTTAATAGGGGAGATTGGAGAGACAATGGACGTATGTCATAAAACTTGTAAATCGTATTTTTTTTTTATACATAATAGTCAGAAGAAAACAGCACGATTTACTTTAAAATGTCAAATCACTGTGACAGATAGATGAATGTACAGAACACATATTGATATTATAAGCTTTTTTAATTTTGATATGGAACATTAGAAAAGTCTACCGCTTAATATTCTTAACTGATGTTTAAATGTAAAAAATAACTTGTTATTTATTCATAGTAATAAGCTTGTTAAATCACATTTTTTACAATTCTACAAAAGCCTCGAACTATTATTTCAACACGCTTCGTTTTTCTCACACACTTTTTCTTGTTTGTTTTTTCTTGTTCTGTTTTTTTCCATGTTTAGTGTTGTAGCACCTGTTTTATTTTTGTCGTATTAGGAGTACAAGCTTCGGCTAGAGCTCGAACTGTATCTAAGAATACGACGTTATCTTTAGGGACCACGGTCGGACGCAGATCGACGATTAGCTACGATGGAAAATCGGACAGCACCGAGAAGACTAATTTGGCTGCCGATGTGCCAGGGTAAGTTTTGTATACTATTCTCATTTACGCGAGTTGGTGGTTTTTAAATGCAAAATCAGTGTGAACGGTTGTAATGTTATTTATTTTTTCATTTATACAGTTTTTTTAGCGTTAAAAGGAAGTCTCTTAAGCATATATAATATATTTTTTTACTTATCAATGTTTCATATTAAATACAGTGTGTTCCACGACGAACGACCGCGTTCGATTTCTCGGAAAATAAAATTTGGAAAACTTTCAAAATCTGGCAGTTACAACTAAAATATTTTCAGGATGGTAACACTTCCGATTCCAACGGAAGCTGATGCGTTTTTGCATTATTTTAAATGGAACACCCTATATATTATTTCATTTTTAAATTCTACGCAAAATTATAGACATATTTCATATATAATATCCTATACCTAAGTCTAATTCTGTTTGATATATTTTAAATTTTGTCGAAAATGGCCTTTGCGGGCCCAAATATAACTATCAGTTTGTCCTGTATGAAAGCCTTTATATTGGGGTTGGTTTCCTGCTAGAAGGGTATTTACTTTAGTGTGCGGTGTTGATATTTTGATAATAAATACAGGATGATCAAAAACTAACATATTATTTTCAAAAAATCATTAAAAGTCAATTGTTTTAAACGTAAACCTCATGTTTTTATAATATTATCTTATTTAACATTAAAAATATGGGTGATTTTGTTTGTATAAAGTTGTCTATTCGAAAAATTTGTAGTTTTTGAAATATTAGCAATTTAACATTTTGGTATTGTAGAAATGCTGGATGGCTGTTAAGTTGTGTTATTAGTTAGCCATGACGGCGAAAAGCGACAAAAGAAGAGAATAGAGCACTAAAAAAATGTCATTCTGCCATTTGACAATTATTATTAAAAAATATTCCGGAACGATTAAAGTATATTCACGAAGATTATTTAAATTTATTATCTATAGGGAATGTAACAAAGTTTTATCAAGAACAGCCATTTGTTGATAAATATCCAGATAAACAGAAACCGTCACGGCATGATTTTTATTAATGATTCTGTAATGGTAAGAAGTAGTGACATTCCTGTAGTGCTCTGTTGTTTTCTTTCGTGGCGTTCCGCTGTCATGGCCAACTAATGAAACAACTTAAAAGCCCGTATAGCATTTTTACAACATAAAAATGCTAAATTGTCAATATTTTAATTTTTGGATAGATAACTTTATTCAGAGCTATCCTTGTTTTTAATCCTAAATAAAATAACATTATAACGATAGCGGATTTACACTTTAAAAAATTGACTTTTAACGATATTTTCAAGATAATATTTAATGTTAGTTTTTGATCACCATGTAATTATTTATTATCAAATTATCAGCACAATTCGCTAAAATAGATCCCCTTTTAGAAGGAAACCAACTCCGAGTAAATAATAAAGGCTTTCATATAGGAGAAAAGGATAATTATGTTTAGGCCTGCAAACGCCATTTTTAACATAAAATTTAAAATATGTCAAAAACTGTTAAACTTAGGTATAGGACATTGTGCTTCAAATATGTCTATAATTTTATGTATAATCTAAAAATGAAATAATATGGACGGTGTTTTATTTAAAATAAGTAGAAGACATCAGCTTCCGGTAACTGGAAAATATTTTAGCCGAATTGCCCGCATCGACTTTAGTAAACTGCTAAATTTTGAAAATTTTCCGAGAAATGCTGGATGGCTGTTAAGTTGTGTTATTAGTTAGCCATGACGGCGAAAAGCGACAAAAGAAGAGAATAGAGCACTAAAAAAATGTCATTCTGCCATTTGACAATTATTATTAAAGAATATTCCGGGACGATTAAAGTATATTCACGAAGATTATTTAAATTTTCGTCGTCGTGGGACACCCTGTATATTTTGAAGAAAAATTGTATTATTCACTTTCGAAAGGTTAGGTTAGTATATCTAAATAATTATGAAAAAGTGGGGGATAGTGGAAAACTTGCTGAATTACAACAAACTACATCATTCTTTTTTCATATTTCTAGTCAAATTTGCTGATTTTTCAAAATTTTTGCGCTTTGCGCAATTTTGTTTCCCTTCTTTACAATGGCATGGGAGAAATGTTTCTTTTGCGCAGATATGCAAAATAACACCAGTATAGAAAAACAAGATATATATCTAGTTTTAGTCAAATCGCTTTAAAACCTTTAAAAAAAAAATAAAATCAGCCCAGAGATCATCTGGAAATATTGTGCTGTGCGCATTACTTTGAAGTGAACTGGCATAAGATGTTTCGACCTTATCCTCTTCACAAAACCTGAATATGATTTCATCCGCCAATCCGATAAAGGTTAAATGGCAGTGCCCTATTAGAAAGTCAGTCATTCTTATGATTTTTGCTAGTTTGGTTGAGTGAGAGCTTGGCTAAAATTGTATAACTTGTCTGTGTCCCGTTATATCTTACCACTTAAACAAACCCGTCAGCCTCTGCACTCCATTTAGCTTAATGATGATGGATATAATTATATTTGTATATAGCCCTAGAGTAATTTTTAGGTTTAGACCCCGGTTTTTCCTGCATATTTTTCTGCACCTGCTCATGACTATTGAGTGTTCTGAATGACTCTCTGAATGTGGGTACAGCAGACATAAGTCTTGTAAAAGCACCATTAAAAGATGATTTCTAGAAAAATGCTTTGGAGTTTAAATGCAGCTAAATCGCTTATGTTTGATGTAGCGAAAGAATTGTTAACAATTTCAACAATTGAAAAGCAATATTTTTGTCTAACAAATATTTAAGACGTTCCTGTAAAAGATAATACATACAGAAATGGGTAGTTAGATAAAATAAATAAAAAAAAAATATTTAAAGAAGCTTGAGTTCTCTACCGGACACGTTGCTAATCATATACACAATCGTTCGATAAGAAACCAAGAAAACCATTAAAAAAAAAATATTAGACACAACCAAATAAAAGATTCAGCTTAATTATGGCCTATAATATCGAACCTTGATTAAATAAAACTAAAAACACTCCTTTTAACGCTAAAAAATGTTTAATATTTATACAAGATGTCCGGAAACAACAGTACCAACGTTAGGGAAGTGAAAATTTCAATTTTTTCCCAGTTACGAGTAATTTGTTTTGTTTTTATTTCCTATTTCATATATTTCTAAAAGGATTATATCTAAAGAGCTGTGTCATCCCCATGTAAAATTGTTTTCCTAACTTACCAAACAGAGGGCACTGTTACCTAAAATCAAACTTTATTTCTCTCGTAAAGTTTTTATTTTGATAGATATGATCAAAATAAGGATGCTATGGTCGTCGTCGAGAGTGAGATTTTTACGTTTTAGGTGATGCTAATCGCGACGATTGTTGTCGATTTGACTGTCAATAATATCCTATTGGAAATCTGACGTTGCGCCTGCCGGAATACCGCACTATCATCGATAGAAGCAAATGAGCTGTAGAAGGAATTGTTACTTAAATGGTTTCTGCTGTTCGATTGTCCCGTAAGTGGATTTATCCCACACGGATGGTTGGATTCAAAGAGTTGACCGAGGATTTAATCTTTAAACCGAGGATGTACTTATCCTCCTTGTGGAGCCGCAGACGTCCCTCCAAAAGCAGCTTATTTGGGACACTTTTCCGATTAAATAATTTTCTGTTAATTTATAATCAAATGTAAAGAAGAAATTACTCAAGAAGGGCTGTGATAGATTAATCAAGGATGCTGATTAATGGAAAAGTTAGTTTTTTAAGCACGGAGGGCTTACGTTTCTCTGTTTACTTAATCGGAAACTGATTTAATATTTTGTGCAAATTTTAACCTAAGTTAAAATTGCGGAAAGCGGACTAACTATGCGAAGAGTCAAGGATGCGTCGTTTTTCAAACTATGCGTGAGTCGAAGTTAGCACTAACTTGCGCGTCGCGTTTAAGTAATCAATGATTTTCCAGAATTTACTAAACCCTAATTCATTTGAATAATTAAAAAAAAAATTATTTAAGCTCGGATGTGAGGCCTCTAACTGCTTTAAATAGGTAGAATTAACTTTGGTTAGACGTAATTTGGAAAAATCAGTAAATGTGTCGATAACGCGGTAGAATATGTAACTATTCTACGTCATCAATTACTAATCGCGTGAGTATCGATCAACGCGCACTGCCGACGGACTAAATTCAGATCTAACTTCGCGATCTTTATTGAATTGAAGAATTTTTTATTTTGTGGTTCCTCCCCTGATACTAAGCTTTCTTAGGTACCAGAGTTTCCCTGCAACGATTTTCCACCTAATAGATTAGATTTCTTGCCCTTTTTGAGCCCTATTTTCGTTGATCTTCTTGCTCGATGACGAATTTCTTTTATTTGAATTTTTAACAGACGAATTAATTTTTCCAAAAACCTTTATTTTTTCTTAAACCATCGTTATAAAGCGGATATCCCTCGTTACACTATCGTAAACAGAGTATTGGTCTGCTTGAAGGTGAAAGAGGCGTTCGAGGAAAGTTTCTTGAACTTAACTAATCATATGTGTTGATGTAAAAAAGTTCTTCTGGAAGGGAAACCGAGTAGCAACTTCTTTCAAGATTACTAAACAGTGGCCCAGCTAATGAAAATTTCCGATACTTTTCTGTCGTTGCAATTGACAGACTACTAGACAGCAGCCGAGAATTTTGCGATGCAGAAGACAGGGAGTGATCTAGGACTCGAAAAGACTTGATTTTCGCACTGTGAGAACTTAGAGTCCGACTGCTTTAATGGCATATCAGATTACCGTGGCAAGAAAATGTGTGTATTTTGTACTTAACGTGAGACACGTCGAGTCTTAACATGGAGCCAATCACAGCATCATATGCTTTATGAAAACTATTTGCTTGTTCTCTGACGCTTGAGTACATTTTGAATGGCTTTTGAGAATGTCGCTTGGTTACGGATTCTTGGAAAACGGATTTAGGAAGCCGTTTCTACAACACTATTTTTGAAGATCGTTGAAAACGCGTCAAGTAATGTACTTTTACTTCACGTCGATAAATCTGTTTTTATTTGTACATCATAATGTTGATTTGCTGCCAGATGGTAACATTTATCAACGTAAAGTATACAAACGTACATTTTTTGTCACCTTCAAAATATTTTCTTCGCTTTGATCATATCTGAAAAAATAAAAATGTGACAGAAATACACTTTGACTTTTGGATAAACTTTCCTCTGATTGCAAGTAAGGGAAACAGTTTTATCTATAGATGAAACTGTTCATTAAAGTTAGCCTTCAATACTAATTTCAATCCAATATGAGTTAAAAACAAAATAAACTTGTATATATTTACTTGTAACTTGAAACTTATTGCTTTTATCATATATAATAATCTCCCTCAGTTTTCTGAAGTTGTTTCAAGACGCTTGGTATAATTTTGTATATATCTTCTCCCATTTTACATAGATTTTCGTAGAAATAGCACCATTACACATATCTAGACTAACTTGTAGAAACATCCTTTCCTAAACTAACTTTAACCTTGTGAGTAGAAAAATTGTATTTTTAATTAGAACTCATTTTTAGTGTGTTTGTACAAAAAACAAAACGTACACAAATTTGATTTTTATACAGAGTGTATCGTGTCTTATTTTTAAGTAAAATAGTCTGTGATACACAATCTGCATGAATCAATTGTTTTTAATTGCTAATTGAAAAAATATCATAGTACCTGATACACTCTGTACTATATTAATGATTAAAAGTAATTCTTACCTTCCCACCTCTATTTCTTTTCTCCTTTCCAATTACACCATTATCAAAGTAACAGTTGTTCTTTCTTTTGCTAACCGCATGCAGCGCCGAGACGTTGGGCACGACCGGGGACGCCTTAAGGCCAGCCGCTGCGGCGTCGGCGACCAAGGGCCACGTCAAGTCGGCGTCGGTCAGCAGTAGCGCGCCCCCCGAAACTCCCAATGCCAACGCTAACGATCCCTTGCGTACTAGGTAGGTGTAGGCTTGTCCAAGTAGAAGAACCGATGAGAAAAAGACACGGATAAAATTTCATTTTTATTTATAGTGATTCTTGACGGGAAGAGACAAAATTCTTGAAGTAAATGGGTCACTTTATAAGTGACTATCCGTGTGTTTTTCTTATTAATTGGACCCTTTTATATATACCATTATTTGGATTCATATTTGTAAACAAGACTCGCGTTTCACTATTAATATAGATATTGTAACAACATTTACGTTACAGAGACGCGACGTAATTTTTAACAAAATTTGCTAAATTTGAAGTGGTTGACGGATATTTTTGTCCATTCATTCACTAAATTAACGCAATGTGATACTTTCAAAATGGGTATCCAAAATTGAAATCGATAAAGTTTCCTGAGAGATATTGACTGAAACTATATTGTAAAATATTTAATTTCCTGCAAAATTAAAATAATAAATTGAATTAAATTAATAGTGGAACATGCGATGCATCTAGGCTGGGTTCTTAGTCATTACTAGTTTTTGGTTTATTCATATTTTTCAATATTCTTTGTAAATTACTTTGATGACTAAACATACTCTCCTTAAAATAATAATTTCTTGTTCTTAGAAATTATTATTTTACCCGATTGGTAGAGCACATTTCTTCATTTCTTATTATTTGGCAATGGCAATTTGAATAATAAGGAAGATCCTCGAAAGCGCTATGTTATTTTTTGTAGCCGCACGAGCGCTTCACCAGCCGCCACTAGACAACAGGCCTTCCCTAGAAATACGTCGTCGAGGAGCACCTTCCATTCGGGACAGACGCGCCCGAGAGCGCAATACGCCCAAGGAGCTCCCGGAGACTCGCCCCACACCAGGCCGTCGTTTTTTGCCAAGTTCAGCCTCAAAAGCTTCACGAAAAGGTAAGCGTAGTTTAATGTGGGGCTCGGAGAATGATTTTTTTTACGTTGTTTAATTGGAAAGTGTGAGCGCACTAATAATTCTGTAGATCGTGTTAAATCTGGCATTACATCGATACAAGGTATATATCAGTTCAAATACATAAGTATATAATAGTGTCAAACACGGATTCAAAAATAAAATTATATATATATATATATATATATATATATATATATATATATATATATATAGTTATTTCGGTACGTGTGCAAACTTGCCTGAAAAGCCTCTACCTAGACCTGCACTTGTTATTATTCCTATAATTATAGCAATACCAAAATTATAAAACAATGGAAATTGAAAAAGAATAATCTATACTTTTTTAAGAGTTTTCTCCAAAACTATTCCTGAAACCACGCAACTTTCTAAGGATGAAGACGGTCAGTTATTATTATACGACAAAGACAAAATTTTGATGCCGATATTCCGAATTTAATATCGGACCATCGATATCTAAAAAATATCGATATTTTTGTATATTACTATATTTAAAGTTATCCAAACTTGACAGATAACCTACAAAAAATTGAACCTTTATGTTGGCATTCTAAAACTTCACAGAAAACTTCAAAAATGTGAAACGAATATAACAAAGAAACGTGACGAACGTTGCATTTTGTTAAGAACCACAACTTAACCTTAATTTTAATAGTAGTGATTTATCTGTAGATTTAGAAAATAGTAGATTGCGCATCACTAATACCGGCCGTTCCCACAGTGCCAGAGAGGAAGAAGTTAAAAGCCGTATTCTTCTCTCTTTCTAAAGGGCAGAGCCTAGAACCACTTGACTCTCAAGAGAATACAATAGGCCTGTTCGTAGAGAAATTTCCAATCAGTCACTGCCAACCAGAATTTACAAAAACCGTCAGGTGACAGTTTGCAAACTGTTTTTGGACACAACTAGTCAGTCTTTACATCAATCAAAAATATCCTTCTGTTGTAAAAAGTTTGCCACAGACAGGATTTAAATAGTTATATTCGTTTAGGGGACACGTCATTCTATGCTCCGACCATTAAAGAGACAGAATACTCTTTCTCTCTCACAGTGTGGGAACGGCCGACATTAACGACGCACAATCTAGTATTGGAAAAGAAAATTGTTCCAGCTCTGGAATGAGTCTGATTCTGCAAGATTCTATTTAAAATGTCATCAACGTTAATAAATGCAGCCGTCAAATATTCGATGACCATACTTTTTTTGAACAACACACGCCAGTCGTTCCCACGATGCGAGAGAGAAAGATTAGAAGCGGCATCCTTATCTCATTATTGTGGGCGAAGCATAGAAGCGCGAATTATGGATTACAGGGTTCTTCTTTTGCTCTCGCACCGTAAGAACAACTGGCAGTCCGGACGCTCAATCTATTTGTCTCATGTCCATGATCTACGCGATCTCAATATTCTACGCGTGCGTGATATTTGTTTTTTTTTTACACCTATTGAATACATAAAGTGAAGTTCATGAACTGATATATATCTGACGTAGGTTATCATTTTTTCTTATAGTAGATGGAATCAAAAACCTACCAACTAAACAACGTGAAAATTTGATTTTATTTAAATGTAAAATAAAAGGTTATTTTGTGTGACATAAAATTAAATTGACATTTTGTATATAAAAAAATATGCTGAGTAATATCCTTTAATTTTACTATACCTGGATTAGATACCGGGTTAAAACTATTGTGAAGGTAAAGGTGCTGTAAAATATGTAGTGTTTGAAATCACAGTCGGAGACTTTACAAATTGTTTACATATAGTTTTTTGCATGGCGACGGGTATCTTGCCGCTTCAAATATTAATACACTTGGCACAAAAATTATACATCCAGATTCACTGACAAAGTTTAAGTTTTGAACCGGAATTACTTGTAGCGAAAATGGAGATAATTTAAACATACAAACCTAAAAAAAAAACTGAAAATCTATTATAGAAATAGTTGTCTGTCAAAAATAAAATATCTCATTTTTACCAGCTTGATATTAAAAGGTAACTCCTTTTATTGATGTTTTTAAGGTTCAAAACTTTGTTGACTTATTTTTGCACTTGTCAATTCGATTTAAGCCCTTTGTTGTCAGTTTAGGTCAGTTTTAAACTTAGCTCTTCTGTTGTACTTGGAAATGTATGTCTTCGTCGTCTGCGATGTTTCAGTCTGGGCTATATGGTTGCCAATCTAATTTTTGATTCTGAACCGTATTAAGGTAATTAGTCACCATGCCAGGAGCGTTATCTCAAGCATTAATACTAATCCTTTTCATCCAATATAGCAAAACATGATCTTGCACAATGTTTTTGATATAAAAATTATCAGTCATTCGTCCAGTCGATTCCACAAGTTCGGTGCGGCCTTCGGAAAGCCTTATGTCGCCCTCTCCAAAACTAATGCTATATACGAGATTGCAGCTAGTGTACCGTTCGCCAAATCTTCAATAAACTTGGTTTCGTACATCAGATTTTTTCAATTGAACACTGATTTTTTCCCAGTTGCCACTATTCCATTAAACATGTTTCGAGGAAATTCTTATCGATGTGATTTGCGATTTTGGAAAAGATTTGTAATTTTGGTCTGCCTACTTTCAAACTAATATCAATTTAAAAAGATTAAATTTCACTAAGAAATAAAGAAATTTTTTCTTTGCACTTTAAAATTAATTTAATAAGTTGCCATTATTCTCCTTCAGGCAGTTAAATAAACCATAGATAGGCAGTTTATTTCCTGCAAATACAATTCTGATCATCTTCCCATACGCGTTTCGACCACCTAATGGTCTCATCAGTGGAGTTAATGTCGTTTGACTGCGGATATTTTTCAGTTTGACATCAAAAACATGTGCCGGTTTAATATTTTATATATAGACAGTTGTTTCTAGTGGATGTTACTTTTCGTACGTTACAGCTCCACTGATGAGACCATTAGATGGTCAAAACATGTATTCAGGGAAAAAACTATGTATATTTTTCGTTAACTACCTGAAGGAAAATTATGGCAACTTGTTAAACTGAGTTGTTAAATATGTCTACGTGCGATTTCTAAGTGTCAAAAATTCATCAATTGCTATACACATGTTGCAACCCTGTGCGGGTGTTCATATGAAATTTTCAGTCCAAATATTCAGTACTTTAAGAGTGTCTCTTGAAACGTGCGATCTTTTGTCTATGATAGATATTCTTCATTATATAGATCTACAATTGGTGCAGCTTCAGCTTCATTGCAGTGTCTTAACTAGTGGTAAATAAAGGAAAAGTATGAAAATTTTTAAATTATTCACGCTGATAGACTGTCAATCAAGTAAGAATTACAGGAATAATAAAAAGATTTAGTTATATTTTCGAAGCAAAGAAATATGAACTGAAAACAACTTGATACAATGCTCTAATACAGTCTAATATTTTTGTGTAGCCTGTCATATTGGTTGGTAAGGAACCCTCAACGCGATGCTTGCGATTGAATTCAGTTTTATAACTCATAAAAACGTAATAAAAAGTTATGTTACTTAAAAAAAAAAGTAACTTATTTTAATGAAAAGTTACAAACCAATCGTAATTTTTGTGTAAAGTGTATAATTTTCATTTTCTATGCTAAAAATCAGAATTACTCCTCAATTTCTTGGTGACGATTGTACATAACAGGTTTTGGTTTTGGTGTGCTTTAATACTTTAGTGGTTTGTTTATTAGCAGTTTATGTTATGCTTGGGTTTTTGCATTTTTTCGATATTATTGTATATTGCAGCTGGAAAAAGTATTTTAATTTGTATTTTTGTCTCGTTGCAATATAGAATTTATCAAGTCTTTTACAAAAAGAAATACATATTTTAACTTACCTCTTTTTTGAGTTAAATGAAATGTGGTGTTGTGGGTTATTATTAAGCGTTACATTTTTTTTAGAAATCTTCCTCTTGAGCAAATAATCTTTTTTCGCGTTCAAATTTCATTGAACACATAACACCATTCCAATTTACTTTTTTTAAACTTAACGAATGTCACATTTAAAGGAAAAATAACACACTAATACATGCTTAACACTTTAGTTCCAATGCTTTAATTGTTTAAAGTTCTTATATCTTGCGACTGGTAGATGTCGCTATTAGCTAATTACCGCCAATAGAGAGATGTGAATAAACCCTATTCACGAAATTTCTTTAATTACGCTGATAAGCAAATTAGAATCTTTTTTTATGCCCGTGAAAATAAGTGGTACTATGTGTCATGTTAGTTTGAATTTTGAATAAGATTTATATAATGATTAAATTTTTAACTTTATATAAAATGAACCGATGAATTACACGCTTATACATTTTAGAAATGAACTAGAAAAATTCTTTAACGTCTAATTCCGTAGAAGTTAAAAAAATATTTCGTCACGGTTCGCACTTTGGTTTTTTTCCGTAGTTGGAGAACAACATAATTTGAACACTTTAAAATCGCATAATAAAAACTTCGCAAAAAACTTAAAAAAAAAAGACCCCCAACTGTAGAGTAGCTACAATTCCCAAACTTTCTATACCACAATATCTGGGGACAGCGAGCTCCACATAACAAAGACTGCAACTAAGCAAATTTTAAACTTCCCAAGTCCATGGAGCTGGGGCATAACGAGTTGTACGCGACCAAGTCCGGAAATTAGCAAGATTCAATCCTTTGGCTCAAATAATTACGAGGTGTGGCAGTTAAGTTCCGGGAATTTGTCAATAAAAAACAAGCAAATTAAGTTTCGGGCAAAATTTTATTATGGACCTTCACAATAGTCTCCCTCTAACTCTACACAACGAGTCCAAAGTTACGCCCACAATTGGAAGCACCCTTGGTAATCCTCCTAAGTTAACCCGTTCAGCACCACGGTTACAGCTTCTTCGATCTGCGGTACGCTGCCATGATGAGTTCCCTTGAGGTGCGACTTGCAACTTGGGGAATAAAAAAAATCGCAGGGGGCAATATCGAGGCTATAGGATGGGTGCGGCAACGTTGGAATGCCTTTTTTTGCCAAAAACTCTTGCATTGCCATGGTGAAAGATCCAACCGTTCTCGGCGAATTTGTGCCCGCAGCCGCTCCAGGACACCAACAGAACTGTCCAGTTACTGTCTGGCCGGCAGGAACATATTCACGATGAATGATGCCGCGGATATCGAAAAAAAAACGATCAACATTGCCTTCAGTCACGACTTGGACATCCTCGCTTGCGTTGGCCGCTCCCTACCCTTTCCGCCCACTGCTGACTTTGTTTACGGGTCTCGGGGTCATACTCGGATATCAAGGTCTCATCTCCAGGGACTACCCTACTCATAAAGTCTCTGCCGTCGCTTCAAATACGGGACAACAAATCCTCGCAGATTGATTTTCGCATTTGTTTCTGTTTATGGGCGATTAGAACTTTTGGCACGCTCTTTGCGCAAATCTTTCGCATGTTCAAATTCTGGTGTAATATCCTGCGAACGATTTATTTGTTCATGTTTAACTCAGCGCGCGCAAACGGTCGACATTCGCGTCGGTACGAGATGTGGCGGGAACTCCTTCACATGGATCGTCTTCTACCGATTCACTCCCATCCTTGAACCGCTTCGCCCATTCAGATACGCGCGTTTTTGACATGCATTCGTCTCCATACACCACCTGCAATTTTCGGGGGATTTCCGAGGGTTTTGCGCCAGATTTCAGTAAAAATTGAATCAGAACACGTTGCTTGCAATGTGTCATTCATTTTCACGACGCCACTAAAAAAGTTACTTTCGAAAAATGCTCATAAAACACAAACCAAATGTGCTATCGACTTCAACCTTGGACTGAAACTAAAAGGAAGGTCCCCCACTCTAGACAGATGTTGACGAACGACGCAGTAGTTATAACTAAATTCTCGGAACTTAATTGCCACATCTCGTATGTAGATTAGTGAGCTTGAGATGTAAATTGGGCCTATCTATAGTCTTTTGTCACATTGAACTCGTTGTTCTCTGGTTATCTGAGTTTGAAGCTCGCCTATTTGCAATCTTGATTACGTAGAACTTAATGTGTTACATGAGGTTGGAAGTTTGAAGTGTAAAGCTACCTATTTGCGGATTTCGCCGCATAAATCTCGCTATTTGGTTATGTAGGTTTGAAGCTTGCCTGTCTGTGGTTTTGGACCCGTAGAATTCATTAGCCTCCATAGCAAAAAAGTCTAAATAAATATTAACTCTGACACTCGAGGGAAACCAGCTATTAGGCCCATATCTAATTAGCCGGTTGTGATGAAACAAAATGTACCATGACTGATTGATTGAGTGTCTGAATGGTTTAGGAGCTGTCAAAATTATAGGTTTTTGGCATGGTATCACTGCTCATATCCAACTATAAGTGTTACTATACCCTTGACCAGACCTTGTTTAGTTTCAGTTTGTATACCCCTACCCTCGCCTCAGCCTTAATTATTATTTCAAAGAGTGGGGCGCTTGGGCAGGGCTTCCATGGTTACTGTCAGGGTGCTTCTCATGACTGGCAAGTCAGTTTCTGGAATTTGGAGAGCTCCAGAATGGCTCGTCTCTGAGTAATTTTTATTCACTATACAACCGAGTCATAGGTTATTATGGGTTGCTGCCATAAATTTTTCTTTTGGATATATCCAAAGCAATGTTATCACTTTCTGCACGTGTGAGTTCCAGATAAGCTTTGCATCCAGGATTACACCTAGATATTTAACCTCTTTGCTTATCTGCAGTTGTGTATTAAAGAGACTTGGTAGACTTAATTCTCCAAACTTCCTCCATGTGATTTTTCCAGAGTTTATCCTGAGATGTTCCTTATATTACATTTACATTTTTAGGAGCCGTCTGATAATACAAGCATTGTTAAATCATTTATACTTCTTTTAATCATCTTAACGTTATCGCAATTTAGCCATAGGTTTCTGTAAAATTTAAGACGATATTTTAAAAGAATAATAATTTTTAAAAATGGGTAGTTTACACTTATTTAGGTAAAATAGTAGAATGAAATTGCAATCCAAGAAAAAAATTGATTTGAATCCACGCGAACGCAACTTTACACATCTCTACTTTCGACTTATGCTGTATATACTGATGCTTTTGATAAAATTTACTCAATAAAATAGGATAGGAAAGCACATCCGATAAATAAAGTGTTTAAAAATTGTTTCATGATCTTTATTATTTAAATAGCATTTTTTACATTCATAATTAATTTATAATGTTAATAAATAAACAAACCATTTCTTCAACATCAAAGCACATCTGAAATTTTCAGGGAGTAAAGTGTTAAAAAATGATTAGATATTATTATACTGTTTCTAAATTTATTTCAGATAAAACATTTTTGTTCTCTTTTGATGAAAGAAAAAGTCTAAAATATACTGCCTGTAAGATAATTTGGCTAAACCTAGAAACTAGTATCAGCTTTCTGTGCATAGCGTATTCGTAGTTAAAAAAGTAGATAATATATGTAGCTAAAATATTAATTGTATTTTAAGTAAAAGGGCATTAAAAAACACGGATATCTACACAATTTTAGGTTTTATCCGGTAAGTTGACATTTTTAATGTGACCATTGCTTCATCAAAGGCCACCGTGGGTAGAAAGCGTAGGTATCGGCAATGTCATCTCTATTTAAACAGAATTCCTTGTATTAAGATATATCAAAAAGATCGCCTTTCAAAATTCATAGTAATCCTTTTCAATTTTTTTTTGCATATTATCGAAAATGTCAGACTTGATTCGGTTTTTAGAAACTAATAATTGCAAAAATTAATGTTCTGCTAGAATTTTTAATATTAAAAACACTTCAGACAATATAGATTTGTTTTAAAACCTACGATAATTAATTTTAGTATATTTGTTGTTTCTTATTAATTTAAGCTGTTAATTTTGATAAATTATATAACTTTTGAGATAAGGTTTCCATAAGTTAAAAAAATACTTGATTAAACGTTGCCAATGCTGGCCGTTCCCACAGTGCGATAGTGAAAGCAGTAGTCTTCTTTCTTTCTTTCTCTCGCACTGTGGAAACGGCCGACATTGGCGACGTTCAATCTAGTATTTTTTAAATCTATGAGTGCCTCTTAAAATAAATTACATAAAAGCAACTAAAAACGCCTAAGCCGATTTTACTTTTACGTGTTTTGCTGTATAGTATTTTTTTATTTAGACAACATGATCTGAGAATTATTTTTCACTCTGTTCAGAGTGAAGATCCCTTAAGACGCCTTTTGCAAATATAAACAAAGCGTCGGAAAGTAATTGTGAGATAACATGGTCTAAATTCAAGTACCACGATATCTCAATAAATTGTTGTCATTATAAAGTAGTAGTGGATTCCAGCGGGCATACTTTTAACAAGAATTATAATTGGCATAGGCTTTTGAACGTTGCCAAATTGCAGTTTTTTCCGCTTGTATAGTGTAGTTACGCTGACGTTTTACGCCCGCCAATATCCCGACTAGTTATCATTAAATTAAAACAGTACAAAACATAATTTTGCTTACATATATTGTAAGTAAATTATCATATCACAATTTTTTACGAATTAGCTAAAAATCCTCATGCCTTGCTATACAAAAATTTTTGTCCTCTATATGTAACGCTTCTTAATGACCTTGGGGGATGTTGTGTGTGCGCGAGTGGTTCGTCCCTTCTTTATTTCACAATCCGTCAAACTGACAGCTGGATTATGGATTGTGCGCCCTGTCGCTCACTGTTCGCAGTTACTTTTTTTTAGGTTAGAATTACCAAAAGCGTTTACAAATGTGTAATTGATTAACCCCATTCGTCAGCTGAGAGACTTCAAATTGTGTTAGGCGCATCCAGACGTATTTTAACCCAGATCAATTGCGCAAGTCCCTAGTTCATCTGGAGCCACCTTAAATAGCTTATTAATGTTTGAATGAGATTTCATTCTTATCAGCTGAACTTGTGATTAATCAAATTGCACCTTTGATAACGGTTAAAGCGGTCAAAATTTGAAACAGATTTTTTTCAATTCGGTAATTTTATATGTCGTGTTAATAACTTGCTGCATGATTTTGTAAAATTAGATTCTGTTCCAAATTTCGCTTAATAATTCCTGATGAACACCGGTGGTTTAGGTAAACCAAAAGGAGTATTTTTTTGAAAAAAATTCCAGATAGTATATCTCTTGGAGAATTACAAATATTTTTTTTATCCAGAAGTAATATTTAAAAATTTACAGTGACTAACTTATTTGGAACAGTATAAGTTCAGTTAATTTTAATAAAAAAAAATATTCCTGCAGTTCCTCTTAAAAAAAACACTCACCAAAACGCATCTATACATATTCTCGATATAACTGCGTATGGTGGACGACACAGGGCGAAGTCTATAATACCCTCCTATTTTCTGGTCCAGGCATTAAACAAGGAGGGACTGGCCACTCCGCACACAATGGTTCAACTCCTGCCCAGCTGCGTTCCTCCGTCCCGGACCAATAGGATTCCTTCTAAGAACACAATATGGCTGCCGTACAAGTGATATGATGTCACAAAGTGATCTGTGATCAGAGGACAAAGTATAATTTAGATACTTTTCTGTTTTCAATATTGAATATTTCGAGGAAGCTTAGAGATGAGTAAATTTCTATAGGAATTTCACATCTATTGGAAAATACATAAAAGGTTTTTCCAAAATTTATTTGGATGAGAAAATAAAAAACCTTTTATAATTTTTCTAGAATAAGGAAGAAATGAAACTCTGTTGGTAATTTACTCTATGTACCAAAAACTTAGTCAAAAAATGTGCTACAGTTTGTTATTTCTTATTTCTGTTGTCCTCTCTTAACGCGTAACATTTTTGCTCGATTTGATCACGTTTTATCAATATGAAAGCCTGTGCACAAAAAGTTAGGGTATGTGGAAATTTTTCTCTTTACAATTTTATGAAAATTAAATTGCACTTAATACATCATCTATAATTTGGCACATATTAAAATGGGTTGGAGTTCCTGAGAATCTTGTGGAATGTGTGTAGGTAATTAATTAAATTTAGGCTACAGGTAAACTTGAATAATTATTTGTGATAATGTTGATAAAGAACGTAATATCTCTAACTTTTTGTGCGTAGTAATGTACTTTTAGATTTGACAAATTGAAAAAAAAATTGTGATCTTTTTCGCTTTATCAAACTATAGCACACCGTAGATAGTTTTTTTCTTATGATATTTTATTGCATATTAAAGAAAATGTTGAGAGAAAAGGTTTCTAACTTTTTAATTAAAGTTTTAGCTAAATCTTGTAAAGGTTTTTAAGAAGACTATCAGTATAATTTGTTGTTATGTAAGACTGACATTCGGTCATTTTTTAAATATTATCGTCAGATTTTAAAAGATATATTGTTTGAAGTGTATATTGATTCCTTTTACATATGTCATTTTATAAGAAAAAATAATACGTCGGAATGTGTATTAGGAAAAATTATTAAAAATTCCTTTGTACCATAAACTAGAAAAGTTATTTAATAGAAATGCCATCATTTATTGTAAAAAGTTAAATATAATTTTTAATAAATTTTGTTTTTGCTTTTTTGCTCCTTCTTTTGGGTTGCGAGTTTTCTCCTTGCTTCTCTGGCAAAAATTTGCCCGATATTAATTTAATAAAAAAAGTTTATGACGGTAAATTTTTTGTCCTACTCATTTTTAATATAACGTGCATAATTCTAGTTCAAGATACAGAATTTGGTTTAGCAAAACCCCAATTTTGACTGAAGAATCTTAACATTTATTACAGTAATTCGTCATTTTTGAAATGGATTACATTCTTGTTGATCAATTGACGATGCGGTCCTTGCTTATACATTTCTAAATAGCAACCCTTCTTATTATAATCGAGTCGCGATGTAAACTTGACTCTGTGTACTTTTGTAATTTAATTACGGTGACGACGAAACTATTAATTTTTCATTGGGTTTAACTAGATGAAAGTTTTGTCTCGTTAATAAAAAACATTTTTAAAATAGAAGAAAAATAAATGAAGCCTATAATTCAAAGTGTACATATAAGCATTATTAATCAGCTTTATCTTGCCAAATTCTGGTTAATAATTTTATCGAATTTATTGCATGATAATCACTGAATTTTTCATTCTACTTTATAACTAATAAATAATTTAAAACCTTTTTGAATTACATCATCTGCAAATGTATAATCAAATAAATTGATTTAAAAAACGTAATTTAATTTGGCCTATAATGTTTTAAAATTATCTGTGATTAATTCTTCATAAAATCCGTTTTTTCATTTTGATCTTACAACAAGTGAATATAACCTTTTTCTAGTTGAGTTGGGTGAATGAGGGTTTGAGATATAAATTGAACGGGGCCGATTCGTGACTACGGACTTTTAACGCGATTAAACTGAATCAAATATGTTTCTTAAAGTCATTTTTTGCTTTGTTGGAACATGAGGCCCATGTAGGTATGGTAACATTTTCAATTAAAATACAGCTATTAACATTATCGTCGCTTTCCTAACCCTAACAGGTGAGATATACTTTCCTTTTTTTTCTGAACTTATTGTTAATTTGCACATTTTTGTCTTTAGCTACATACACACACAGCATTACTAAATTTCATTTTGTGTTTCTTACGTTCGACCTTTATTATTTTCAGAGCATTAGAACCTGGTCAACAAGTTAAACAACATAGCAATTCACCTTTACCTTCAGTAGTAGGGTAAGTTAAAATATTTGGCAGTTTGAAAACGAGGTGTTTCTAAAAGTTTTTTGTTTGTATTTGATTTGGACTGCATAAGAATGCAACTGCCTGTCATCCTTTACCTTCGAAAACTAATACTAGCTAGAGCTAAACTTTTAGATATTTTGCCAATGAGTTAAGCAGACTCCTTCGATATTCAACTAAGCTTAGCAAGTGTGAAATAAAAAAACTTTTAAGGAAATTTTTTCTAGTCCAGATTAGGTACGAGAATTTCGGGTTTCACGAAATAATCTCTTATATTTATAAGATAAAATATATATATATATATATATATATATATATATATATATATATATATATATATATATATATATATATATATATATATATATATATATAAACTATGCTAATAATAAATCCATCCAAAAATTGACAGAGTGATCGCAACAAAACAATTTTCAAGACAAAATATTTCGAATTTGACATGTGTATTTTCATGATGTTTAATTAATGATATTTTTAGCATTGACTTACATTTTGAGAAAAAAAAATATATTGCTTTTTTCTGTAAATTTATTTTTTGCCGAATATGGAAAATTATAAAGGCCTTTTTTTTGATAATGTAGTATGAAGGTGCATAAATTAAGTAATGATACTGGCAACGTAGCGTTCGATCTGGCAACATTTGGGACACGGTAATTGGAGTGGCGGCAGGTGAATATGCGATACATGTGGCAGTACGAGTTTAGTTATCCGTAGCGATTTTTTTCATGAAACAATTTTTCTAGTAACGGTGTTTTATCAGGTGTTGTTTCATATTTGGGTACAGTGCAATGGAAACTTTTCCAAACCTGCGGATCACTCTCAGTCAGTTTCAAAAAGTCGAGGATATTTCTTTCCACCTGCCAAAGGTTTTGGAACCATTTTTCGCATACCCAATTCGTTGGTCAGAATCTAATGAATGGTGGTGCAAGTCAAATTCAACACTTCCCCGTTCATTTTAATTGTCAATTGATCCCGGTTCTGTCGATATTTTCATCGGATCTTGAAGATGAAGGACTTCTGCTGGGTGATTCATCTTGACTCGATTTTCTTCGTTCTGAAAAAGCCTTATACCATCAAACAGCGGCCGCTCGGGACCAGAAAAATGATGGGTTCTGCACTACATTTAAATTTTATAGAGATAAAAAGAAACTTACAAATTTCTGTTAAAAATCCACATAAAGCTTAAACATTTGAGAAGTGGAGCACTTTGTACACTACACTGCACACTTGTCTGTGCATAAAAAATGTTTGATAATAAGGTAGAAACCTTCTATATACTTTGAAATAAATAACATTTTTTTCCTTACGTATGTTTTACTATTTACACTAATCAAAAATTCACTATCATATAAAAAATTATTTTTTGTATATTAAATCGATTTTTTGATTATTTTTCAAAGCCAATTTTTTTTACACTTTCATTAAAATTTGGGATTTCACTAATTCGCTTCTTTTCAATCAACAACAATAGAATGGAATTTCTTGAGTAGAGAAGGATCGTTCAGCTTCTGCTGTATCGGAGGTATGGTAAAACAATATATTTTTTGTTTCTTGAAACGCCATTGATAAATTATTTTCAATTAAAAATTTCCAAAAACGTGTTGCCCCACTTATTTCTTTGGAATCTGCCCTGGCATAAATAACAGATATTTCAGTTTTCGGACATTTCGTATCTAAACTTGGATATGCGGAACATGTTCATTTTAATGTATCATCAGGAAATATCCACAATATTTACCAAATTAATCGGAGAATAATAATGACGCCGCTGATAAGTGATCTTTAAAAGCAAAATGACCCTTTGCCGAGTTTATTATTATATCACAAAGTTCTATTGCAGCAATTCGGTGGTCCGATTTACTATCATTTCTTCATTTCTTTTAGCGAACATCGATTCAGTGCAATAAATTAGAAGCTTCGTTAGCAGTATCGTCCAACGTATTGCTTATTAAAACAATATTTTGCTCAAAAATATCTATTTTTGGCTTATTTCTAATGGATCTGTTTTCCTTTTTTGTAGTTTATTAAATAAAATGTCAACATAGCGCATCACTTTATAAAAAAGTGTTTACCAAAAAATGAAATATGCATCTACAAGTATTCTTCTAATGAAAGACGCGGCACAACAAACTGTTTAATTGTTAAAACGATCTTCTATTTCTTCCAAGCATTTAATAAGAGATTCACGTTGTTCAAAAACTACATTTACGGTTCTAATATTAAAATTCCAACGAGTTAGAGCACCATGGGGAACACGTCTTTCAAGGGTTTTATTTAACCCCGCTTCACATTGAGGCGAATTTTTTAAAAAAGCAAGGATTTTTTGTGAATTTCCAAAGTCATACTTATGAACTTTCAGAAGCAGCTTTTGACATTACCAAATTAAGCTGATAAGTTTAGCAGTGTACAAAGTGTGCATTAGGATACATTTCCTTAATTCTTGCCTGTACTTCGTCCACTCATTACAATCGCTTCGCCGTAGCAATTAATTGTTTGTTTGCATTTTCTAATATGGGATCTAAAACACTAAAAATATCTTTTCTTAGACTTTTTGCATCTAAGTTTGAAGGCTCTAAATAGGTCCAGAAATGCTCTACTGGTGCTCCATTCTGGGAATATCTAAATATTGTGACCAACTGAGACTTTGCTGACGCATCTGTGGTTTCGTCGGCCATAGTTGCTAAATATGGAGATTCTCAAATCTCGGACAAAATTATTTCATGACATATCTCTAACATACAGTCTAACAGGTAATTTTGAATTTCATTGGAAATTCCTTTAAACATTAGAATGTTTTAAATATTCCGCTAGAGTTTTATCAAGTGAAATTTATTAGACCACAAAAAATACCCGGGTTGTCAGATTGTTCTGTTTTATCGTGCCCCTGAAGAGCCAACTCAAATACACCACAAAATTTTATACGATTTTTAATAAAACATACCTATTTTTTATAACACTGTTATTTTCCAAATATTCATCTCATATGCCGAATCTAATTGTTCTCATATATTAACAGTCCCTAACAAAGCAAATTCCATTTCATTGTGCAAATGATTTTTAGATAACTCATGCCTTTTTATTTTTTCGCTTAAAGGTACTAGATCGATTACACCAGTTTGTGCCCAAGACTTTCAAAAAGTACAGATGGAAAATAAAAACGGCATTTTTTCTATTACAGCCAGATACACAGTCATTTCTGGAATATATGTCTCGATTAAATTGACTTTTGTAAGATTTTCCTCGACTCGACCCTTCTTTTGCAATGAAAATATCCGAGGAAGGACTTCCTTCCTTCTTCAGTTTTATTTTTTCTTCATAAGTAAACTAAAAAAATTTTTTAACATTTATCGAGCCATAAATAGCATCCATACTTAATATATTAAACCCTCCCGATTATCCGATATTAATAAGTTTTAACAGTTTTTTTTTTACCGCACCTTATCGGTCTGAGAAGGGAAGCAATATTCTATCTGCGAACTCGAAGTTGACCAAATTAATTTCAAACGTGATTAGAATTGAACGAACGTCTTCCTATTGCATTATTTCGTATGACCGAATGGAACAGATCGCCGGCGCTGGCCGCATGCGTCAAGCACTTGGCAACAATTAGATATAATCAGACATACCAACATTATTCTTTCCATTTTTATTGCATTTCTTCTTCGAACCACTCTTTCATGTTTTTTCTGTTGTGTTCCAGTATTAATTTTTTTCACTTTTTTTTTAACGAACTCTCGATTCGACTTTATTGCGTTCCAGAAATCATAGCGGCTGATTTAAAGAATATTTTATAAAATCTTCACAATGTTTTTTGCCTAAAAATGTTGGTGGTTCTACAAGTCTGCAGTATTTATGCACTAGCCAAAAAACCTGGGCCATTGACAAACACTGTCTCTGTAAACCTACTGAACTTTTCAAAAGTTTCCGTTGCACTGTTTTCAAATCTGAAACAAAACTTGATAGCACAATGTTGCCCAAAATCGATGTCACTCAGTTTTAGAATGCAATAGAAGAAAACTTTCACAGAAAAAAATACTACAGACAACCAAATAACGCTAGCGACTTCAAATTTAGAATGAATTTTCAATTGTAAAATTTCCCAATCCCAAACGTTTCGCTCGTTCGTCAGTGTTATTGTTATTATTTCGTTTAAAAAACACGTTAATATTATTATTGCCTACGGATTAAAAATAAAATCCGTAAATTTCAAACTACATTTAATCAACATTAAGTTTATAAAATAATTCTTTCACTTTGGCTTTTATTTGAACTACTGTATAAACTAGGATCACTTATTTAAGATATTATTTTATTTCAAAAGATAATAATAACATAATAACAATTTTTAAATTAAAAAAAAAATCCCACAAATTGGGATTACATGTTCACTTGCCGTTCCTTCCAAGTTCCACATCCCAAGTTTTGCCAGATCGAACGCTACGTTTCCAGTCTAATTACTCAGTTTACACACCTCATGTAAGGAGGTTTCCAAGACTGTCCAAAATGGAAATAGCATTAGATTTACAAATAATAATTCGGAAGAAACGATTTTAAGAATGTATTATTTGCGTCGTTTCATTCACAAAATCAATATCCATTCAACATTATGCACGATATTCAGGTAATTTTCTTTTGTCATATTGTCGTAATTTTATCTTATTGTTTGAATCATAATAGTTTTTGCGTTTATGTCATCTCTAAGGATCCGCATGACCTTTTGCATAGAGTAGTCTGTTGACTAAAATTTTGGAAATACAGACTTATTCGATTAAACAAACATATTAATAACTTGTGTAGTGTCTTTCAGGAGCGATTAAACCCAAATCTATTTTTTTATATCAGGACTTTAGACAACTTCGATGTAGGAAGTATCTTGCTATTCTATACGCAGACCGTGCCAAATTAAATCAAGAAAGTAACATTATCCGGAATGCTTCAAACCAATGTTTTTGTTTTTTTTTTTGCAGGGTTGGTGGGGGCACGCAAAATGAAGAACATGTAAAACCCAGGTCGCTGCGTTTCACGTGGTCGATGAAGACTACGTCGAGTCGAGACCCGGCTGAAATTATGGCCGAAATCCGAAAGGTAAGAGACAAACTGCTATATAAAATACCTACCAAATGTTTTACTGTTTTCTAACTGCTTACACCCTTTAAGACTGGCAAAAGACATTACCTTTAACCGAAGTACTTTATTCCTTTTAAATTGTTGGAAACCATTGTTTCTATAGATTGTACCACCCATAGTTTTTCACATTAACCAAGTGGTTGAAATTCACACTCTAAAAAGAATTAAAGAGTACAATTTGTAGAAATGATGGCTTTTAACATTATAAAGCAATGCTATATATGTTTTTTTTTAAACCTTTTTTATTTATTAGGTACTTGATGCCAACAATTGTGACTATGAACAACGCGAGCGATTTTTACTGCTCTGCGTGCACGGGGACCCAAATACGGACAGTTTGGTACAGTGGGAAATAGAAGTTTGCAAATTACCAAGGCTGTCGCTCAACGGTGTTCGATTTAAGAGGATTTCTGGTGAGAAAATAGGCCTATTTTAATTATTAAAAAACTAATTTCATAAAGGAAGCTTAAGATGATATTTCTACTCTATATCAACAACCTTTACTAAAAAGTTAAAATTGACAGATGACTAAGCTTAAGTACATTATTCTTTTATTACGTTATCTATGCAGCGTCTGTAAGTATGTTATGTATATAAAGAGATATTAAGTTTTTAGAAAACAATTTATCTAATTACATAAAAATACTCTGCTTTAAAATGTCTGTGTGCGCCAGTAATAAAACTGGTACTAGACGATATGAACTTTACGTGTGTGTGTGTATGTGTGTAAAATGCAACATTGTCGAAAAACAAAAACTAATAGTTTTATCATTTTTTAGGCACTAGTATCGGCTTCAAAAATATTGCTAGCAAAATAGCGAACGAACTAAAGCTGTGACTGGTCGTCAAGGAGACGGACCTTCCCACCAGCGAAACTACGACATAGTACGGATGGAAAGAACGATAATCGGACTGGCTCGGCGCGTTCTTCAGATTTCTGTTTTTGGTGGTTCGTTTAGGGAAAGTGGGAGCTAAATTTAAGAAAGATTGCGGCACCTTGCAAGTCGTAGTCTTACTTTTTGATTCTTGCGATTCGAGAGGTATATTTTTTCTAAAAAACCCACCGAAAAGGAATTTGAAATTTAGACTCGATGTTTCAGTGAAAAGATCGCAAGAACACCCAAGGTTCAGTGTAAAAAGTTTCTGTCTCCCAAAACTATACAATTTTTCGAATAATGCTCTTAAAACTTAGTAACTAAGATTAAAAATCAACTCTTTGACTCTTATTCAAGCTTGTGATACGTGGAATTGAAAGAACGTCTAGGAAATCTTAACGTTACACGCAAGGATCTCCCCTTTTCAACTTCTTTCGATCGGAACTTAAACGTTAAAGTGAACATAGTATTAAATAGATCAATTAAAAGATGATAAAACAACATCCTAAAGCGTTTTTCTAGCCAATGGGTTTTTGTTGTATGGTAAATATTTATTGTATTTAGTATTCTATGCCCATTTATTATTTTTTTTATATATATATAGTGTATCTCTCACAAAATATTATTAAATGTTTTAAAGTAAATTAATACGTCAATTTCTTCAAGTTAAACAGATGAACAAGTGTTCTTCGCTACAAATGTGACACGGTAGCGCTGTCTTTGCTACATTTACAGATTTTCACTAGAAAGTTTTTCATAATAAGCATTTCCACAATTAATTTATCCGTAAGTATATAAAGTGCTAGAAATAGGATATTTTAAAACTTTGCTTAAATAAATATATATTTTATTGTTTTATCGTATTATTTTCGTTTGATTTTAAATTTTTTATTGATTTAATAGAATAATTAATCTTTTTATACCCTATAGATTCCTTATATTATCTAATAAATTTATCTTTTCGAGCGAGTTTTTAGGTCAAAAGGTTTTAGCTACTTGTTACTATAAAACAGAAATTGATCTGAAGCTCCATAGACTTCATTGATATTATTTTTACGAAGCCAGTTGAGGCAGCATAAAAATTAAAACTCCGTTACAGTCAGCCCTTCTTTTTGCTAAGGATTGTTGGCTAAGTACAAAGGTAATTCGGTATTTTTAAAAATTAATATAAACTCGGTACAGATTTATTAATCTGGTAAAATATAGTATTACCTTTACTTTATTGAAACTTAAATAATATTCTTGTCAATGTTCAACAATGCATGCTGAATCCGTAATTGCCATTCATTTGTCGAATATTTTGTACTTAAAATTACAATTACAATCTGTATATAACCATAACTTATCCCAAACTTTATCTTTACGGTTAAATCTGACCCTATTAAATTTGGGCAGTAACAAACAAACGCGCTAAGCTTCCAGCTCCGCCCACACGTTTATATAACAGTCTATGTTGACTTCGACAAAGAGGGGTCAATAAAAATTTCGTTTTTACCACATAAGATTAATTTTCTGTTGTCTCGACAAAGATCTTATACTTTTTTATTATTTAATCCGATAATAATCCTAAATAAACTTCGCTATATACAATTTAAAATCATCAATCAATATTAAATATTAACATTCAGTTTTCCATTATCGCAAAATGTTGAGTTTTTGATAAGAAATTTAGTGTCACATTCGTAGCTTAACAAATACCACCCATCTGTGATTCTGCAAAGCAAGCAAATGAAAAAAAAGCCTCTTTATGTAAGAAAGTAAAATATCGTTGGCCCTACTCTTAAAAAGTGACTAGTGAAAAAATAAAAGAAAAAAAATACCCATGTTTAATTATAGTAATTCGACTGGTTATATCGTAGATCGCGTTTGCCTAGTCGTATATATATAATTTTCCATGTGATATATATGTGTATATTGCACAGAGCAAAGAAAGGACTTTGATGGTGCACCAAACTTGTTTAGTTTTTCAAATTCGTGTACATAATGTGTGATAGTAGTGCGTGTAAGGTCCGAGTGCTATAGAAATAAAGATGGGTTATCGACAAAACTTTGCCAGGAACATTTTTCCGTGTAAATAGCTCTTTATAACTGAATATGTAGAAAATCTATGGATGTATTACTTTTAAACCCTAAAAAGATCATTTTCCAATTGTTCTCAAACAGTGTAACTTTCAAATTTCTATAGACACAATGTCCCTCCAACGTTTTGACGATAATCCTTGTTCTAATATTTTTAACGGTTTTGTTATAAACATACATTTGCATTTTTCATTTCGAAAACCATTTAATTTATTAATTATGAATTACTGTATTTTCTTGCAAACGAATTTTTTGACAATATATCTCTGAATTTAAAACTAACATTCTTGGAACTTATTTATTTTGTATTTTATTTCTTGGTATATAAAATATCTTTTGTGTGCACAGAGTTTTAGATCTAAATCGATTTATGTCATTGTAATTGGTCTTTTTCCTCAGGATTCCCAAATGTTATAACTTAAAAAATGTAAATTAACAAGGGCATAAAATCGCGAACAGCGAAAACACTTCAAATTGGTTGAATATGACATCATACCCAGTCAGTCAGAGATGTCATATGGAACCATTTAGAATTGTTTGCACTTTCGCACGTAACGTAAACTGAACTACCGATTGATCGTTCTTGTGTCGGTGTCGGTAAATGTAATCGTTAAAAACACGCGAGGATAAAGTTACTCTACCTATCCAAAATTGTTTTTTGTAAATTAAAATGCACGAAGAAAACTTAAAACACGAAAGTGATAAGGAGTAACCCAACATTCGATAATGTTAAAAGATTGGTTTGCAAGTTGGTTTTTAAATGTGGTTTAGTCAATAATAAGGCCTAACCACCCAATTTTTTGTAAAAAAATAAATCAATGCAAAAGATCTGTAGATAATTCAAAATTTATTGCTGTAGTTGTTTAGGGTCCTACAGGTACAGGATGTAACGAAAATATACGAGAAAATATTAAGAGAGTGAAAATTATTTTTAAAACCTATCCCAGTACTTTTTAATTTGACTTTTAGAATTTTTATTAGTGGTATAAGTTTGCTCTCAAAATTTTAGGCGGGTATTTTCGAATTACCTGTATTGTTTCTCTGTTAGCCTGTCGGAAAGTAATTGAATATTATGTTCAATGAAAAACCAGAGGTAATAGAATACTGATGATTTTCACTGAAATAACAAAAAGCGTCGATTACTTGCCGAGGACTAAACGAGAGCCCAATACGTTCTCTCAAACTAGAAAAAAAAAAATTTTTTTTTTAATGACATTAATTCATCAATGTACTTATTTCTCACGTTTCATCCTCCTACGTTGACTAATCTTACTTTTTAAATTAATTTGTTTTATTATTATTATTATTATTTTGTTTTGTACATATTATTTTCTTTTGTAAAGTGCTGAGAAAAATGTAAATTTTAAATCTTGTACGGAGTTAAAATTTTCTATACTGATAATATACGGTGTGCCCTTAAGGACTTGGACAAATTCAATCAAAATTCAGCCAATAAATTTTGGAAAAATGCTCAAATATGAAAACTAAAGTTACCTTTACTAAACTGTTGGGCGATAGAAAATTTGCATATTGTACAAGTACTTTTTGTACTGCCACGGTATTTTATCTATTCTAAGTAGAATGACTAGTGTTTAGTAGGCCGTGAATTATCAAGACTTTTTGTCATCAACTTCCACAGTCTACGAGGACTAAATGCCCTATTGAAACAAAAATACCATAGCAATGCAAAAAGTATTCTTATGATAAACCAGTCTTTTTTGCCAACTATTCAATTTAGATATAGACTTCAAAATGCAGTAATATACAAGGGGGGTCCATTTGAAAATTTCCTTAAAAATGGGGCTTCTTGCATGAATAAACAAGTGTCCAAAATGCACAATTTAAGCAATTGATTGATAAATTTAAATATTTTTATTGTCCCAGGTCCATCCATTTTGTTGGCTTTATGGATGCATTGTATAAATGAGGAAAGGAAATAAAAAAAAAGCAAAATTGACGATTAGTAATGATGTGTTTCTATTAAGTACTGAATTGTAATTACCAACAGTTGCTGTAAAATAGTAATATGGACTTGATTGGTAAGATACTCAAAACAATTTCTTTTTATTACATTGCATCAGTGAATAATGCTTGCAATAGTACCCAAGGACTTAAAAGAACTTTCAAGAATGTTTTCTGCAAATTTAAATTCTTTAGAACACACAGTGGTTAAGAGTCTTGTTCTGGGTTCTGTCTACAATTACTTTTTTCAAGCTTTTGGCTCTTAATTAAGGGTGTAATTATTATTTTTTTTTGTAATAAAACGTCCTTTTAAATTTACATGTTTGTCAGCCAAACAAAATCCAAAAGTGAGGTTAGTCGCTTCCATAGAAGGTTTATATAACGTAGAAGATACAATAAAAAGTATATTTAATTGTTAGGTACAGCCTTAGATATAGTACTGCTGTAAAGAGCAATGTTGCTTTACATTAAAAAAATCAATTCTTTCACTGGGGATGGGCACTTACGTTAGTTAAGCTATTGATCATTTATAATAAATATAAAACCGATACTTTGACTTTTATTTTTCAAGGCTGTCCAAACTCTCACCTAAGTACTCAGTAGGTCAGCTTTGACCGACTTGTTTGCTGCAATGAGACTGATGACGATCGAACCAGCTCGTCTCGATACTGAAACGTTTGTATGTTTATGTAGTAATTCTGATGGCCGAGTTGTTCAGCTAAACAAATGTGAAAAAATATAAACAACTTTTGATAAAATATGGCTTGCCAACATCAATTCGTATTGCAAAATACTTAATGGTAAACTTACACTCTGTATAGCAATAATACATTTGTGCAAGGGGGAAAACTTCCATAAGCGTCAGTAATAGCCTCCTCGCCTTCTTGATATTTTTGTAGGCCTCATCACCAAAAGGGTAAAATCACTCTGATCTGGTGAATTTCCGAGGATGAACCGTATATTTTTGTGGGAACAATAATAAAAATTAGTAAACTATAACATAAGTTGCAAGTTTAGTTTTTATAGACCATTAGAAAATTGTTCAAAAAAAAAAAATTGATACCAATTTCTCAAGTTGAAAAAGTATACATACATAAATACATTCCCTATATCCGTCAATTGCGGTCATCTAGGAAACTATTCTAGTAAGATTAGAGCACAGACTAGAAGTATTATAAATTTGAAGCCTCTAGGAGAGACGCACTCTATTAACCTTTCCAACTAATGGAGCCTCTAAACTAAAAATGTCAAAGTCACTAATACCTAACTATTTCTACAACTCAAATTTATGCCGTCCACTCTCCTATAGCTTTAAAAGTATTTTTTTTGATTAAATTCCATTTCGCATCTGTTCCCCAATATACGACAAAAAATCTTACTATGTGAACAGTTCACGTTTTTTACATTATCAATTTTAATAGCTCTTTCACGACCACGTTTATTTCAAAATGCGCATTCGCCATAATATTAAGAACATTAATATATTTTATTGGCGCCTTCGTCGTAATGCTAAGATAATTTTGTAAAAAAAAAAATAGATGTGATAGCACTACACAAATAATTTCGACGAAAATTCGTATGTATAAATTACGTTCACCAAGTTGTGAAATCTAACAAAAAACGTTTATAATTTATCTCCCATGTTGCAATATACCTTTTAAAAAAATCAGGTTTTGCATAAAACGATATATTATCCTGGGAAAATAAAACTACTACGGCACCGTAAAGTAATGCGCGTCCAACACGCACATGACCCTTTTTTTAATAAAATAAAACCATAAGCATCAAAGAAACAAAAAAGCAAGAACAAACTTAAACTATACTTTTAATGTAGCAACAGTTATAAAAATACATTTGCACTTGAACATACATAATATTCACATTTTTAAAAGTTATAAGGGAACATAACCCCAAAATAATTGGAGAAACACGTTATCAATATATTTCAATGAATGTCCTAATAGACTCCGTTATTTGTCCTTATTTCCTATGTAAAAAAATTACATATTATAGGTATTATAGCTACTTATCAGATAAAAATAACACTGACCGGCTACCCAAAACATACTCGTGCTTTTCTGTTTTGGGACTGAAGACGCACAGAGTTTTGCCTCAAAAGTTTGCGTCCTCAATCCCAAAATGTGAGCTACATTTCAAACTGAACCATGGTCTCGTTAGTTTTTAACGGGCGGCCTAAAAGCTCCTACTACTACTGCATGATCCCTTTCGTAAGGCTCTAATGTAAGTTGCTCCTGCGGTTTCAATTTGTCTGCTTGTAGTTTTTTAACTTCAGAAGCAAACACTGCCTCTGGTTGTGCTGTAGAATCTATACAGCTGGCTTTTATCGAAATTACAAAATGACCTCCATTTTTAAGGAAATACTGAGCATTAAGGGATACAATTCGAGCTTGATCGGGTTGCGCAACATCAGCAAAGATTGTATCGACCATACCAACAAGCATCCTGTACTTATGAGGGTGTCTGGCATCCTCGATAATAGGAATAATATTGGTACGTTTTTTCGCAACATTTATAAGATCCCTGCCAGACCTATGTGAGAATTCTACTGCGTACACGAGACCTTCGGGCCCTACTATGTCGGACACGTGTGAAACTGTTGTTCCTGAGGCGGCTCCAAGATAGAGAACTTTGCTTCCAGGGATAATATAGATGTGATCTACTCCGCCCAATATGGCAGCTGCCAGTTTGCTTCTGAAGGGATTCCATACACGGTATTCCACTTTGTTACCATCAGTCTGAAAAAACACAATTTAAAATTTATTACACTCAGAAGTATTATTTAGAAAATAGTTTTATTACTATTAAATATCGGAAACCCTACTTTAATAACAAGATGTTAACTTAATATAGTTTTTTTTTACAATTTTGGCACTTTTTGTTTTACTACATGTACAACTACTTGTTTCTGTATTTTAAGTTATTTTTGTACTTTTCTCTTGGCGTTGTTAATACTTACGTGTAGATTTTTAAGACGGTATAATTATAAATAGAAAAATAAAAAATATCTTCAATATTCTAATCAAAGCATAAATGTTAAGTTCACAACTTACCTCAACAGAAATTCTTTTTTCACCATATACTTCGGAACCAGGAACCAAATTTAATGTAACTAAAGCATCTTCTTTTCCCCTAGCGATGAACACACCTTCATGCCTATGGGGTTCAATGACAACCTGAAATATAGAAAAACAACTTAAAAACAAACTCGATAAAGCCAATATATCTGTTAGTGAGGTATTCAATAATACCTCATCTGAACCTTGCCCTTTTCTAAATATTGCACATGAATATTTAGAAATAAAAACATTATCGTTGTTATTATTATATTTATTAATACGTTTAAAGAACATAAAAAAACTTACTGTTTTGCCTGCACCAAATCCACCTCTTCCACCTCCACGACCGCCTCGACCTCCACCTCCTCTATTACCTCCACGACCTCCTCTGCCTAAAATAACAAATAATAATTAACTGGAAATTGACAGATAATAATTGCTTATATGATTTACTTTATTTAAAAATACATATTTCCATATTTATATTTTTTTTACTTACCTCCTCCACGACCCCGGTCTCCAAATCCGCCACCTCTACCCCCTCGTCTATCTCCAAATCCACCTCCTCGTCTGTCACCAAATCCACCTCGGTTACCACCTTGTCGGTCTCCAAATCCACGTCCTCCACCACCACCTCTACCTCTATTACCACCTGGAGAGAAACCTAAAACAATATATCATTGTTAATTTCCACAAATTATTCCTTAAACATGTCCATATACCTATTAATTGTTTGGCAGCTTATTAACTTAAGGGGGCACTAAGTTTATTTTAAAAAAAAAATCGATTTTCCAAAAACATATATAGTAGAATTAGTCTACAAACACTTAAATTGGTGAAGTCCAGAAATTTATATTCATATATTTATCGTCGATACATTAGAGAGCGGTGTTATGGCAGCTAATGAGTTACAATGGTACGCTTCGTTTCTCCATCTATTATTTAATACATATTTAGTTTTCACATAGTCTTTCGTGTAGAAACGTTGTTTGAAAGGTCAATAAATTGTTAAATTTGCGATTATTCGATTGAAGCAAAAATTATAATTTGGAAAAAAAAAATTTAAATAAACGTTTTTCTGGAAACGTTTTATTTTGTGGTAGAATCTGAATTTTTTAAAATTTTGAACCCTTTTTTTAAACAAGTTTAGTTGCAAAAGAGGCTAATAAAAATTCAAATGTTCACGATTTAGCTTTTTTTTTCACACAAATGTTTTTTTATTACCGACCATAGCCGCTTAGTTATATTTCAAAATATCGTTAGAATTTGTTGTTTCAGTTATACCTGACCTGAGATATGTCAACTAATTTTTTAAAGCGTTCCCTTATTTTTTTTGGTAAAGTTCAATGTATATATTTCATTGTATACGAGTTCGGAAACATTTGAATGAATACTTCTATAAAAAAAATAAACTTAGAGTACCCTCTTAAAACAATCATAATTCAAAGTTGACAGAAAATGTTATGTTGACGTTTATATTAAAGCATAACACGAAATATTAAAACTGATAAATTTATTTTTTTAAAATAATGCCAGTGTTACATATCATAGAATTAGAAATGTCATCAACATGATATAATAATGTAAGACACTATGGTAGTAAATTTTGATATTTTGCTTAGCTCTATCAATACAAGCAAAAACGTAGCTCTTTAAATAAAGGCTTAAATAGCTAGTAGAGCAGGGCCTAACGTATGATTTTAAATCTAAAACTCCATGGTCACTGATAAAAAGCATTGAATAAGATAACCTACACTTAATGCATGCCACATTGCTGTATAAACAAACGGGGCTTAAATTTAAAGTTTATTAAACACTATTGTAACATAACTGAACACAAAAACCATTAAAAATTGTGTCCTTATTGCATCCTGAGATGATCTTGATTATCCCGCCATGGACCAGTGTTTATTTACTTTTTTATTCCATAAAATAAATAAATATACATTAAATTTGATAAAAAACAAATTTACAAATAACTAACCTGGCCTTCCCATTATATAAATGCACTAAACAAAATGTTTTAACACAGAAAAAGAATAATTTTTGTACAAACACCACGTGCCGACTAACAATTCCAAAACTCGAATGGCAGCGTGCACGACATAACCTCAAATTCAGTTAGTGTTGCCAACAGTTAAAAATTGCAACGAAATGTACTATGTGGACACGAACTTTGTTTATAAACTGGACTGCTCATGAAAATTATTTTTTGATCCCACCCCACCCCCTTTCTGGTCACCATTACGTGCAATGATTTGTATGGCAACATTGAATTCCCTGCTAGTTTCTTTTATTGGTGTGAATGTGTCATGTAGGAATGTCAATTCTATTATTTGAACTAACAGGTTTAGATAATAACTATCTCTTCCTCCAGTATATCAAAACAATAAATCGCTCTTCCTTATTTTAGCGGACAGGTTAAGTATATTCTGTAAAAAAGAGCAGGATAATTGTTGGTGTAAATATTTATATTGAATTTCTGTTTTTAGTTTCCTCAAAATTATAATTTTTCTGTTCAAAGCAATTCCTTTAAAGCTAATTTTTTTTAACGTCTTTTGAAAAGCGTAAACATGTTGCAATGTTATTATTTTTAGATAACAAGCATGGAATGTCAGTTCTTATAAATAAGTGAGAATGTTTTTTCTATGATAAACGTTTATATATTTTATTTTTTACAATAAAACTGTTATTTAGCAAAATTTCAAATAGGCGCCAAAAACAAATCGAGTCTACTTTTTTCTAAATATCTGTTTTGGAAAAGATTGTGGAAATCTGTAGGCATTTTTGTAAATAACGTTAGTATAATATATTATACATCCCTTTTTGGACGTAGAGCGTAAGAAGTTAATAAAAAAAAAAAAGTATTAAGTCAATTATTTTTAATCATGAATTAAAATAAAAGTATATTGTTTAATATAAGGTCTCGAAAGGTCCATATAATCTATCGCAAAGTAATATTTTCATCATTTAAAAATATCTTCGATTAAGTCTTTATTAAAATTATTTTCTCCTCGATACTTTTAGGGAAGTGATATGTTAGGTATTTATATAGGGTTAACAATATTCATAATAAAGTTGACATTCCCTTCATAATAACAGAACTTTAAAGGAAGTAAAATACCATTATGTACTAAATAACTTATATAAAAAAAAATCAACTCCAAAGTGGATAAGGTGTTAAAGTAGTCTATATTTAATAGCTAATCTATCTAAACAAAACAATATTTATTAAGACACTTTAAAAATAAAAAAGTTGTAAATATAAGAGTGGGTTCTTATATTATTATAGTCATTTTGAATCTAAATATATACATAAAGATTTACTAGCTACTTATAATTTTTACACTAGTTCCAACTTTCCATTTACTTAACCGAGGATCTAGAATTAACCTTCCTAGAGTTGAATTTTTCAAATGGCAATCAATCACAGCTTCTCACTGCTTTGACAAGGGATTTTCTCAACACAAATTTCCTTGCTATTTGTGCTAAAACAAAGAATTTTTGTTTTATTTTTTTAAAATAATCAGTAATTAAATATAACTTTATTTTAAATTAATAACATATTCAAACAAAAGGTTACTATTTTATTTTTAGCCAAAACAAATACACAAAGTAATATTTATGTAATTTCCAAACAAGCTTAATATTACTGAAAAATTTCATATCATATGCAATCATTTGTTTCTATTTTAATATGGCATATTGGTTTTTAAACATATAATCATTTTAAATTAATATAGCATACTAGTTTCGATGTTCAGCTTTATATGTCAATGGAACATTAACTTCATGATAAAACGATATTGTTGGTTAATGCACATCTAATTCAGGATTTTTTTGGTAAAGCCAGTGTATGTTATTAAATACAAGTTTAGTTGCTTTAAGATGTTTACATCAAACAGTGCTTCATAGCTTTTTTCAGATAGTTTATTTGTAAGAAGCATACCATAAATTTTTTGCTCATCTTATATAAAACCATTCCAGCTAATTGCTCTGAATAGAGTTACTCATGTGGCATATAAAAGAATTATGATCATGACCAATTTGCTTCAGCCCTTGAATTTGAAGTTTCTTTTCTTTGAGAAAACTAAAACGTTGATAACATTAAAAAATTATCGTACATCGTATCCATAAGATTAAACTTGTTTCCCTTGGATTCACAATTTGACTCTAATTTTAAATAACTCTTATTGAATGCTTCAAAACTTACCAATAAAATAAATTACAATTTACAGGATAAGGTATTTGCATGTCTTACGTTCAAGAATCGCATTTTTTAAAATACCAAAAAAAAACCTTAACATTCACGTTCCTGTTTAAAATTCTCAGTAAAACCTTACATAAAATGTGATAAAATGAATAAAACCAGCAAAATCAAAAATAAATTCTTGTCCGAAAAAAAGTATTCAGTCAATGTCAAAAATATAGTTCACCAGTATAATAAGGGCTATTCTTTTGAGTCATTATCACTTTCACTTCTATCACTTGAAATAATCATGATAACTTCAGCCCAATGACAAGTAAATGCATATTCAAAAGAACATGAAATTATCAGTTTCACTTTGATCAATTGATAATTACTCAAAAGAATATAGCCACAATCTCGGTTCGATAAATTATTTTTTTAATGAAAAAGAGTTTAGAATATCGAAATCTCCGCGAAATCGATCGTGTGAATAGGTTCATTGTTTCTCCTGTAAGAATATTTTACCGGATCGAAAAAGGTCCTATAGTGAGAATCTGCCCTGAGTTTTAAAAAAAATGATCGAACTCTTCAGACAAATTGTACCTAACATAGTACAATGTACTCTCTAACACACTTCAACAATAATGCCAACTATTCCAGTGTTTTATCTTTGTCGTACTTGTAGTAACGGGTAAGTATGTCACACACACGTGTAAAGTATAAAGGGTTATTCTTTTGAGTCATTATCACTTTCAGTTCTATCGCTTGAAGTAATCATGATCACTTCGACCTAATGACAGGTAGGCTATATTCTTTTGAGTAATTATCAATTGATCAAAGTGAAACTGATAACTTCATGTTCTTTTGAATATGCATTTACTTGTCATTGGGCTGAAGTGATCATGATTACTTCAAGTGATAGAAGTGAAAGTGATAATGACTCAAAAGAATAGCCCTGTAAATGCATATTCAAAAGAACATGAAGTTATCAGTTTCACTTTTTTCACTTTGATCATTTCAAAATTATTATAAAGAATACAGCCTAAATGTACTGATCGTAAAAAAACCGAAAATGTCCGACCATGCTATTCGCCATGTTGGGGAAAGCCTACTTATAACAACAGTGAATACGCAAAATTATAAGGGCTAAATATAATCGGTTATCTCCAAGTGACAAGGGTAAAAGTAATTCGCATAGCTTTCCGAATTTGTATCGACATAAGTAGTTGAACGAAACGGATAGTAGAAAGAGATAAAATGGTAGTATTATGTTTTAAACTCACCCAACTGGTCCAATTCGTGTCAATTGATTATAATCTCTGAAGGTCTGCGATATTATTGATCGGTCGTTAAAAACAAGCAATATGTTGACGAACTGTTTCTTCAAAACGTTTTATTTTTTGAAAAAACAGTTGAAATATTAATTAGGTGGTACCCCGTTATATTCAGTATTTTCTAATTTTTAATTAAAATATCCTTAGAAAGTTGAATGTTTCGCAAATTTCAAGTAAATTTGAGATTATACACATACAAAATTATTACACTAAATTCTGTCCATATCTCAATAGTATGAGCGTGCTGATTAAAAATGTTTTCCTATAGCTAGTTCTGATTATGGATTTAACATAAACACTTGTGTCCATACATCCATAACAGCCGAGTATCTTACTTTTAAACAGTTAAGTCTAACATAATTGTTTTCATCAACACAACTAATAAAAGATTTGAGAATGAACAATTTGTAAGATATTTGAAACTTTTCTTTCAATAAGTAATATTAAATTTTAAATTCCAATAATATTAAATGCAACATTTTACTTCGTTATGCTGTGTTCAACACTATATTGCATTAGAATTAAATAAATATTATTATGATTATAATTTATTAGGACATATAAATATGAACCCTACAGGCCAACAAACGAGGTCCTTAAGAATAAAAACCTTAGTTATAGTACATTTGATCTTGAAACCCCTACAAATCCCAGATAGCACAAGATTTCCATTGGATATCCAGAATAGGTACATATAATGTCCTGTATGTCCATGGACTGTTTATGGATGTCCATTAGATGTGATGACCTGTAATCTATATGGACGTCCATATCTGGATGTCCAGCGTAAGTCCATCAGACGTCCATTAATTAAATTTCGGGTTGTCGGTAAAATCGGATACTGTAATATCGGCCTGTAGAATTGTCATTTCTTAACCCGCCGGCCCGCCATGATTACAAAATATCCCTTTAGATATTTTGTGCCCATTATTGTGTTGACGTCGAGCTAAAAAAGACCTTTGGAGTTTTAGTTGAGCTAAAATCAAGTGTGATTTTTATTTGAAGAAGATGCCACCGTTAAAGGTAAGTGTAGTTATTTTTAATTTAATTTTTTTAATTATACCAAAAATTACCGAACGAAACTACAGACATGCCCGACGAAAAGCTGATAATTTAGTATCAAACTCGCACAAATTTGAAAGTGAACAAAATATTCAGTATCAAAACACGTATGTTAAAATATAGCTTTTGTAGCTATACTTTTTCATACAATCACTTATTTAAATGGAAATTACTACAAATAAGTGCAAATATTTTGATAGGCCAATGAATTTTGTATCTTGTTGGTTAAAATGGAGCACAGATAGAGTTGTAAATTTATGTAATAATAAAATTGTAAATTTTAGAGAAAATTCTCTCTGACAAAGTCATTATTGAGTAATCAGTCTAATAAGATTGCTGGCATTAATAAATGTTATCAAAATTTATAATGGAATAAAAGCTATAGCAAATTTGAATAATTATATTAATTTTTTTATGACTATTTTGGATTAAACGCTAGTAAAAGTTTACATTGATGTATATTTTTGTGCAGTATAATTGTTAAAAAACATATAATAAAGTTCAGTTCAACTCTAGGTTTAGATTTTTAATTTATTTTAATTATTTTTTAGATGAATTTTCCAAAGATTGGTCCAAATAAAATTCCTATGTGAAAGCCAATTTGTACCAAATTAGAGAGGCTACTCAGGTAATCTTAAATAGGGAAAAAACAACAAGTATCTACAAAGAATTTTCTGCAGGAGTTCAACTATCCTTTTACTTAAGAAAATAATCAGCTGCCTCAAGTCACATACGATCTTCAGGACAATTTAAACTTTAAAGATGCAGTAAGTTTATTACACTTCTCCTGAAATAAAAGCTGAAACTTAGTCGAGTAATGCTTCTTTATGTGTATGAGTCTATTGATAAAAAAAAACTTAATTTACAGGATTATTTTATATATATTTTTTTACTTTGATTCTTAAAGTCAAAAATATTCTTAGGTTAGCATATGTGGAATTAACGTTTAATTATCTCAATAAAGCAATATAATTTTAGATTTTACAATTAGCGAAAATTGGAGGAAATTATACCTATTAACTTATTAAAAGATATTTTATTGTAACAATGACAGATAGCCTTTCCAAGAATTATACATATGATGGAACAGTAAAGTGCCCTTTAAAGAACTTATGTTCACTATTTGTAGGTAAGTTACCACTTAAATATAAAAATTTGATGAAAAAAATCTCTCTGTTTTATTTGCCATACTTGTAAATAATAAGAACAAATTGGGTGTCAGATTTCACACGTTGAACTCTAGATCCTCTTGTTCTGATAATACCCAGACAAAAAGTGTGTTAAAATTATTTTTCTGGTCTGTTGGTTTAAGCACTCTAAGCAATAACGATGCATTTGGTTATGTATATATATATATATATATATATATATATATATATATATATATATATATATATATTGTATATATATATATATATATATATATATATATATATATATATATATATATATATATATATATATATAGAGAGAGAGAGAGAGATTTAAATTCCTACAAAAACATAAAATACTGCATCATTTAACGTTAAACCTTATTAATTTTCAGCTGCGGTAGAAGAATGGGGGGCCGATAAAAAAACAGCCGAAAACGAGATTAGACAATGGCTGAAGAGAATAAACGACAGAAATAAATCTAGAAAAAAATAATCATTGTAACAATAAAAAGTCTTTATTTAAATAATTGGTATATTTTCTATTACCCAATTGAAATTGTATCTATTACTATGGAACCAGATAACTTATTCATAGCGATCCTTCTACAGCTTGAACAATTTAAATCAATTGAAGCTATATTTTGTAGCACTTGCAATTAGACTAATTATAAAATTTTATATTCTTATATAGTATTGTATTAAAAACTTGACAATTGTAATCAATAAGTGTAATATGTGGATCCAGTTCCTGTTACCTGGTTCGCTAATGTAATTTATATCTGTTTAATTTTTGGGACTAATAGGGCCATCTATGGTTACTTGTTATCGACGTTTTGATGACATGAGTGGTCTGTGTCTTCAGAAGTGCAGATTAATTAGGTACTGTAAGCTCTCGGACCCTAAGCAAATTCTGAAAATATCTACCATTCACGTTAGCGGAACGTCAAGAAGAGGGAACAATAGATTATGACCTATTTATACAAAAAGCACAATACCATCAGATAATATGTCCACAATCGGGCCAAGAATGTACAATATATGGACATCCAAAATTAGTCCTATTAATATCCAAAAATGATCCATACTTGGACAATATATGTAATCCAAAAAGACATCCATGAGTGGGACAATCGTATAGTCCAGTGGATATCCATAGGATGTTGGTGAACAAATTCTGGACATCCCATGGATACCCAGGATAAACGATGGATATCCAGTGGACTGAAGTGTGCTATTTGGGAATCTTTACAAAATAATAAAAAAGTATATTAAAGGTTAAATGTGAGATCTGCTAGTATCATTAATGGAGGTCTTCTGGCTGACCTATGGTTTTGGGCCTTGGTCATATCACAGTTCCTCTATCACAGTCAAGTTTTAGGTTTTCGTTGAAACTTAGTTGTCAGGACAGGAAGTCTTGCAGTAAGAGGCTGGATGTTTAGTGAATTCATACAATAATTGATTGGATGGTTTATGTAGTGGATTTCTAGGATGATGGATTTTGGTCATACCACATAGAGCTGCGATTTCTACAGTTACAAGGTGTATTAGTGCTGGCTTCCTGCAATTACTGTATGTAGGGAGCATGTATTCCAATTAAAGTCAGTATATTGCTTTGTCTATATGAATTGTTTTTCTTGATATGCCTTTTTCTTTGCACATTAGGCTCTTTGTATATATTTTTGTTTAACAGTTCTAAAGTGCCAATTTATGATAATTTTGTGGTCTGTATTTACACCTAAATATTTGACTGATGACTTGGTGCATATTACTTGGTTGTTAAGTACTATAAAATAAATTTAATCCAGGGAAAAAACAAAGATTTTAATGACAATCAAGAACTTCACAACAATAGGGCTATTCTTTTGTGTCATTATCACTTTCACTTCTATCACTTGAAGTAATCATCATCACTTCAATCCAATGACAAGTAAATGTATATTCAAAAGAATATGAAGTTATCAGTTACACTCTTTTCACTTTGATCAATTGATAATTACTCTAAAGAATACAGTCAATAACAACAACAATGACACTATTTTTTTGACTTTTGACGGTAAATTTAACGTTCCGAAACGTCACTTTCGCCAATATGGCGCAGAGCATACTCCAGACATTTTTTGTTTGACAGCTCCATTACAATCTGTCATCCATATTTTATTTTTGGAAATCCGTGGTTTGTCACTACCAAAGATTATTCATGAATCCTCTTTGTCACTACTTTCGACAGTAATTTAGAAAGAGGAAAAAGGGTCTACTCTAGCGTAGCATTCCATTTTTTATTTCAATTTTGTTTAGTATTATGAATGGTTACTAAATACCTCAAATTACAAAATATGTATATAGATAACTCAGATTAAGATTTTTGATTAAAAATTGCATTTTTAGATTTTTTAGCGAAATTTGAATCCAAAAATAAACACCCCCTTGCAACCGTGTTAAAAATAGATCCAATAAATTCTGCCTTCCTTCCATTATCAGGCGTAAAATTAAAACTGTATTATAGTTTGTATAATCAAAACAATTTGCAATACTATGAATGGAATTATCTAATAAGTATTTAAAAACTCTAAAAAAATCTATCTCCATATTCACTGCATGATTAATGCCATCAACATATTTGCTGCGCCACTGACTGAAATAGCGCCATCTAATAAGCAATTTCGAAAAAGCCGCAGGGCGACATCTTTTAAGAATTAATTAAACTTGTCAAACTTCGTATCTCCGAAGTTGAAAAGTCTGGTAGAGCATATCGCTCAGTATTTAGATCGAATGACGTATGAAGGACTCCCTTAACCGGAAATTCAAATGGTAAAAAGCATTTACAACCGATGAATTGACTAAAAACCCCTAAACTTTGATGTGCTGAAAAATTTCCTTTCGGTACAAATGTGAAAATGCAGCAATTAACTTTACATACAATTCGGAAAGAAGTTAAGAGTTCTAGAACCGAAGCGAAAATATTTTTTAAACTTCGCCCCTACATCACGAATTAATTTTAATAACTTAATTCACCTTTAATTTGTTTCTGTAGAAAAATATTGGCGATTCTCAAAGATTCTCACGGTTACCTACAGATGTCTCTGTAAGTACTTTTAGTCGCATTAAAAGACGCATTGGGTATATGCGGTATCTTTTCTTGAACATATGATTTCAAAAAGGGGTTCATGTGTAAAAATATTTGTTTCTATACATGAATAATTTTACTGGCTGATTTTAGCAGAAAACAATTAACATTTAACGTATTCGTAAAATCAATTAAAACTTATTAAAAAGAAAAAACAGTTGTTTTGTCACATAAGAACATAAAATTTACTTCAAATTCCTCCTATTATAGAATTTATGTTCATAAACAGGTTATTCATGATCTAACTCCTTCCATGTTTGTAGAGGCAACTTCCTGCGAAGCCACAAATGCCTCTTTTAGACAGAGATACATCTGCCAACTTTTAGGACGCTAAATATCAAAAAAAAATTCCAAACCTTGCCCTTTTCCTCTCTAGAAACGGAAAGACATTTCATTATTAACATTCCTTACTTCGAATTTATTGGTTTCGTTAGAAGGTTTAGATAACATTTAGAAAATTTAACATATATAAAATAAAAGCAACACTTAATGCTATTTGAAATTTTCAAAAACATTCCTCTATAAATAATTTTATGAGTGAAAAATTTCCCTTTATACAGTTTCAAAATCGAAAATGTATTTAAACATTAAAGAGGTAAAATGGGAATTTCATTATTTAACATCCCGTATATAGGCTATGTACTTTCTGTCAGCTTCCGCGCCCGCGCTGCATACGACGCGACGCACGGCGTCCATTCGAGTTCCGTTTTCCACCGTTCGCGGCGCTACAGTCAACCATGTCCGCCGTTCGATTTTTGGACGCCACGGCTTTCCGCCGCGACGACGGGCCATTTTTTCGATTTTACTCGCGATGACGGCGCCCATACCGCTCTAAAACAAGGGAAAATGGTCGGAATGGCCAGTATGGAGGATCACGAACGGAAAATAGTAATGGAATTTGTCCATCTGTTGGAAAAGTCGAAACAGTTGTTTAATGGGTTAAGGTAAGTTATTTTGCACAATGGGAATTTACCCTAATTTTACCATAATTTTAACTATGAAAAATATTCGTAGCTAAATTGCACATTTAGTTTCACTTGGAAATAGGATATATTACAAATATTTCGAAAAGCAACCGCACACATTTCCCCTAATTATTCTGTCATATATAAAGCACTTTTTGTGACAAAAAGTATATCGTATTTTAAAGTGTAATGTAACAATAAAATCACTGCGTGGATTAGTTGGCTCAGCGGCTTTTTTGCGTGTCTATTCTCTTTGAAAAAATGAAATGAACCTATATCTAATATAAAACAATTTTTTTAATATTAAAAGACACATGTCCTGAATACATATTTAAAAATTTATAGTCATTTTGGTCCTCTTTTATTTAACTGATTTATTGACAAGTTTGATTTTTTATTAAGAAAATTACGGACGGAGCAATTATATTTTCTGATATCCGTTTTTAGCATACATATATAAGAAATAAACTTTTGAAAAAGATGTAAAAGTTTAACAAATTTTGTTAAAATTATTTATAGTAATTCGTTACACTACTAAAGATGATTTATTATTATTACTCTGCAAGTGATACTTTTAGTTATAGTACTTTTTTCGTGATAAGGAGATTTCCAATGGGATAATCAAAAATTAATAGATTTAATGACAGAAATATACACTCTTAAGCAAAATTATGGAAGATTTACAAATTTTCTAAGTCATTAAAACACTTTGGTCTAGGAAGAACAGTGAATTTTATAAATTTTAAATAAATGAAAGAAAAAAATTGGTATTAATGCACAGCTAAAATATATTTACTTTAAATTTAAACGTCATTATGATGGCAAATACTGGTCTTGTTATTAAAATTACAAATATATCCTCCCCAAGGTTAAATTGTTGCTTGTATCCTTCTAGACATGCCACTAAGTATTTTGATTGTATGAAAAATTGTATTTCATGGATATTGTACCATAAACCGAAGCTGTCCCATTGTATTTGGAATTGGAATTCTTCATTATATGTAGCGTTTTAGCTAATCCCCTATGTGCTCTATTGGATTTAATTCAGAACTGCAGAATAAATTTAATTTTGTGATCTGTACCGCATCAAGGTAATTAAACACTAAATCAGCTGCACGTGGTCGAGCATCATTTGTGTATTAATGCAAATCTTTTGTATCCCATACGGCCAATATACCGTAAAAGATTTTCTTTTAATCTTCGCCTCACTTTTGCGCCTTGATCGGGTCTTCATACGAAAATTATAGTCTCTCGATATCTTTTTCAAATATTTGATAATGGAGATTGACTTGTCCTATGATATCTTTTTGGTTATATCTATCCTTCGTCATATACAGCTACAATTTGTGCCGCTTCAGCTTCATTCCAGTGTCTGACTGGTGGAATAGTCCTGTTTGGGAATAGAGGAAAAAGCAAACGCGAATCACTATCATTCACTTTTTGCAATTTTAATTTTCATTAATATGAATAATATAAGATATTTTCATCGAGAATTCTGAAAGAAAATTTCAATTTCCGCTAAAAATTATATGCCAATTTGTATGAAACTAATATTTAATGAATATTGTGCAAATATGCCAATAATTGATATCCAATTCGATCGGACGATCACGTATAACACTCTTATTTTAAAATTTAAATCAATTCTATGTGCAATAAAATTACTTAAAATTCCAATTAATTTTGTCAGGAACATTTAATAACTTATTCACTTGAACTTCTAAAATTATACAACTTACAAATTATGTGTGTCATTAAGTCGTGTTCGTTTGAGTATTTATAAGTGAATAAATTACTACTCAAAGATGGCAATTTTGTGTAATCAATCAAGAACTTGTCAAGTAATGTGCATAGTGGGGAGATATTTTGTAGACTATTTGATTTCTTTAATTAACGGAAATTAATTTTTTTTTTACATGCGTCTCATAATTTTAATGATGATGATATGCATTTTCTATTACTCCGAAATCAATATTAAAATTCGATTAGTTTTTAAAAATACGACAAAAGGTACTAATTTCGGTCATATGAGTAGATTTAAAAAAAAATAAATTGGGTTGAACGTTGTTTATGATTAGTGGGGAGGAGAGTGTCTAAGTGGGGGAGCACTATTCTTTTAAACAGAGGAAAAAGCAAATAACAATCAGTATCACTTATTATTCCATAAATAATTTAATTCACTTTAATTTTGAAATTATGCAAGGATTTTTTTTTTATAATAAAATGCGCTATAGACAATAAATTTCGCTGACATGCATTTAAAGTCAAAATTTTTAAAACAAGTGCATTTATCAGCATACTGGATGTAATTTAAAATTATGAAGTAACAGTGAACATCGTCAGTAAAACAAAACTTCATTGGTAACTGGATCCATTTTAAACATTAACCTACAAATGTACTAATATATTAATTTTAAAACTGTCCTAAGTTCGTAAGTACGTTGCAATAATAAGTCAAGCAAAGTTTTGTCTTCCCTATTTCAAAGCTTTACTTTTAGGTTTATATTTGATATCTTTAATATCTGTATAAAAGGTTTTATTTGTCGACATATGTATAAATTATAACCATGTCATAAGCAAAAACGGCCAAATAGAATATCTAACTCCCATGGCAACTATATCATGCTGTTTTCTCGCCGTGAATTGGGATGTTGACTGTATTTAAATAAAAGTATAATTTTGCCGCGAAACGATAGTTTCCACAATAGAAATCCTAAAAAACACAATATTTCTCTTTATTTTTAAGGAATCTTATTTTTATTTAATAATAAAAATTTAATTAAATCTTCAAGTCACGTGACAACGAACACCAATCAAAATGAATGATGTCACTCCATACTAACGTCATCGCTGGCACTCCATCGTGCTACGGTTATTCTTTTGAGTCATTATTACTTTCAGTTCTATTACTTGAAGTAATCATGAACACTTCGACCTAATGACAAGTAAATACATATTCAAAAGAACATGAGGTTATCAGTTTCACCTTTTTCACTTTGATCACTTGATAATTACTTTACAGAATACAGCCAACGTCATCGCTGTCACGAACTTGACGTATACATTTGTTGGTTTTTATGTCACATTCGTGATCGTTGTTAAGGGTTATGTTGCCTAGTTAATATTTTATAGTTATTTTCATGTATTTTTTTCGAAATTTGCTTACTACTCCCTTTGAAAACCATTCTAAAAAGTTTTCCCATGATGGAAAGTAGATTTATTAAGGCAAATGGGTCGAATTTGCTGAGAATTGATTGTTTTATGGTGGCCAATTTCTTCGCGACAAACAGTAATTTTTGATCTGCTGAATTTAGAAATGTGAAAACTTCCATATAAGTAATATACCAAGGATTGTTATTTCCGCAAACGATAATGAATATATAATAGTAGTCGTTGGTATTTATACGCTCAAAACTAAAATAAAACGAGTAGTACCGGGCTAGCTGAAGCCACATTTTTCTGTTATTTTTCGTACATGGAATGTGAATAAATAACCTTTCAGGTATTTTAATTGTAGTACTTGTACACTGAGGCACAACACTTAAATTAACTTAGAACTAATCTTATATCACAAAAATTACCAAAAAAAATGTATATATCCTTGTCAGTTCACCAGTGTGACGTCAAGACAAGTGACAAATATTGGCGTTTTGCCGGGAAATTTCAAACGGAATTTAAAATTTTTCATTTTTAAAGTACTAGTTGTATTAAATTTTTTAAAAATATTTTCAGTTACATTAGGTACCTATGCTTGGTTTTAAACACTTTTCCAAAAATAGTCAATATCCCAATTTATTTCTAACTAGGTTCAAAGAGTTTCAAAATGGTTCATTCTAGCAAAAAAGTAATGATGTCACATCAAAATTGTTTGCACCTGTTTTAAAACAGGTTTCTAGACATGATTCCAAAAAAGTAAATATGTGCACTTCGTTATTATCGAATTTGAGCGATGGGAAATAGTAACGTCATTTCAAATATGTTTCAAAACAGATCAAAACATATTTTAAACCATGTTACCCCACGAGAAAACACCTTTAAACCTTCCTAGTGAATTTGTCTTTAACAGCCAGATTCACTAAGAAGTTTTAAAACGGCCAGTTTTATTTTGTGATAATAAATATTACATATGTCAACAAATAAATGTTTTTATAGCGATACTAAGGATAAGAACTTAAGGATTAAACCTTGAAATATGTAAGAGAAATGATTGGATCCCAAAAATAAATAAAATTCTCCATTTTTGTCGATTCAGTAATAAAGGAAAATAATTTTATTTTACTTGTATTTGTAAGGTTTAAAACTTGCATGACTGATTGTTGTTCTTGTCCGCGTCAACTTTCTGCTGCCAGTTAAGAACCATTTTAAAGTTAGACCATCTTAGTGAATTAAGAGGTTAATATAATATATATTGTTATTGTTTGCAGAGATTTACCCCAATACGGGCACAAACAATGGCAAGCATACTTTGGCAGGACGTTCGACATTTACACAAAATTATGGAAGTTCCAACAACAACACCGACAAATTTTAGATACAAAATACGGCTTGAAAAGGTGGCAGATTGGCGAAATCGCTTCAAAAATTGGGCAGCTTTATTATCATTATTAGTAAGATTACAAAAAAGAAATAATAAAAATCATATTTTATATGAGTAAAGTTAACAAAATTTTTCTTTTTTTTAGTTTAAGAACTAGTGAAACAAATTATTTGAATGAGGCGTATTCTTTTTACGCGGCTATTCGAGGAAGAGCTTATTATTCTAGAGCGGCAAAGGAAGACAGGTAAGGAAGGTAACATGCGTCATGCATGAACGGAAAGTATTACTTCTTTTGGAGATATCAGGAAAACAAGAAACGCATTTTTGGAATTTTAACTTTTACGCTTTCTAGTCCATACATTACTACAACGAAAGATTTCCAGTAGCAGAAGCAAATATCGAAAACAACTGTTAATTTTCGACTGGTAAGCTATCCTTCAAACGTTTGTATTCGGTTGATATGTTTTACAAGCCAAACGGCTTCGCACTCCCTCCAGGGAATATTGACTCATACCAGGTATACAAAGATACCAAAAGTATAAAGCTCTGTGGACCCTTTCCATGTTATCGGGTCCAAGGCGACGTGCTCTGCTGTATTTCCTACGAACTTTCGGACGATTCGCGGTTGCCAGAACTGCTTCCTGCATTGGTTTATATAGATGCTCACTAAGGTCCAATCCCTTAATGTTCTGCAGAAGGTTCTTTGGTATCACTCCAGTTATTGATAAAATTATGAGAATCGTTTCAACGCTGTTCATTGGCCATTGTTTTTGGATTTGCACTTCCAGATCTCTGTACTGGGTGATCTTCTCGTTGAATTTTGGCCCTAGGTTGTTGTTGGGTACAGGAATGTCGATTAGTGTAGTTTACCTAGAAATTTTATCTGTTAGTATAATGTCTGGTCTATTATGAGCAACTGTCTGATCCGTCAGAACCGTTCGGTACCAATATAACTTGAACTAGTTGTTCTCAAGAACAGACTCCGGATTGTATTTGTAATAAGGCACTTTTCCTACCTGCAATAGGTTTAACTTATCTGCTAACTCTTGGTGGAGTATGCCTTTCCTTATATTCGGTTGCGGCAAACGCTTGGAATCCTCCAGTTATGTGCTGGATTGTCTCTGATGTTCGACAGCCATATCTACATTGGCCATTTTCTACTGGGGGATCTCTAATGAAGAACTTTCGTTAGTTCTTCGTCGGAATAACCTGGTCTTGGATAGCTAACAAGAAGCCCTCCGTTTCCGGAAAGATCTGTCCTGAAATCAACCAGTAGTTCGACGCTGAGTTGTCGACATTGTCCTGATTGACCTCATTTGGATGCCGTCCGTGAAGTGGCTTCTGTACCCAGGTTTGTAACTTCTCTTGGTCTGTTTGGTGGTGAGAAGCAATATCCTATTCCCTCAGCTGTAGCGGCGTTGAATCGTCTGCCTCACATAATGCTCGATGTAGTGTGGAAGAGTCCGCTAACCTGTGGAAATATGAACGTAAGTTTATTATTTGTTGGTCGAGCTGCCACCATCCTCTTCCTCCTTGATGTCTTGGAAGCATTGTACGTTCAATAGCACTCCGATGGTGATGTTTTTGTGCTTTTGTTAGGAGTGTTCTTATTTTTCTTTGCAGGTTTTGGATGTCTGTCCTGCTCCATTTTACAAATCCCAAAGAGTAGCTAAGTGCAAAGCAAGTGTACGTGTTGAGCTCCTTAAACAAATTTCTACTATTTAAGTTAGTTTGTAATACCCGCCGTACCCTCCTGACAAATTCGGTTGTGAATTCGGCTTTCATAGTGTGATGGTCAATTCTTTTAGTTTGTTTCATACCTAGATATTGGTATGTTTGGTCTGCTTCCATTCGCCGGATTTTATTGCGAATGATATCGGACACCATCATGACTTCTTCAACTCGTCTTTGCAGTTTACTTATTCTTGTGCTCCTGATGTACTCCGTCAGTTGTCCTATATATTTTCGAAGATTTTAAATTTTCTTATTTTGAGTTAATTATAAATAAGATTTTGTTTTTAGGTCTGAATTAATGGTAAAAAAGCTTCGCTATTACGCGAGATTCATAGTGGTCTGCCTGTTGCTTAGAAGAATGAAATTAGTTAGAGAATTGATAGTGGAATTAGACAGACATATCGCCGATTACACCAGTACTTACGAGCCGGATGATCAGATCGAATGGAGTCTGGTTTTGGACGAGATCAAAGGATTCATTGCCTCCGATTCATTGGTGTCAGTTTTGCATGCGGATACGAATCCTATTGTTTTATCTCATAGGTAAATTCAAGTTATTTCTAGTATGTATACGAGGGATAAGATATTATTAAACAACGCATATTCAGTTTATTTCTATCATAGTTAGGTATAAACTGTTTCTGTGTTCTCCATAGTATTCACAGACAGTGCAAGATGTACTTTAGATTAAATTATTAAACTTTAGGTTTTACATTTTCATTTTCAGGTTAAGTCCGCTCACAACACCTCCAGTAGAAAAATCTCAATACATGAATTTAACTTTACAAGAGATCCTTATCGTCGGTAGTGCCTCAGAACAAGTAAAATTTTCCGAATTGACAATGGATATGTTCAGAATGATACAGACGTTAGAAAGAGAACCTCAGGAAGATTTTAATCATATTTATGATGCTTCGCCAGCGCCTGGCAGGGTACCTTATGGAGTACCTGGACAAAAAGGGTATGGATATTTATTATGTATAATATGATATAAGGGAAGATGTGTTAAATTTAATATATTTATAAAGAATATAATGTTAAAGTTTTAATCAGTGGAAATACCATTGCTTAGTTTACCGAAGGTTCATAGTACCAAGAAAATACCTGAAAAAAGAAATAAGTTTAAACGTTTACTTTAAAAAATATGTTAAACTGGATCAGTTTATTAATTAATTCATTTCGAAGTTAATACGTAGTAATTTGGGTATAGTTTAAGTTAGCTTCTCCTTGTAGATATTTGGAAAATGGTGACAGACCAACTAGAAGAGAGAATCCACACAAGTACCTGTTATACAAACCTACGCTGAGCCAGGTGTTAGTTTTTTTAGCCAGCGGTTTTAAGGAACTTCCGGCCAATGGTGCTTTATTGTTGTACTTGTCAGCAGACGGGTGCTTTTCAACGTCGAAACATCCGGAAGATAGTAAGTAACATAGCGTTGCACCTGTTTAGAAAACAGGAGCCAATTATTTTGAACAAAGGACTTTTAGGGGTCCAAGGTGTTCTATTTGAATTCACAATAATATCTAAAAAAGAGCAAAAACAAAAAAAACTTAGATTAAAATAATTCGTGAATTGGTAGCAGGCATAATTTGGCATGAAACACAACTAGAAATGTCCCAATATCGTCTTGATTTGCGTGAAGACATATATGACTTGTTTCAAAATCTACCATTCCAAACGAAAGCTTTGTTTTAAAATAATGTGAGAGGCAACTAACGCTTCCCAAAGTCTTATCTACTGCTGTGATGTAAAAATTCTTACAACTTCGTTAGGACTCGAAACTAATTCAAATTAGGAACAAACGAAAGCAACGAAGCCCGTAATCAGAGAGCCTGAACAATTACGCGATTTTTTTATCCACTCCCCATTCACGCACAAAGGGCACGAATTTCTCGTATTCGATTGACAATGTTCAGGAAAAAAACTACCCTCGATATATCGGCTGTACAATGAACATTAAAACTATTTTCCTATTGCCTGTCACAAAGCACAAATTAATTAATTCACCTTGTTATCCAAGCCAGGCCTGGATAAAAGTCTTCTTCAATTATCTCCATCGTCCCCGATTTAAAACTGTCCTTTTCCACATCAGACCAGCATATCGTTTGAAATCGTCTACTCAAAACAGTGGTGGTCTTCCTCTAGTCCTATCCCCATAATAGGGTCTTCACCTTTGTATTTCGTGGTTCCATCTAGTGTCTTTCAATATGGCCTGCCCATTTCCATTTTAGTTCGACTTTTTGCTGCATGGCTATTCTGTTCCTAAAGCATTTGTTTCTCTTTCGATCTCTAAGAGTGACACCAAGCATTTCTCGTTCCATTCTACTTTGAATTTTACGCAGTTTGTCCAAGTTAGACTGTCTGTGCCCCATAAGTTAGTTCGGATAGGTTGCAGCTATTAAATACTTTGCCTCTTATGTCGAGTACTTTTTGTTCTTAAAGCCATCCATTCCATTTGCATTCTCTGTTTTATTTTTGCTATTTGATTCTCCAGGTTCGGCTTGATTAATTGGCCCAAGTAGATGTATTCTCCAACTTTTTCTAGTTGTCAATCATTCCTGGACGTAAGTCATCAGGTTTTCCATTGAGTTTTCTATTAGGTTTTCCATTCTTCCATAGCGGGCATACTGGCCGTCTCTCCATGATTAATCTCCTAAAAATATACAATGTGTCCACAGATCCATCACCGCCATCTAAAGGGTGTTTTTTATAGAGGTATAGAACTTTTAAAAGGAATAAAACAAAGATGAATTTTTTAAATTGACATGAAATTTACTTTATTAGAAAGATAACCTTCTGGCATTATAATTTAAATATGACTTTTGGCATATGACCGCCACGGCTGGCTCGGACGTAGTCTAATCTGGAGGTCCAATTTTCGATGACTTTTTCCAACATTTGTAGCCGTATATCGGCAATAACGCGGCGAATGCTGTCCTCCAAGTGATCAATCGTTTCAGGCTTATCGGCGTAGACTAGCGACTTCACATATCCCCACAGAAAATAGTCTCGCGGTGTTAAGTCGCACGATCTTGGAAGCCAATTCACGGGTCCGAAACGTGAAACTATGCGGTTACCAAACGTTTCCTTCAATAAATCAATTATGGCACGAGCTGTGTGACATGTTGCGCCGTCTTGTTGAAACCACAGCTCCTGCACATCATGGTTGTTCAATTGATGAACGAAAAAGTCAGTAGTCATGGTTCTACAGCGGTCACCATTGACTGTAACGTTCTGACCAGCATCGTTTTTAAAGAAGTACGGACCAATGATTCCACCAGCCCATAAAGCACACCAAACAGTCAGTTTTTCTGGATGTAACGGTGTCTCAACATACACTTGAGGATTATCATCACTCCAAATACGGCAGTTTTGTTTATTGACGTATCCATTCAAATAAAAGTGAGCTTCATCGCTAAACAAAATTCGCTTATGAAAACCGGGATCAACGGCAATCTTGTTTTGGGCCCATTCACCGAATTTACGCCTTGCTAGGTGATCGTGTGGCTTCAATTCTTGCACGAGTTGGATTTTGTAAGCACGCAAACCAAGATCTTTCCGCAAAATTTTCCATAAAGTGAATGGACACATATCCAATTCCTGTGCACGATGGCGGATAGACTGATTCGGGTCTTCCTCTACGCTACGCTCTACAGCAGCAATGACTTCTTCTGTACGCACTGTACGACGTCTCTGTGGATGCGTATTATCATTTAGAGTAAACGTGGTGCGAAAACGTTCCATAGTTAATCGAATTAATTGCTCTGATGGACGATTATGTTGACCGTAAAATGGACGTAGTGCGGATACGTATTTCGAACAGAACCATGATTTTCAAAATAAATTTGCACAATTTGGAAGCGTTGTTCAGGCGTCAGTCTATTCATGTTGAAATGCCAAACCAAACTAAACATAAATCACTTGACAGCTGACAAAATGGCCGCCAGTTAAAAAAGTGTTGCCAACTTAAAGTTCTATACCTCTATAAAAAAAAACACCCTTTATTAAACTTCAATTTTTAATTTTTCGAGAAAAAGTCATTCTTGATAAAAAGTTTTGCTTGCTATCGGATTTTAAGAATAGTAATCTAATGTACACAGGGTGTTCAAAATATTCAAAAATTTAGAATTAATCTTAACTAAAATACTGTTATTTGTAATTTTTTTACAAATTTTATTTAATTCAGTTGTTCCAAAATAGAAACGTAGTTTATTAAAAAATATATGAAAATTAATTTTACCTTTAATTAATTTTTTTAAGCAATGTTGTGAAACCTTAACAGAAAGTTTGCAATAAAAATATAATTATTCCAAATGTTGATCTACTAGTACACATTTTTATAATTTTTTTCATAAACAGGCGTAATCGTATTTGCAATTGTACAGTTGGTCCAATGAAAGAATACCCATGCGTCATCTACGAATCTATCAAAGACAGGTTTGAAACCTGTTCATCTTAATTTGTATAGAAATAATAAAAAGACAGAAAACAAAATATTATTCTTATAGAGCAAGACAGAAAGAAAGAACCGAGACAAATGAATCATTTCGTTTTATGAATACAGATTTTCTTTTGACTTCAATCAAAACATTATTTTATTGACAGTCATCGTTCAGAGTTTTATTCACAACGTGTTTTTGAATAATTCGATCATTCAAGTGAGTTTAAAACAGAGGATTGTTTTATATAAAAGCTATTAATTACTGTTTTTTAATTTGTAACCGGTAAGTATGTATTATTTTTTTTAAAAAATAAACCTAGTCATATTAATATTTTTAATCTTCAAATCTGTAGTCAAAATTCCATATGTAATTTTGATTTGAATCCTCTACTAAAAAATAAGGTCCAATTATTCTTTGACACATTTCGCAATACCAAACATTAACGTTTTTAAATTTTTGACATGAATGGCAATTAAGAATTTCGACCCCGGGAATGAAAAGGGCAGCATATTTTACCATCGGATATGATCTTGACCTCGAGGTGAAGGTTATATATCAAGGGTATTTCAATATAAAAACAAAAAGATCGCAGTATTTTGTGAAATATTTCGTACGAAAATTGTTGGGCGGCATGGGTGCTAAGTGGTAGTGACTTTGAAAATAACCTTGATCTCGACTTATAAGGTCATTTGGAACTCAATTTCAAAATCTGAAAAGGAAACCCCCAATTTGACCCCCGAAAATGGAAAGACCGATCAATTTCACAGTAATTTCATCATCAGATATGACTTTGACTTCAAGGTTAAAGTATAATGTCAAAGTCCTTTTAAGGTCAAACGAAGATCTTCAACGTCATTATTTTATAAAGTGTTTCTTACTAAAGTTGTAAGATTGTAAAGTTGCTATAACATTACCTTGATCTCGATCTTCAGGGATATTTAAAGAAATTCATTCGTTCAGAATTGTTAGCAAAAACAGTACTTAGTACGACTATCTTCATGATTAACTACTTTTAGCACTACCCAGGAACAACGACGTGGACGTATTTGTTTTTGTTCTCTTCGGGGTGCTTTATTTTCGATAAGTCCCCTCGCCTCTTACCATCGAGGTGCTTGTTTTCGGTGAGTCTCCTCGCCTCTCACCACCGGACTGCTTGTTTCTCATCATTTTATATCATCATGTTAAAGGTTTCCTAAGGATTTATTTCAATAAGTGGTCAAAATGGATACTTTTAACTACATTATACATAACTGAGGAGCATTTTAAGTGTTATTTTGGCACAAACATCTCTGATTCGATGCTTCATATTTTTACGGGTTGTTGGGACGTTTTTATAAACTTCACTTTGAAGGATCAAGGTCGTTTTCAAGATCACTACTAGTTCGCCCTTCTTCCACGCTATAATTTTTGTATAAAACGTTTTTCGAAAAATTGTGATCCCACCGAGATATTCCGTTGTCTCCAGATAAATGCTGCATTCTGTATAAAAAAACTGTACTTACTTTTTTTGTGAAAATATTTCTTTAATAAAAAAAAACAAATAAGAGCATTTTATTTAAGATTAATTCTACACTTTTGAATATTTTGAACACCATGTATATATCATTACGACTTTGATCACTGTTTTGGAAATCCGAAAGCAAGCAATTTTTTTATTATTAAGAATGACTATTCCTCGAAAAATCAAAAATATTGACGTTTACTAGAGTGAGATACCCCCATTCATGGACACACTCGTTTCTAAATCTGAAAGGAGATTTTAAAAAAGCTGATAAAAAGTTTTTAAAATCACCTAGAAACTTGTAGGCCGCAATGTATGAATTCTGAGATGAATCTGTGATCCACAACTCTTGTATTTTTAAAATGCTCCGTTAAGAAATTCAGTGTCATTTTTTTTTACTAGAAAACGACAGGAAAGGGACCGTAGTCTTACGCGGTGTGATAATTAAGTTCTGGGAATTTAGTTATAACTCAGGAACTAGCAACACTGCGTCGTTCGTCAATATTTGTCTAAAGAGGGGAACCTTCCTTTTAGTTTCAATCTAAGATTGAAGTCGATAACACGTTTGGTTTGTGTTTTATGTGAATTTTTCGAAAGTAACTTTTTTAGTGGCGTCGTGAAAATGAGTGACTCACATTACAAGCAACGTGTTGTGATTCAATTTTTAGTGAAATCTGGCAGAAACCCTCGGAAATCCTCCGAAAATTGCAGGTGGTGTACGGAGATGAGTGCATGTTGATAACGCGCGTTTTTGAATGGGCGAAACGGTTCAAGGAGGGGCGTGAATCGGTAGAAGACGATCAACGTGAAGGAGCTCCAGTCACCTCTCGTACCGACGCGAATGTCGACCCTTTGTGCGCGATGATCATGTCTGACCGGCGCCTAAGCATTCGTGCGTTGTCTGAGTTAAGCATGAACCAAGAAACTATTCGTAAGATGTTACACGTCATTTCGAACATGTGAAAGATTTGCGCAAAGATGGTGCCAAAAGTTCTCAACCATGAACAGAAACAAATGCGAAAATCGATCTGCGAGGATTTGTTGTCCCGCATTCGGAGAGACAGCAGAGACTGGATGAGTCGGAGATGAAACCTGAATATTTGAGTATGATCCCTAGACCCGTAAACAAAGTCACCAGAGCGAGGATGTCCAAGTCGCGACTGAAGGCAATGTTGATCGTTTTTTTTTTCGATATCCGCGGCCTCATTCATCATGAATATGTTCCTGCCGATCAGACAGTGACTAGACAGTTCTATGTTGGCGACCTGGAGCGGCTGCAGGTACGCAACGCTCCGACCCATTCTTCGTTCACTGTGTATTGTTTTTGGCCAAAAAAGGCATTCCAACGTTGCCTCACCCACCCCATAGCCCCGATATTGCCCCTGCATCTTTTTTTATTTCCCAAGGTGAAGTCGCATCTCAAAGGCGGCGTACAGGAGGTCAAAGAAGCTGTAAACATAATGCTGAACGAGTTAACTTCGGAGGATTACCAAGAGTGCCTCCAGTCGTGGGAGCAACGTTGGAATCGTTAGAAAGAGACTATTGTGAAGGTCGAAAATAAAATTTTGCCATAAACTTAATTTGCTTGTTTTTTATTATAAATTCCCGGAATTTAATTGCCACACCTCGTAAACCTTAAAACGAACAGAAAATAGAAAAAAAATGAATATACGATGTCGCCCAGCTCTACATGAGAAACAATTGTTTGAAGATAAATAGGGTCACGATTGACTTGCAACTAATCAATAACAACAGGCTCTATTAAAGATGATATAAATATATTTCATAGTGTTTCATGAATATAATGGAATACTCTAGAAAAAGGAATATAAAAATTTCAAAAGAACAAACGCATGTTGTTTAGCTGATTAATTTTAGAACTAGTTTAATCAATCGCAAGTTTTTTTTTATCGTCAAGTAATTGTCATTTTTGTTATAAATATATAATTTTTTAGTGGGATACGATTTGGGCGGCATCCTGACAAGCAGTAAGCGAGATGGTGAACATAAGAAAACCAAAGAAGTACACTGCCTATACCCCGGTGACCTGTATCCATTCACGAGACGTCCTTTATTCGTGATAGTGGACTCTGACAATAGTTTTGTTTTTCAACACATTCCTAGGTATTTCGGACAACCGCTAGTAACTCTAATGTCGCCTCAAGATACACCTCCTGCCTTCCAAGGTAACAAATATATCAATTAATATACAGTGACTCGCAGAGATACTGCATCATATGGGAAAAATTTGTCTTTAACCTTTCAAAAGTCAAAATATAGCAGATAGTATCTAAATATTTTCAAACCAAAATATAAATAAAAATATATTTGAAAAATCTTCTCATATAACGAGTAGAGACAAAAACTTCATTTTTGCAAAAGTAAAGAACAATCAACTTTTCCTCTACCCTGTATTCGGGGTTTTTTAGAATGTGCTATATTATTATTTTTTTAAAAAAGCTTGATCTGTCACAGGCATTTGACATTAATGATCATAAGTTCGAAAATTTCTAAACTCGCGCCATTTGTTTCTTCTATTTATAGGTATTCCTCTGGGTGTGTATATTAGTATGCCAATGATACGGGGGACTTCTCTGGATCATGTCAGGAAATTATTCACTTATGAACATTAATTTGCTGCTTGCTGGGTTTTTCTTGTATAGTCTGTATATATTCTATTTTACTTTTTAAATTAGTAAATGGTGTATTTAATTTATTATGGGACCTGGGGCATACGATAATATCATGCTTTTTTAAAATGTGTTTTATTTTTTCTGACAACTCACCAGTGTAAAGTAATGCTACATATTTTTGCTGTTTATGTTCTATGTTTCTTGTTATTAGGTTATTATAAAATTTATATCTTCGTTGATTAATTATTTCGGTGATAGTCTTTTCATTGAATTATTATCTATTAATGTCCTTTTCACCTTTTGCCTTATTCTTGGTCGGAATTCTGGAGACGTTAGAGAGATGGCACGATCAGACAGACCGATTATAACACTATTTTTTTGAGTGATATTTTTCAAACGATTTGTCGTTGATTGCATAGCAGCCGTGCCACAGGATGAAATCAATAAAATTCTCCAAGAGCTTAACAGTTTCAATGAAAAATTACAGTTCACGTCCGAAACAGAAAATAATAATAAAATAAATTTTCTAGATATGACACTTATACGCAGAAAAAATAAAATTTTAACTAAATGGTACACCAAACCAACTTGGTCAAGTAGATATCTGAAATGTTTCTCTAATCACTCAAAAACTTAAAAAAAAAATAGTGTTATAATCAGTCTGTCTGATCATACCATCTCTCTAACGTCTCCAGAATTCCGACTAAGAATACTGCAAAAAGTGAAAAAGACTCTAATTAAATTTCAATGAAAAGACTATCACTAATATAATTAATAAACGAACACATAAATTTTATAATAACCTAATAACAAGAAACATAGAACACAAACAGCAAAAATATATAGCATTACCTTACACTAGTGAGCTGTGAGAAAAAATAAAACACATTTTAAAAAAGCATGATATCTTATGCCAGAGGTATTAAATACACTATTTACTAAATTAAGGAGGTAAAACAACTCTCATGAATAAATCAAATGGGCATGACGAGCCAGTTACTAAAGAACAGATTGAACGGCCATAAATATATGAAAAACGCCTCAGCAGCATTAAACAAACACACACAGGACGAAAAACATATCTTCGATTATAACAATACTATAATTAAAAACAATTACCGAAAATTGCAGATAAAGTAAATTAAAAAAGATAAAAACACTGTTAACGACAGAACGGATATAAGAAATTTGAGTCAAATTTACACCAGCCTAATTTAAACAAAAATATTAAGTATTCGATCCTGTTAATATACATGAAAAATTGAATATCCTCTTAAACATAAAATTAAATGTATACGTTCTTTCGTTTTTTTTTTGGTGCATTGTAAAATATAAAAAATAAAACACACTCACATTCTGTGTATCCTTAGTATATAAATAGACGATGTAAAAGTTTCATTTCATTATTAATAAATAAACGAAATGTCAAGGTGTGTACTAGCAAAATTAAATACTTTTATAAAAATTTAAATAGGGTTTAATGTGTTTTGATCCATGGAAATTAGACTCAAAAAGAGCCGTTTTGGGAAAAGAATATAACTAGCGATTTTATTGCTGAAAAGGGTATATTTTGGCACTACTAAAAACATACCTCGATGGAAATTCATACGGTCCATGGCTTACAAAATGGCGGCCCAAAAATGGTCACTTTTTTCAGTTTGTCCAGTTTATCTTGAAAAATAAGGGTTGTATGAAAAAATTCAATTCAAACAAAAGTTATAGATAATTGAAAAACCTATCGATTGATATAATTAAAGTTATAGGTGGCGCCACTAGTTATCGAAATATAATTTTTTTTCTCGGAAAATTACATTTTTTAAAATTTATAATTCAATGATATTTATTAATTAACTATCGCTTCAGAATTCTAGGAAATGATAGATATTTTTATCCCAAAAAAGTGTTTAATTCAAAATTTGTGAGATGAATAGTTTCCGAGAAAATCGAGCTCAAAGTTGAAAATTCGATGTCCATTATTATCCTTCCTAATAAAGATACAGCAACCAGGTTGACAGCAATTTGTTTGAAATGACGTATATTTCGAGAAAATTGCGAAAAACAGTTTTTTACACTCGAAAAATTGCATTAACTTTTTTGTCAGTGTACGTCTATTAGATTTAGATATATCATTTCCGACCTCTCGAAAAAAAAATTGTTTTTACGATAAAATTTACCTTTTTTAAAAAAAAAATTAGCAACGTTGCGGTTTATAAATATTAAGGGCTGAAATTTACAGAAGACATTATTGCATACTTCTAGTTTATCGAGAAATTTTTCGGTTTCACGAAAAACATCCCTGTAAGATCTATGGACCTCTGAAAACTACCCACAGAATCTATCCGACGGTAGTCAAATCGCGCGGATATAGCTAGGCAGCCCTTATTTTTCAAGGTAAACTGGAAAAACTGAAAAAAGTGACCATTTTTTGGGCGCCATTTTGTAAGCCATGGACCGTATAAATTTCCGTCGAAGTATGTTTTTAGTGATGCTAAAATATACCTTTTTCAGCAATAAACTCGCTAGTTACATTTTTTTCCCTACAAAAGTTTATTTTCCATGGACTATTTGTTTGTTTTTTAAAATTGTACATATGTTCTTGTATAAAGGTTTTTAATTACATAAAAATATTTCTCGGAGGATAAAAAAATAAAAAGACAAAAATTTTTGAAGATGCCTTAAATAAAGGGCGAAACGTCAAATTGTTTTGGATCTTTTGTTAAATAAAGAACCTAAACACAAGAAAAAATAAACATATATATTTATTGCAGCAGCACCACTAACAATATTCATTTTAACTTGGATTCATACAATTTCACTTACAGTATGACTGACTTTAAAATTTACACTTAATCTACTTAATTTGCTCACTACCTATTACTTATGGGTATGGCTTTGCTCACTACACTAAAGAACAGAGGGCGCTTGTATTTATATCTTGATTAGGATGCAATTTGTTTGTTCTCCTGCTGTATCAACTTTTTATAGACGCAGTTCAACTGTTCTCATACTATATCAATTCCCTATAAACACAATTTGTCTGTTCTCATGCCATATCAGCTTTCTATAGAAAATAAGATATTATTCAGCACTGCCTATCTTTCCAGATTTGTTTGTTAACATTTGACGAAAGTGTTTGATATTTGAATAAAGTCAGCGGTTTTACTAAACACCTGCATCAGTTAGGAAAAACAAATGTAATTGCTCTAAGAGTTATTTACTGCACTTGTGCAAGATCAGCATTTTGTAGATAAACAACTTAGAGTATTAATATTTTACTATAACATCCGGGGATCGCCCTTTAGCAGCACCTAGCAGAAGTAAATGTGAATACCAGACTGTCCACCATGTGTCAAGGGCAAATTCTTCAGTTTTTTGGTCGTATGGCTCGATGAAGAGCAAGTCTTGAAAGGCTAATTGACACTACCTACGTAACAGGACATTGATCAAGAGATCGATCACCTACACCATGGTCTGACCAATTTCAAAAATTCACCAATATCTTCTTTTACGAATCCCTTAGAACTACCTTTAATTGCGCAGAGTGGCAAGAAATAATAAAAATCTATATCAGACCACGATTCTCAGTAATGAAGTAATAACAATACAGAGGGAGAGAGTAATGTATATCAAAGAATCTGCAAACTTAAGATTTTTGTTCTAAATCAACGACCGTTATCACTAGAAGCAGGGATGATCTTATTATCGTTCAGTAAAAATATATAGATTACTATCATTAAATATAGCAGATCAAGAAAGGCGTGATACTCAGGGTCGTTCCTAGACCCTTAGCTGCCAACGTACAAACTCAAATAGGGGCCCTTTTTACAAATCTTATACTTTAACTTCTTAAATTAATTACTTCTAGACCCATGATGTATGCTATCAGCTACTTGGGAAAGTCAACTGTATAAACACATGCTTTGAAATTAAACAAGTATTTCGTATACTGGGGGTTAGACCTAGTATGTATGTACGTGCCAAGTAAAATGAATAGTTGGTTACATTTAGCTCCTTTTTTTTACGTCGGTTGATGATCATTTAGTCGGCTCTTTTTGTCCGGCCATCATATCCTCGCTAGAACCGAGGATGGACTTTTAAGAAGTTTTACAACCCCTTATTTTAAGTCTGTATATTTATATGTTCGTGCTCATTGCTTTTAAACCATTTATTTCATTTAAAAAAACTTGTACGCTTCTTAAAACATTGTTGTAATATTTGAAGATGATCTGTTAGCAATAAATAAATGTTAATTCTTCCCATTTGGTATAACATCTCTGCCGGTCACTATATAATAATTTTGTAATTCCTTCAGCAAGCATCAAAATATATACAATAAAATTGTATTCATTAAAGGAAATTAGATTCCTCAATGTATTACAGGAATAGAAAATATACATACAACCCTAAAAGAGAATTGGAAATAACTGAAAATAATATTTATTAACTACATTTTATTGAAAATTCTAGACCAGCAACACAATGGCTCCCTCTTCACGCTGTTCTTGCACTCACCACTAACCGCCTTTTGCTATTGTTGCAACATCACTAGTATAGCTATTCATCACTGGGAACGGTGCCAGTCGTTCGTAGATAGATTCGTTACTGAAGCGTCGAGATTGTTCACCAGATCAAGACTTGGTAAGTTAAAAGACAAAATTTAATTTTGTTGCCCATCCAGCCCTATTTATTTACTTATCGCAAAACACTTCCCTAGATATCTCGTATCTACAATTCTTCGGCGATGACTTCTTACGATTACTTCTTCTCCGATACGTGTTTTGCGATGTGGTACTCCATCTTCACAGAGCGTTTCGGGGAAGACAGTTTCGACCAAGATGCCAGCCACCGCTTCCAGATGCTGAACTTCTCGAACACCCGTCGCTACAACACCTAGTGCTCGATCTGGCGACGCACTTGGAGGTCAGGACGCACTTTTTAGAGGGACACGAACTCGAATGATCCAGGTGAGCTTTGCCAATAGTTCATTATTGAAAATGTATGTACAAATTAATTAATTTGCAGGTCTTCCTCCTCATGGATATGGTTGGGATTCAGAACTAAAAACTGGACATCCACACTGAACACCCATGAGGATGGAGGGGGGATTCCCCGAAAGCATCTTAACATTCCACACGTCGGCTTTGCCGCTCTAGTGATTTTTTTCGCAATCGCGCGCCTTTTTACAGATTTTACCAGGGCCCTCCAGAAAGTTTCGAACCTTACCGGGGCCTTGCAAAAGGAACTGTCCGGGACCCTTCAGAGAGTTTTCGATTTGAGCGACAACTTGAAAAAACTTTGGACATTCGACGACGGTGCGAAATACAAATCGAGTCAGAATGTTTCGACGTTGGAGAACGTTCTCATGGTTTAAGCAGCTTTCGTATAGACTTTTAAAGAATTTTTAAATACGGTGATAATACTTAAAATAAACTTAATCTACTACTTGAAGTAATGCGCATTGTAACATTGCAGTAGTGTTTTTTTACTATTTTGAGCTTTTATGAAAACTACGATAGTTAATCTGATCATCGGTATCCTTTTCTACTAAATATAATTAAAGAGAGACCATCTGCAGAATAAATTAAAAGGTTCACAGTTCTTGTAAAAGTATTTTATAAGAAAGCTTCAAGTTTAATCCTCATTAGGTTGAGCTAAAAATAAAGTAAATACAGTATTTCGTTACGTAAAAGTATTGAATAGTTAGACATAATTATGTATATTTTTAAAGTACTTTATTTTAAAAATTGTACTTTTCTACACCTTTGGATTAAAGATTTATGTATCCTAGTTCTATTTTGAAACATATATCCCAACTAGTATTTTTAGTTGTTGCTACCAGGCAAAGTAGCGATGTGGTGGATATGGTAGCACTATACACTTTTAATGCTTTATTTACATATAAGTTTATCTACTTTATTTCCATTTAAAGCTAGCAAAGTAAAAAAAGATCCATCAGAAAGTTTCAGTCTAATACGTCATACTGAAGCAAGCATTCTATATTTAAAGGTTGTTAATTGGGATGTTGACTGTATTCAAATAAAAATATAATTTTGCCGCGATACGGTAGTTTCCACAATAGAAATCCTAAAAACAATATTTTTCTTTATTTTTAAGGAATTTTATTTTTATTTAATAATAAAAATGTAATTAAATCTTCTTCGAGTCACGTGACAACGAACACCAATCAAAGTGAACGATGTCACTCCATACTAACGAAATCGCTGGCACTCTGTCCTGATCCGGTTATTCTTATACTTTCAGTTCTATCACTTGAGTATCATGATCACTTCGACCTAATGACAAGTAAATGCATATTTAAAAGAACATGAAGTTATCAGTTTCACTTTGATCATTTGATAATTACTCTAAAGAACTTGACATGTAAATTTTTTGGTTTTATGTCACGTTCGTGATCGCTGTCAACGGATATTTTGCTTGGTTAATATTTTATAGTTAGTTCCATGTAATTTCTTCGAAATGTGCTTACTGTTCCCTTTGAAAATGATACTAAGAAATTTTGTCGAAGTGGGGGAGGGGGTCACCGACATTCACGTTCCTAATATACAGGCAGGGGCGAGTCTTATTTTCGAAGCTCTTGGGGAGGGGGGGGGGGCGATCGCCACCGCTACCGCTCTGGAAATTTTTACCGGAATATCCTACCGACATTTTAAGTAGACAGTTGTTCTCTGTGTATTTGGCTGTCGATTCGTTGTAGCTCCGCTAATGAGACCATTAGGCGGTCCAAACTTATATGGAGAGAGAACCTGAGTGGAATTAGCAGAGAATGAGACCTCTGCCCCCTTTCTTAACGGATATATATATATATATATATATATATATATATATATATATATATATATATATATATATATATATATATATAGGCCACGACTGGAGAGAGCGAAGAACCCATTAGAAGATCGTCGTCATGGGCGTAGAACTTGGCCTTTACTTAAAAGTGATAAGATGGTTTGATCTGATAATGTTGCATCATTTGGAAGTCTAGCTTTAATCATGTTTAGTGATTCCCCTAATGACACATTAATATAGAGATTTTCTATATTAAAACTCTATTGCCTGGCTCTAGATTAATGCTGCTAATAATATTCATAAAATGGGTGGAATTTTTGGCAAATGTGTTTGTTTTATCTTCTAAAGACTGGGATTTTGAAGTGAAACTCCGCTAGTACACTTGTTGGGAATCCTCTGGAGCCTGTTATTCGATAGTCCGTAAATATGTGATGGCTTACTGTAGTGTGGTGAGAGAGAGCACCGAGCGTAGTTTTTCAGATATATAGTTATTGTTTTTCTTTAGTGTTCGGTAGATTTTGGACACTATAGATCTGGTTGAATCACGAGACGGCAATCTATATTTTCCTTCTTCCAGGATATCTCCGACTTTTTGGTTGTATCAGTTGATACATCCATACCTAACTTTACTATAAGAAATATTATAATTTGTTTATTTTTTGCAATTTCTACGAAAATTTTGGCCCACTCTTTATTGTACTGTTTCTTTAAAAAATTCCTTATTTTTTTTTGGAAATATAAGCAAGGCGGTAATCACCTACAACTTTGCCACCAGAAGATGGTAGAACATTCTAAAGATTTTATAGAAAGACAATGTAGTCCAATACCTCATAGCAATGAAAACTTGGTACTTGTGACTTTTAGTTGAAACTTTCTAATATCGTTAAATTGTGGCTTTGCTAACAATAAAGTCAAAGTTACTCTATAGAAATGGCCACTTAACTACAAATGCTAGTTGGGTTGTGTCTACTTGTACTGCCTTAACGTTTATGTTCCACATTAGTTAAAAATTTATATTTAACATTATTTAAACTTAGGAAATTGGTTGTGAAAATTGCAGACTATAAGTAAAATAACTTAGACAATATATTTATTTGGGTTCAGAGCTGGGAATATATCAGGGAAAAACAATACAAGATACTTTTTGTAAAAAATCTCTTATCAATTATTCAATTACTTTTTTTAGTTAAAAATACATCTGTATCTAAAGATATTTCGGTACCTAAGATACTCAAAAGTCTCTAATGCGTCGAGATATTTGGTTAATACTCCTTTATTATATGACAATATAGTCACAAATACTCTTCAAAAAATGTATTAATTGGTACTTTTACTTTTAAAAAATACTGGGTTTATAACTACTTTCGTAAAATGTGTTCAGTGTCTTGTCAGTTCTTCCTATTTTCTACCTTTGAAAATATATACTATATTTTAAATGGACTTCAAAAAATAAAAGGTTTTCAGTTTAAAGTTAATACATACAGAGTGTTTTTTGAAATAACTCTAAATTTCTTGTCGTTTTCGTTCCAAATATACAGTGCAGGCAGAAAAGTCTGTACCGTGTGGAATTTTTTTTTATTTCTTTAGTTTAAAAAAAATTTATAGTATATTTTCGTATAGTTAGAGACTGAAAAATAATCCGAAATATTTGCCATATCGCACTGCCCCACTCTGCAAATGTAATTTTAAACGTCCGAAAATGTCAAAAAAAATCATTTGTTCAAATTATTTCAATGGATATTCTAAATTCAAAATTTGGTACAAACACTTTATAGCTGATTCATTAAGAAAATTTAAGACTTAGACCCGACCTAGTTGCTATGTAAATTAGATCTTCTAGTTGGCCAGTTGTGTTTTGCTTATCACATTGTTAAGGTGCGTATAAATATAGCGAGCTGCGACCGTGACGAGGCTGCCGCGATCCCCTTTCAAATTTTGCCGACTCAATTAAGTCGAGCGCCAGCAGCGACAAAGAAGATGATAAAAGCGTCTGGGATACAACAAGCCAATTTCATCATATTTCTCGTGTCGTCGGTCTCGCTGCAAAGTAAATTTTTTCGAAATAGCGTGCCATAAAGCCGTCCAACTAGATAAAGAATCTTTCTGTTCGCACTAAAAACCGACAGAAAATGGATCACTGCAAGCCTCGATCCCACGGCTTGCCAACAATAGAAATCTATGAATCTTCTTTGACGCCTGCCGCCGAAGATGTTCAACTTCAATTGAAATTGGATAAATTCAAAGGAAGATCACGACCGGCTTGTCACAGGCTCGGCTCGCTATATTTACTGCCCTCGATTCAAGAGTTTTAAGCTCAGGTGCATCAAACCCTGAGTAACTCCGAGCAAATCTGAATAAAGCGGTTAAAGTGTTAATTTGAACGCTAAATAACCTCCAAATTATTTTTTTTTTTTTGGAATTTGTGTTTTTAATATGCATAGCAAAACATATTGAGGACAAAAAGGTAAAAATATTATTTTATGACTTATTAGTTTTGAGTTTTGTCTGGTGTCATGGCATTTTTGGCAATAAATATTTCACAATTCGTTAAAAAAACTATGTCCGATATTTTGTGAAATAATCTTATTTTTATGTCTCCATTTCACGTATAAAATGTTTTTTTTTTACCCAAAAATAGCATCTAAACATGATAACTGATAGCTGTTAGGGCTTTATGCCCCAAATATTTTTATTGGTGCTTGAGGGGTAAGGGGAAAGCAGATCTGACAAGCGTCGAAGCATAATGCACTACTTGAATAAAGCAAGCGCTTCTTGCACCTGTACAGCTCCGAGCTGTTCATGCCAATGAATCGAGGGCAGTAATTTATATGCACCTTTAGAATTTGGATTACGTATGTCAATAAATAAACGTTTATATGGAAAAATTAGAGATAAAAACCTAGACGTAAAGCTTCGGAACCGGTGAGAGAAAGAACTTTTTACCGAAAATAAACTAATTTTTTTATTTTTGACGGTTTGGTAATAAATATAAAAAACTTTTTATTCTTATATATTTTTAAAATTCAGAACTCGCTGGATTTATTATTGCATTTGCCAATTTATGCCTTCTACTGTCAACTTAGACCGATTTTAAAGTCAGACCATGTTAGTAAGTAGGGAAGTTAAGTCTTACATTTTTGATTTTTTCCCAAAAAAACACTGTATTTTTTCCAGTATATATTTGTCTTGAGTTTCAGATAAAAATTGACTACCACTAAAATAAAAGATTTCGTTAAGAAAACGGTCTTTATGAATTAAAATAAATTCAATTTTTTTCTCCGTAATTTACTTTTTTAAATAATTAAAGAGATTACCAAAATTGACACTTATTCCAGTTACTTATGTCATGTAAAGCCTAAAATTTGCAATTGTTTTCTAAACCTACTTGTAAATTTATTTAAGTTTAAGAATAAGCATATTTAATTTTAGCAATTTTAGGGAAAATTTTTTTGAAAAGTTATATTTTAGGTACATAATTTGTACCAATCTTAAGAAAAGCGGTATTTTCAAGCTTTTTCGCTCATTATGACTGAGAAATGAATATTTTTAGTATACGAAAATTTGAAAATAGGCCAAGAATGTCATCCCATTTTCTTAACGAACTCTTGGAGTTTAGCAAAATATATCTCGTTATAAAAAACAAATAATTTTTACATGGAAATATAGGTTTTTATCTGAAATTCAAGAGAAATACACACTACAAAAAATACAAATATTGAAACAGAATAAAAGTTATCATTTTTGTACCAAAATATGGATTTAGCATATTCGTAGAATAACTTTTTCTTGACATTTTCGACATTCCAAATCTTAAAATGACATTTAGCGATTGAAACAAATACGATATGTCAAATATTTTAGATTATATTTTGGTTTCTAATGATACAATTAAAAAACACAAAGATAAATTTAGGAAAAATTCCCAATGCTGCACACTTTTCCGCGGGCACTGTATATGTATATGTAATTGTAGGTTTTCGGGCATCCCGTGTATGTGCTGAGTGCCCCTCAGAGCTGTAAGGCAACTCTGGGATGCCCGAAAACCTTCGATTACACATCACACCCGTGAGAATATCCGACATAACATTATATATATATATATATATATATATATATATATATATATATATATACAGGGTGTCCAAGATAAGGATCCTAAGCATGGGGATCTCGGAAACAGTTGGAGATACGAGGTCGGTTAAATTAGAGAAAAGTTGCGCAATTTAGTGCTAAATTAAACGCAGTTAAAAAAATTTAAAAATTTCAAACACTTCCGGAGATTTCCGGAAAAAAACGAAATTTGGCAAAATCGTTTTTAATTTTTGCAGGCTTTATTTAAAGAGATATCCGAAAATAAAAGGTAGATTCTCATTGCCACTTTTTATTTTTTATAATTTGGTCTAAACAAAATTTAAATCCGACGTTTCGTTTCTGAGATACCATCATGAACTTTCATTTTTTATATGGAACAAAAAAAAGTATCCCATGTATTTGATAGCATTTTTTATTACAAATTCAACGGTGTATCACACTTGCATATCAAGTGTGTAGTTCATTGGCTTTTATAAAACTGATATACCTTTCTCTCTCGCTCTCACGGAGCTCTTATGGAAAGTACTTGAACTACGTATTCGATATGCAAGGGTGATACACCGTTGAATTTGTAATAAAAAATGCTATCAAATACATGGAATACTTTTTTTTGTTCCATAATAAAAATGAAAGTTCATGATGGTATCTCAGAAATGAAACGTCGGATTTAAATTTTGTTTAGACCAAATTATAAAAAATAGAAAGTGGCAATGAGAATCTACCTTTTATTTTCTGATATCTCTTTAAATAAAGCCTGCAAAAATTAAAAACGATTTTGCCAAATTTCGTTTTTTTCCGGAAATCTCCGGAACTGTTTGAAATTTTTAAATTTTTTTAACTGCGTTTAATTTAGCACTAAATTGCGCAACTTTTCTCTAATTTAACCGACCTCGTATCTCCAACTGTTTCCGAGATCCCCATGCTTAGGATCCTTATCTTGGACACCCTGTATATATATATATATATATATATATATATATATATAAATGCTGTTAATTTATATTTTATACTTGTAAGTGCAACTTTTTAAGTCGGCTTGATTAGAAAAATAATAATTTATAAAAATTATTATGTCCAGCAATACCCAGCCTCCCCTATATTTTTATTTTAAATTATTTTTAAAAGTATCATCAAAAATTTTTAAAAAAGTATTTTGTATTTAGATACTTTTATAAAGTATTCTTCCCGGCTCTGCTCGAATAAACGAAGAAAAATCTAGATTTTCGTAACGCAATGCACATTACTTCTTCCAGCTCAAAGGGGAGCACAGCGTCTTTCACAAAATCCGTTCACTTAAGGTCGTCTAAACGCGGTTTTTTTAAATGACGATAAATTTAAAATTAAATGCAACTCAAGTTAATGCAATTATGATTAATTAACTTAATTTTAATTAAATTAATTAAATTATTTCGTGCTGTATATTTCCAACAAACTATATGCAAGTATGTTACAAATTAATATTATTTTTCGTTTTAAAATATAGGTATTATTGAAATTACTATTAAAAACGTTCTTTAAATATTTGTTTTGAGTTTCTTTTAACTAAGCATTTCCCATTTCCCACTAATAAACTTTATTTTCGGTTTGTTATAATTTTAAATATAATTTGTGTATGATCGGGAGGAATAACATCGTTTATGATTCTAAAAATTAAAGAAGCCTGATCTTGTTGATGTGGAAGTTTTGTTTTGCATATGATATTGTTAAATTCTGTACTATAGATGTCTATAAACAAACCTGTTTATAGGAAAATTAGGAAAAAAAAACTAAAAATAAAGCCTTGGAATCAATAAACGCAATAGCTATCGCCCGAGAATACATGAAATTTCCCGTTTTTGCAATTTTGGTAATTTAATTCAGGTTCAAACCTTGGTTCTTTTGTGATTTTAAACCCTTAATCATCAATTTAGCTGATATTAGTGAATTAGGTGGTAGTTTTTTCAATTGAACTAATTTGGTGCACTCGATCGGATTAGATGTTAAATTAACTCTATATTTTTCTCTGCGCGCCCTAGAAACATCTGAATATGTTAACTTTATCAATAAAGGCAATCAATTACCTCTTTCAAGCAAAAAGAAATGGAACATAGATTAAACTGAAAATTGATAGATGGCGCCAAACGAAGTGTAAGTTATTTCTATAGTTGGAACTTAAGTCATTAGATGTCACTTCAGTGGTGTTTTGAATTTCTATATTTACTACGTCACAAAAAATGCAATTAAAAAAATATGGTAAATTACTGAGTGCTGTTTGTTAATGATAGATTGGAAAACTTAATCCAAAAAAGCAATTTTTTTTAGCTTAAACTAACCTGCCATTTGAATGTGCCAGGAACAGAATTTACTTTGGATCTTGACACTCGGCTGGTTCCGATTTGTATCAAAATAACTAGCAAATAAAAGTTCTCACTTTATAAACTGTACTAACCACATAAAAGCTATAAACAAAATTAAACCGTTTAAGAGAATTTTTTCGAAAAACTAAAGATTAAATATATTTTAATGACAAATGTATCTAAAATTTCGATTAAACTGAAAGCAATAGCATCATTGTAAAAAAATATATAAAGTGGAAATTGTGGAAATTGGAAACATTTAAGAACATTTGGTATATATTTTGCTATTTATATATTTAAAACTTTACCGAGTGAGAAAATTAAAGGGAAATTCAATTTTCAACAAAAATCTATTATTCTTTTATAAATTTAAGGAACATCTAGACGTAAACTTCATAAGCCCCGTAATTCTAGGAATTTATAGAAAAAAATTTTGATTTTAAAGTTAAATAGTGTATTATATCTGTTGTTAGATTGTACATGCAATCGCCACTTTATAAGCTTTTTAAGTATAAAAAGTCCACTGTCATTTGGTTTTATGTAAATATTGGATTCCTATTAACATTCTTTTTACAACGCTATTAATATGAAACAATAACATGAACAATTAGAGAGGCTGCTGGAAACGGCACTCAAAGAATGAAAATAGAAAACTTAGTCAAGATACGAAAATAAAAAAAAAGCACCACTTATTGAAATAATGAAATAAAACAGAATTTAAAGATACCTTTAAAAAGACACAAAAACTTACAATAAAAAACATGGAGAGATATTAGGAAATGGAAGTAGTAATAGTAATTCAAAAGGACAGAGGCATCAAAAGCTTTAGAAATCAAGGGAAAAATTACTTGTAAGCGGGAGATGGTCAGTAAAAAAGAAATAAAGAAGATATCTTGCAAATTACACATCATTTTTACAGTATCCTAATTACTACCATAATTCACCCTGAAATATTAGAACACACACGAAGTATACAGGATCGAAGTTCCTGGAAGGAATTCACTGTAATGATAACGGAAAGAGCAGATGTACTCAGAACTCTGTGAGCTATTCAATAGATGCTTAAATGCATGTCTAATCCCCGAAAACTGGAATAATACAATTATAATATTGATCTACAAGAAGGGAGATAAAGAAAATCTGAAATAAATAAAAACTGGTAAAATTGGACTCAATATGAACTCTGCTGAGACAACGGTGATGTGTAAAGTAGACTCTCATATAAAAGTGCTTAATAAAAATATAGAAAATGTTCAAGACTACACTTATCTTAGACATTTAATAACCCTAGCTAAAGAAACCAGTTAGGATGGATAGCATTTGGCAAGTTGAACAATCTTTAAAGAACAAAAATATACCCATGTTCCTTAGGGGAAGAGTCTATGGTTAGTATGTGTTGAGACATCGAAAGCGAAATACGTGGATTCGGCAAAAAAAAACAAAGATTAAAGATGTTGTGGAGACTGTGATGGAGCAAAATGGAAAATTAAAAAAAAAATAGGATGTCCATAATTACTAGCATATTGCCCAACATTATTCTAAGAAAAGAAAATAACTTTTGGTTCAGCACTTGTTAAATTTTAAATTAGTTAATTTGTAGCTTTAATATATGACAAAAAACACTTATTAAGCGAGTTGAATTAGCACTTGACGATTTTTTAAAAATTAATTAATGAGTAAATATTGTAATTTTGTGAATCTACTTACTTTTAACACATATTCTCTAACACGTCGACAACTGTTTCGACCTTCCTTGGCCCTCATCAGTGTTGTACGGCTCCGGATAGAGCAACAACAGACAGCTGCTTACTTATAATTCTACATACCTAAAAAAACCTGAAACGTAAACAGCTGCCAAGAAAACACCTACACCTATCACATTTTCGGTATTAGTGTGTTCTTAGTTTTAAAAATACAAATATCCTGAAAAAAAACATTTATAATGATTAACTCTGAAAAAAAAAGCAATCCTAAAAAAGACATTAGTAAAATTTAATCAATGTTCTAAATAGTAGAATGAAGAGATGAACTAAGAAACCTGAAACGTAAACAGATGGGAAGAAAACACCTACACCTATCACATTTTTGGTATCATTGTCTTCTTAGTTTTAAAAATATAAATATCCTGCAAAAAATAATTTATAATAATTAACCCTGAAAAAAAATTAGCAGTCCTAAGAAAAATACATTAATAAAATTTAATCAAACAATGTTCTAAATAGTAGAATACAGAGATGAACTCTTAAATGCTCAAACATCGGATCTAAAAGGCCATAAAAACCAACTCTTTGGTCGCTTTATCGGATTCTGAATGTGTTCAATAGCACAATTTTATAAAGCTGTCGTTATTTTGGCCAGAAATAACTACTTCCTTATGAAATAGTGCAAATTAATCAAAGACAGAGTGACCAAGTTTGCCTTACCTTTTTGACACAAAACTTTGACATTTGGTGGTTTATCTGAATATTTCAGAATATGCAATTGTGTAAAACATTTGAATTTGAAATTGAAGAATTATGCAAACTCATTGCCAAATGCTGAAAAAATTCTATTAAAACACAAAATTTCACATGATTGATATTTTAATTTTAAACTTGTTTTCCTATAGTGATATTCAAAATGTACCAATGTACCTGAACGAAAAAAATCAGCATTAAAATTCTTATGTTTTATATGCTGTGACAATCAGTATTGTAATTATAAGAGCATATTATTAAAAGTCCAAATTTAAAACAAAAATTAGCATTTAAAATAAGAATATTGCACCTATTATAAAATATGTGTTTTTAAAATTCAGCTTGAAAATGTATGTTTGTGGTAAATTATTGGTAAGTCTGATATTTGTAAAAAAAAACGGTTCTAAAAGAAATTCGACCATTATATAAATTATTAAACGATATAAAGAATGGTTTATACTTATCATACTCCACACTACTTCTGCTAGCTTTTGGTCCTTCGTTCTTGAATTTTCCTTCACAACATTATGCACACACAAATAAATCTTGTCGTTCGTGTTCGGCACTTCTCACTGACAAGCGTTCCGATGTGACAATTTGTCTTTTTCCAAGGAAAGAAAGCATGCATGGACTTACCTGGAACAATAGAAAAGAACTATTAATTACACAACAAAAATATTATGAATATAAATACAGTGAAGTGGAAAAGAAGAACAATTTCAGTATCTTATGAACGCCAAATTAAAAAAAAAATCATGAATGACTTGCACCTCGTAGTCATATGTCCTAAAGGGTATTATTTTTGAAGTACAGGATTTTAATTTTTAAAATAAATATAGCATAATTAAAATTCAGTAAAATTTTATTGATTGAGATTAATTTTCCCCAATTTCATTATCACTGTACGCCGAGAGTTACCTTACTAAATTAATTTTTTTAAAATGTTATACTGCTTCTTGCTGATCCTAATGAATTATTAAGAATTATCTAATAAAATTACACTAAACTGAACTTGAGCTTTTTCTAAGAACGAGTCTTGCAACCATAAATCTTTTCTGTTTATTCCAAAACGGTTCTCTATAGGCAAAAATTGCGATGGGTTACTTTAATGTAATTTTATTTGATACTAAAGAAAAATTTATCAGAATATAATTGCGTAGTTTTGTAAAGAAAATAACCGCCATGGGTAGAAATAAACAAGAATTTCTACAGATTTTTTAGTTTTTGTATTTTAAAAATTAAACCTTTTAGAGCTTTCCTTACATACATTTTTAAGGGCTTAAAATATCAGCCTTTTTAAAAATTCACTACCAGAAGATTTTACAGTATTGAATCATAGGACTATTTTGCCAGGAATATCACAAATATAATTCAAAGAATTGTTTAATATACTATATTTTTGTGACGATTCTTGGCCAGCCTTTTGTCAGGGCCCTCTTGAATAAGATGTTCATTTGTTTCGATCGAGATGAAAATTAACCAAAAAAATAGTAGTTTTCTATCAAATTTTATTATTTTTCCAAAAAAAAATCAAAAGTGAGGTTATATTTCAAAATATCGAAAAGAATTATCAGAAGAAGTTATTCCAATTGCAATTTTTAGCCTATGTGTAACATTTCAGCTGTAGAAGATAATTTATATTTTTTGCCCATTTTTTGTAAATTACACCACTGTTGCAAAATAAAACTGAACGCAATCTACATAAAACTTCTTAGTTTATTTGAATTTGACCCCGTATAAGGTAACGTCATAGAATAACTATTTTAGAAAACGTAGTTTGTGTGTAAAAGTAATACATATTAATATTAAGAAAATAGTTTAATTGAAAAGACTCAAATTTTCTAATAAAAAAAAATCATAATATAAAAAAAAGTTAAATAAAAATTTATTTCCCACCTAATGCAGACTTTACTGTGTACTTATTTGTCTTAATTATAATGTATATTACTTTTATACACAAACTCCGTTTTCAAAAACAGTTATTTTATTTTAAGTTACCTTATACAGGGTCAAAAACAAATAAACTTTGCATCACGTGTGAACAAATTTTAATAGCCCTATTTTGATTCTGTAAAAAAACACACATTTAATACGGCGCTACTTTAAACAAAATATGTCTAGGATGAAGCATTGTTAAAACTAATAAGTTTTATGTAAATTGCGTCGAGTTTTATTTTGCTACAGTGGTGCAATTTACAAAATATGGGCAAAAAATCTAAATTATCTTATACAGCTGAAGTTTTTCAAATAGGCCAAAAATTACATTTTTCTAATAACTTCTTTCGATATTTTGAGATATAACTTCGCTTTTGATTTGACTTTACTGGTCATTAATATTAATATATATATATATATATATATATATATATATATATATATATATATATATATATATATATATATATATATATATTTAGTTGGTTATTTTCTTGGGAATGTGGTTCATTTTTATATTGAAACTACATATGTAAAGTAGTCATACGTATTGTATATATATTTTTATTTTTCAGGACGTTTCGATTTTTTCAAATCTTTTTCACCTGAGGGTTTCGGCGGATTCTACAAAAATGTACATTTTTAATATTATTATATATGGACTAACAGGTTAAAAACTTACCATTAAGAACAGAGATTTTTATTTTAAACAAAAATTAATAACATCACAAACCAATTATAATCACACACTCTTTTGTATATTAACTCTTCAAAAGTATTCTTAAAAGTCAGGCTACAGTCAAGTCAAGGCAGTTATAGGGTTAAAAATGTAGTGTCCATTCTTCAAGCTGGACTTTTAGAATACTTTTGAAAAGTTAATATACAAAAGAGTGTGTGATTATAATTGGTTTGTGATGTAATTAATTTTTCTTTAAAACAAAAATCTCTGTTCTTAACGGTAAGTTTTTAACCTGTTATTCCATATATAATAATATTAAAAATGTACATTTTTGTAGAATCCGCCGAAACCCTCAGTTGAAAAAGATTCGAGAGAATCGAAACGTATGACTACTTTACATATGCAGTGTCGATATAAAATGAACCATATTCCGAAGAAAATAACCAACTAAAAATATATTTAATGGTTCAAAAAAAAATTAATTCCTATATATACATATATATATATATATATATATATATATATATATATATATATATATATATATATATATATATATATATATACTTACACAAAGGCATTCTAGCTGCTTGAAAAATTTGTATGCTCCCCCAATATTCTGGATCCGCTCGTGTCAAATGTGATACGTATAATATTATACAAGGTGTGCAATTTAAGTGATAGCACTATTGGTATGTCCGAAAGGGCAATCCTCACGAAGTCGGTTAAATTAACTAAAAATGCTCTTTTGGGGTACATTTGATATACATTGGCAGAGTTGCCAAATTTTTTATACTTTTTGGCGTTATCAATCCTTATAATTACGGGCATATTTTAAAATAATTTTTTGCCCTATCAACTTTTCTTGACATTTTGGCATTAAATATCCATTATTCCTGTTGAGGCTCTGATTTCGCTTGTATTATAAGGAAACCACGATTATTTTTTTATTGTAATTATAATAAAATAAAAAATAATTATGATAAAATAAAAAAGATCAATAATTTATTTGAAAAAAGAAAAATTAAATACCGTTTACACATCGGGATGGGAGATATATTAGATTTCAGAATCGCTTCATACACAATGGTTGAATACGAAATGATGGACCAGTACCCCAGCCGATGGATTCACCTGGACTGACTCTAATGGATTTTTCTGTACGAAGATATGTTGAAGATAAGGTTTATTAAACAACTATACATTTGGAGTATTGAAAAATCGAATTTCTTGATTTTTAATGTAAAAACATCGAAGAAAGCTACTGAGTTGGCTCTACTGGGGAAAAAGTTGGATTAAAAAGTTAAATAAAAAATACCGCTCCGCATCTACAAAAATTAATTATATACTCGTATTTGTTAACTGAATGGCAAATTTTTCAAATAAAATTCAATACGGTCATTTTATATAAAATAAAAATTATAACATTTTTTTATTGGATATATTTTTTCTAGAATCAAAAATTATTTTAAGAAAGAACTTTTCTACGTTATCCAATTTTCTCTAACAGCTAGAAAAGTATAAAAAAATTGACAACTCTGTCAGCGTATCCTATGTAGGTAACTTTTCTCTGATTTAATAGACCTCAAACGTATTATTGTTTCGGAGATAGCAATAATGGTATCAGTTAAATGTTCACCCATGTTAACGATATAATTTTCATGTTTATTTCATCTTGAGAGCTCATCAGTTTGAGAGACAAATGACGTAAAAATGATATCGATTACGTGATTTGCGAAGTTCGAAATTTTCCTTCAATTATTGTTAGCCCAAAGTCGCTGAAAACGTTATTTTATTCTAGTGCTTTGAACAATTTTGTATGTAAATTAATACAAAAATAGTCAGTTTTTCCTAGATTTTAATCTTTTCGCTATCAATTTAAGGAAATTGAGAGCAAGATCCTTAAGTTTACGTGATACCAACTCATAAAAGTTACATAAACCAGAACTCCTCAGGCCTATCACTAATGTCGTACATTATTACTAAGGTTATTCACTATACTAAAACTATAAAAAACTTTGTGATGTGTTCTTAAAACTTTATTTTTTATTCCAAAGAGAAACACAACTATAGTTGGGTTAACCAGAATGGCTCGGGTCAGTAACAATTTGTCTATTAACTGACATAATGAGACATATAATAATTTGCATTTTTGAATAAAATATTCGTTACGTTTTTTTCTAAACTCGGCAATATGTAATTATAATTAACATAAAATAGTGATGATGACAATTAAATGTCGTAACCGTTTTATAAAGGATTTTTTCTTAAATTCTAACAATTTTAAACACTAAAACATAAATAAGAAAAGTAAATTAGTTAAATCAATGATTTGAACAACGTTTAAATAAAATATAACCATAAAGTAAGAATTCACTAGGATAAAAACTGATTAATATATAGACATTTGAACACTTAAATTTGTTTGCGAAGTATACATGAAAAATAAAGTATCTTACCTTAGTCAACTCTGCAGACTGCCCTAATCCAGCTTGTGTCCCGAACATTTTAAGTTTTCATGACCGCACTTAATTGCAGTTCCTAAGACAGATCCAAAAAACAACTGCTTTTTGCAACAACTTTTTCTAGGGAACAACAATCAAACAGACACGAAAGACACAGCATTATTGACCACATTTAGTTCCATGTGAAATTCAAATTAAACTGTCCCAAGAAAGAAAAATTATTATTGGCATCTTAAAAAAATGAAAACGATCTGTTCAATCCTTTCTGTACGTTAGACTAAAAAAGACTGGATAGATTAACGCATGCAAATCTTCCGTGTCTTATGCCATCCTAAAAAATACGCGACCCGACTTTTTACTATCCTGGAAGAAAGAAAATTTATCATTAGTTACAAAATATGATTAGATTATACGCAGTCTATGTGTTAACAATTGTTTGTCAGTAGATATATTCAACAATAACACTACAGAAAAATAATTTGACTATTCATCTTTGTTTGTTATTGCATTTATAAAAGATCTTCCGAAATTGGTGTGCAGAACATTAGCAGCGTGTAATACCGACAACTCCTTGTATTTTAGGAGTTGTTGATAATACTCCTAATAAAAGATCTAGAATAACATAAACCTTGTGATGTCGTTTTTGAGTAATCCAGAGAGCTAAACATTTATTTAAAAGCTTATTACTTACTTAAAATATTTCTAATCATATACATAGATAAAGCTGCATTTCCAGAAAAATATTTTTTGTACAAGATGTTCCAAAAACTTATGGTATAACATAATTACTTTTCCGAATTATTGAACTTCTAAAAATTGCCTTTTTCACATATTTGGAAGAAATTTTAATTTGTGTTATATTCAAAACCAACTATAATCCTCGAATAAAGAACGAAAGTTTTCACGGCTTTGGTAAAGTCAAGAATCATGATTTTTGGGTTTAGACCGTGTCAAATTGGAATTATTATCCGACGTTTCATCTACGATTGCACGAGGCATCTTCAGGTTAGTTCAGGTTAAACCCCTGAAGATGCCTCGTGCAATCTTAAGCGAAACGTCGGATAATAATTCTAATTTGACACGGTCTAAACCCAAGAATCATTATAATTCTTGAATTTGATTGAATTTTTTGTAAATTTCTGATATATCAGGATATCAAAATAAAGAAACTGGCATGTTTGAGATGCCAATATTTTGAAAATATTTAAATAAAGTTATAGAATGTTTCATACAAAAACACATTTCTAAATTTTGAACATATCAAAAAGGATATAATTCCTTTCATGTACTATTTAAACCATTGATAAAGAAACATTATCCCTCAAGGGCTTTAAAAATGTAAGTAAAAAGTAAGTTTTCAAAAAATGTCATTAATTTGAAAGATGTGGTATTTCATTTGCATATTTTTCTCTTCCGAGTATCTTTCTCCATGAGTTTTAATAACATTTTTCTATATTTCTTACTTGTCTTTATGGTACTTAATAATAAGGTCACATATACAGATCATTGTATATCTATATTTCTTACCTGTCTTTATGGTAGTTAATAATAAGGTCACATATACAGATCATTGTATATCTAGATCCTTCTACATAGTTTTGTAAAATCATTTTATCTGTTTAGTCTTTTTAAATACATAATAGAGGTTTAAATGGTGTATATATGTGTTATCAATGTATTAATAAAATGTACAAATAATGTAGGTAAATGATGATGGATATAACTATAATGAAGAAGTTGTCATTGAAGTTATGATGTATTCTAATATTGACCTTGATGAATTGAATTTAACTGTTCACGTGTTCTCGTTGTTTAGAAAATGATCTAGTTTTTAACACAGTGTTCCGATCCGATCGGACCACTCCGATGGAGCAATGTCCACTTGAAATTCAGATAATAAACGGTTCAGATTAGAGTTTCTACCGAATGCAATCTTTTTATTAACAGTTGAAATGTTGCATTCGATCTAAACTTCAATTAAAACTGTTTATTATATGAATTTCAGCTGCATCGGATTAATTCGATCGGATAGGAACGCCACGTTAAAAACGACATCTATGTAAACAGAAAAAATTAATTTATAACCGAGAGCTCCACAAGTGAATATTTAAATACGCCCCTGTTTAACTTAACAATATTATATTTAGTTACCTTCTTGTCCATCCCCTTTTGCACGATAACATTATCTTCTTCCTTGCCTGATGACGTCGGTTTCTTTCTTCACGATCCTACTCTCCAGGGTACGAACAAAATTGGGTTTCGAAGGACCCAAGACAGCCGGCTGTTAAGCCTTTTCCAGACATTCGATTGTCTTCAAAAGCTAACTGCACCGCGCTTCTAAACTACGACGATGTTTAGGAAAAACCCTTGAAGAGTAAAATCTTTGCGCGCGCCACGCACTTTATGTTAAATTTTCACCTGTAGAACAAGAATGGTAACGGACGACTGCACTCTCATCTACATGATCTTGATCTTCGACTTGAACATATTGATTACTTAATATCCACAAGTTCTAAAGTCAAAAGTCATGGAGGTGTTGGGCATAGTTAAAAAGCCATGCTCATCCTACAAGCAAAAAACGCGGGGACTGCCCTACAAAATGTATCTGAAACAAACAAAAACATGTTTAAGCTATTTATATAAGAGATTTTGAAATTTAGAAGGTTTTAAATACCGCATATTCAATATATGCGGATATTAACAAGTGAGTATTCAAAAACTTGTATTACATTAAATTAAATCTTAATTAAAATGATTTTTGTCTCAAAGGGAATATTTTAATTAATTAATTAGTTATTTTTCAAGATATAATTTTGACCTATTTTATTGAAAATTTGTGCCGAGACTTTTTGTTTCAATAATAATAGTATAAAATACACGAGTGTTATATTAATGAGTACATAACTCATTTCCTTTCGGAGAATAATTAAAAATTAGTCAGTGCCAATTTGATCATACCAAAACAATTTGCAAATTGTCACCTGATTTTTTATAACTTCTGGTTAGCGCTGACTGATTTGTGACTTTTCTACGAAAATGTCTTAAAAATATTTGCCTGACATTCACTTCCGTTTAATTTATCTATTTTTTCATCTAGTAACGCTCGTTATTCCTTTCCTTTTCCCACATAAGACGAAAAGTTTCAGAAACGTTTCGTGCAAGGATCTAAACGTTTCAGAAAGGTTGCATTAGAACGTTTTAGAAATGACGATATAACACAGAAATCAGTGTTTCCAAAGGGATTCCAAAAAAGTTTCGACAATATTGCATGAAAGCTTAAGAGAATATTATAATAAATGTTTCGTGAAATATTTATGGAATATTTAAGAAAAATTTTAACCAACTTTAATGCGAGCTACTTAATACTTCTGGAAAAGTTGACGCAAGTTTTTAAAAATGTTTCCAAAAACGTTTCATGAATGTTTCAAAGGCTTTTAAAAAATCTTTGGGTGATGTATTCATTTGCACACTGAACACTTTGTAAAAGATTTTATAAATGTTTTGCCAATTTAAAAAGAAAGATTTCGCGAAATATTTTTGAAATATTCTATATATTTGAAGTTTATATTTAGAAGAAACCGACTGAAAAAGCCTTATAAGGACAGGCGTGCTTTGTTCTAGTTAGAAATCAAAAGCACTACTTCAGATTGCAAGAAACTACCAGAAAAAGCTGGAAACTTTTCTCATTGGTAGTGTGCCGTCATCTGTAGACCGGTTTCGAATTTTTTGATTCTTGTCAGTTAATAGCAGCCAAGAAAAATTAATATTTTAAACGACTTATGTGAAACTAAACAGAAAGCTCGATACAAGCTGCACCTACTCTCGAGATTTCATGCAATCTGAACAGAAAAATGTCTTGCGAGATCTACTTAAATAGCAAATGAAAAGTGAAAATATTTCTGAAAAGGTTTATGATATGTTTCATGAAATTTTTCTCGAAATGTTTAGGGAATAATTTGAAAATCTTTTTGCTGCTTATTTGTCGCACTCATATAGATTGTTGAGAAACACTACGAAAATATTTCGAAAAGGTTTCTTCAAGGCTTCTGGAAGATGGTTTGAATAGCGTTTCAGGAAACAATTCATGAAATATTTCTTAAATATTTCCCAAACATATCTTGATTCATTTTTAAATTCATCATGAAAGTTTTCAGTAAATCTTTCGCAAATGTTTCAGAGACATTTCTCGAAATATTTCTAAAAGGGTTTATGATACGTTTCATGAAACTTTTCTCAAAATGTTTAGGGAATGATTTGGAAATCTTTTTAGCTGCTTATTTCTCGCACTCATATAGGTTGTTGAGAAACATTGCGAAACTATTTCGAAAAGGTTTCTTGAAGGTTTTTGGAAGATGGTTTGAACAGTATTTCAGGAAACGATTCATGAAATGTTTCTTAAATATTTCCCAAACATATCTTGACTCGTTTTTAAATTCATCATAAAAGTTTTCACTATATCTTTCGCAAAGGTTTCGGAGACATTTCTCGAATTATTTCTGAAAAGGTTTAAGATACGTTTCATAAAACTTTTCTCGAAACGTTTATGAAACCATATGCTGCCTATTTGTTGCGCTCATAGAGACAGTTGAGAAACACCGCGAAAATATTTCGAATAGGTCTCTTGTAAGTTTTCAGAAGATGGTTTATATGGCGTTTCAGAAAACGATTCATGGAAGGCTTCTTAAATATTTCCGAAACATATCTTGACTTGTTTTTAAATTCATCATGAAAACTTTCAGTAAACATTTTGCAAAGGTTTAAAAATGTTTTTCTAGACATGTCCAGCCAGATTCACTAAGAAGATTTAAGATTTAAACCCGATCTAGTTGCCATGAAATTTAAATCTTATAGTCGATGTTTTGTTTTGATATGATATTGTCAAAATTTATATTACAGATGTCAACAAGTAAACGCTTATATAGGAATATTAAGGATAAGAATCTTGCGATAAAGCCTTGGAATATGTAAAAGAAATAGTTGTATCCCAAAAATAAATGAAGTTCTTCTTTTTTGCCGGCTCAGTAATAAAACAAAATGCGTGTATTTTTAGGGTTTAAAACTTGCTAGAATTATTGTTGTTATTATTGCTCTTGTCAGTTTAAGCCCTCTGCTCTCAATTTAGGGCGGTTTTAAATTTAAACCACGTTAGTGAATCCGACTGTTCACGTTTTATTTTTGAGCGATTTCATGGAATCTTAAATGAAATATTGTCTCAATATTTCCATAATATTTTATGAAACACTACATTTTACCTTTTTGGGTTTATTTCATGAAATGTTATAGACAGTTTTCGTAAAAATTTGACTGAAAACTTTTATGGAAATGTTTAATCCATATTATTCAAATGTTTACGAAATATTTCTGAAAATTTTCGTAGAAACGTTTCATTGAAATCTTTTTAGAAACATTTTTGGCCAAATACTCCAGACCCAAAGAAATATTTAAAATAAAAATTATTTTCTCTATATTGTTAAAAAATTTTCTATTTTTTTAAAAACATATGCAAAATTATAGATTTTGTAGTTTTCGCAATATTTTGCACCGATTTTCATTTGTTAGAGTTCAAAAGGTATTAAGTTTTTCCGCAAGTAACAGAAATATTATATCGCAAATGCAACTTTTTTCATCGTTTCTAAAAAAACCCTGTTTTGTTGTATTAAAACTGGTAGATTAATTGTAATAATATTAATATAATATTTAATTAATAAAAATGATACTTTAAATTCTAGCGAGCAATTGTAGGACATTGCATGCAATTTTGAAGTATTGGTGGGAAGTGAGAGTGTATTTCCACCAGTGTTAAAAATAATGGCAGCAATTCACCTCTTACGTGAAGGAATCAAAAACAATATTTCTTGATACAAAAAAAAATAAACAATAGTAATAAAAATAGGACTTACATTAGTTAGCATCAATGTTCACCCTGAAGAAATGCTCTGCTCCAATTTTTAATAAACGAGTTTTTGATCTAGGAATTTGCCATAGACATAGTAGAGAATGGACCAGGCTAGTCATTCATGAATATGAAATTTATAAGCGCCAACATGTTTGTAGGCCAGGGGTTAGAGGGGTGTCATAGCTCACAATCTATCATACGCCAGCGGCGTAACAATTTTAAAACGAATAAAAATATCAATTAATATTCTATGATGCTTTTATTTGCAGAATTGAAATAAATATTTTTTCATAAGAAATAGTTAATTACTCTATCAATATGTCGTGATAAGGAAGTTGTTGTACTTGAACATAAGTCAGTATTCAATATACAAATAATCGTAATATTCATATCATTTATCTTTTACGACATTAATGACTTGAAATAGCCTTTTTTTTTTATCCAAGGCACTAGTTATTATTTAAAACAGAGTACCATGTAAGAATTATCCAAGTCCAAAGTAAAAAATTGCGTAATATTTTGCCGGATTTTAGTTAAGTGGCTAATTAATGCCCACAATTCTAAAACCGACAAAAACTTTGTTTCTTGAACATTACTGTGATTGAAATTTTTTTTCTAAATTGTATGGACTCGCTGTCTATTTTTATTATTCCTAACAACGTGTCTATGCCGTACAGACACTCGCATATGAAATTTAACGTCAGACATGAACATCGTAAAAAAGTAGTCTTACCAAAGTTCTAATGTCTCAAATATTAAAGTGCAATACTGAATAAATGTAACGACGTCGCGGTATGCAAATGACTACTTTGACGTTTGGTTAGTATACCAATTATTTGTAAAAATAATAAAACTTATACAAAATTCCTAAAACGAGAAAATGGAGATATTTTTTGTAAGTTAATAAATGAAGCAAATTAAAAATGGAAATATTTAAAAAATATATATTCGACGGTGTATGTGTTCAAGAGAAAATAGAGTATTTACAACTTCATTTTCAAGAAATAACCTGTTAATATTTGTGTATAATTTCAATTATGATTTGGAATATATATGATAGACTGTTTCAATTTAGGTATTAATCTGAAAGACTTGTTACAGTTAAACCTGTTTTACTGAACAGTCCCCAAACTCCAATCATAAGAAATTGGTATATAAAGAAATATAATAAAACAAATTAATAAAAATAACTATTAAATTTGTTTGCCCATTAAGTTTTGGCAGTACTATTGTTGAAAATTTTTAATATCTCGAATCGACAATCTGTCATGTGTTTCTAACGGAAATTATTTATTTTAATATGATTAGTGTATTTCTTGATTTTCACTGTTTCTAGTATCCTAAAATATTTATGACAAAATATACCGATAAGGAAATGTGTGGGATAAAAATAAGTATATGCTATTATTAAATATATTACTTGTTGGTCATATTACAATTATATATATATATATATATATATATATATATATATATATATATATATATATATATATATATATATATATATATATATAAAATAGAATAACTTACAATAAAATATACTTTCTTTCTTACTTACTGACTATCTAATTTGTGTAAGGCAAATCTGGACTATGTAACTATCGGACATCGAATAAAAATTGCAGAAATTGAAGTTTCATTTCTGGACTTTTCACACATGACAGTTATTAAGCAAGTCATATATTTATTTATAACGTTTATGAGTTTTTTTTTTGCAGATTTTGTAATATCTTGGTTAAATGAAAATTTTACACTTTTACAAGTAATAGGGAAAACAAAAATTAAGGAGAAAATTGTAAAAAGATAGGAAACGCGGTACTATTTGGTGTAATATTACAAGGGAAATGTTAATGAAAAATAATAGAAAATGGTGGGCTTCTATTATGTTGGTCTCACTTTAAAACACGAACACCATCAAATCGATAATAGAAATCGTTTGGGCCAAAATGTTCACTACAGATACGAAGTGACTTGGGCAAGATTTTATCTTGTAGTCCTAATATATTAATCCAAAGGTCTCGGCGGTTAGAATCACTGGGAAACCTATAAAAAATCACTGATAACAAAATCTAAAATCCCAAGTTACCCGCCTATGATACCAAACTTAACCTAACCTACCTGTGAAAAGTTAAATTTGGAAATAAATAATCCAATTTTCGGCAAACTTGGCAATGATTGACCATTTTGTCACTAATGAATAATTAGTCACTTACAAAAACACTTTTGGAATCACAAAAAATTAAAAAACGATCCAAGACACACAACGTCAACCACAAAAATGTCATATGCCAAAAATTTTTATGAATGGACCGGATTCAACCTTGATCGTACGATAGAGTAAAAGAAATTTGCGAGGTTGCCAGATTTCATAGTTTATCACACTACTTAGAAATCTTGAATTTTCTGGGAGTTAAACTGACGCATTATAAAGCATACTATTTTGAAGATATTAGTTTACTATTGTAGCAATAAATTGTTTTTAAATATTATATGAAATATATTATCATGATAATATTTTTTTTTCATAAAAATTGGGTATTAACAAATTATATTGTTTTCCCTTATTTTTTTCCAAAACAGTTGGCAAATTACTACTGATTGTGACCCATTCGTGGCGTTTTGTTTTTGTAAACATTCCATGTCCAGACGTCCATGGAATTTGCCGAGGCCGCCGTAACCATTCCTAGATCGGGAGAAATTTTTGCAACCCGTCGAGTCTCCTCCTCTTTCACCGGCCATATTCCACCCAACTCTTCTGATGGGCCGGCAAAGCGCCTAAGAGTACGACTCAGGGTGTAATAGTCTCTATGTTCCCTCAACCGCAAGTAAGCCGCTACTGAAGTACCCCCAGGGTTGGTCCACATCACTGGGATTCAGTAGTGCGCCGAGGCTTCAAACACGTCTGACCCTGGGCCAAGGGGTAGAGAGTTACTCCTACGTGAAATTGGATTCGTCCGCGTGGCGATTGATATAAAATAATTTTTCGGGTCTGAAAGTAAATAAAAATTCTAGATTAAAAAAAACTGAACGGGATTATTAGTTATAAAAAGGCAAGATGGTGATCAGTGGTGGCTTTTCCTTAGGTTTGCAGGTTTGCGCAACCCAAAAAAAAATTGTAAATTAAAATAAAACATACGAATAAATATAAGTATAAATATATTTTTTTTAATTTCTACTGATTTTAGCTAAACTATGGACGAAATTTTTTACTGAGATTATACGCGAACAGCAGTCAATTATTGAAATAATTTAACTGACTTCGCCTAAATATCAATAATAATTTGTCTATATTACAGTATTACGCCTAGAAACGTTATCGCTTTGCTATTATACAATTTTAATGCAATCCAAGCTAATCCATTGGAGCGTATATGGAGTTGCCTATCTAAGACGTGGAAATTAATTTCGTCTCGTGAGCTTCATGTAGGTTGTAAGTCGACTTGCAAACCTGTTTTTAGTTTGCCTTACAAATATCCCTCTACTAGAAAAATTTGTCTTATGTAACCGACTGGACGAATATTTGAACTGTTGCTTCCGTCGCGCGTGGCGCTGCCAGTATCAAGTAAAGGTTTCTTCTTCAAACTGCAGTTAAACCATTCCTTTAAAATACAACCATGGTATCTACTGTGCCGGTATTTCTATGCGTGATATCTACTGTGCCAGTATTTTAATTTTTGTGAAAGTGACGATGTTTTTACTTTGTTCACGATATTTTGTTACGTTTTAAAGAGGTTAAAAATGTTTCGCGAGAAAAAAAAACATCCAAAATTAAGTGCTCTGTCCCGAACTGTGAAGACAAATGCAGAGGCCTATTTCGATTTACGAAGGAATTTATAAAAACCATCGTGTATGTGTTAAACATTTTTAAGAATCTCTTGTAAGAGATTCTAGAAAAGCAGCTAAATATAATGCAGTTCCTGATCACTATCTTCCTATATGTGTAAGTAAAACCAAGTGAGCGCATTTTTATTTTCTAGAAAACATGAGCGGCTCGTCGAATGCGGAGCAAGCAGTTATAAAAAAAAACCTATGAACATGCTGTTTACGTGCATTGTTGCGCACATCAATTAAATTTGGGAATGTTAAACGCTGCATCCGCCAATAAAAATGTCCGTATATTTTTTTCCAATGTACAAGAGATTTGTTCTCTTTTTCAAATAGTCCTCGAAGAATCGCAATACTAAATCAAAATGTTAACAAACGCTTACCCCGTTCGGCCCAACAAGATACAATTTTAATTCTAGAATTGTTTGTACCGTATGCGAATACAAAGACAACATGTTGGAGACAATGGAAAAAATCTTAGATGGCAGTCGAAACGTTAATACTACGAACTAATCATCAAGGTACATCAAAATTCTCAAAAGCAAGAGTTTCCTTCATGGTTAAACTTATTTTACAAAATAATGCCTCAAGTTGATTTGTTATTTGGTAAGGTTCAAACAAGACCAATTGACGCTGTTATAGAAAATAAAAATATATTATCATTTGAATCGAAATTAACAGAAATTAGAAATAATATTAACTCAAACGAGGTTGAGCCATCTTTATGTACTTCAAAACGACGTTAAGCTCGATGATTCCGCGAACAGTATATTGAATGTAGTACATGTTTGAAGAATTTAGATCAATTTCGGGACTTCATGTACATGATGACTATCTTTCGCAAGATATCGAGTTAAGTGAGATGCTTAGTGAAGTTCTAAAACTTTTAAAACTTTTAATTACTATTCCGATGGCATCGGCTGAAGCAGAATGGTGTTTGTCTACCCTCAAACGGATAAAAACGTTTTTACGGAATACTATGACCCAAGAAAGACTTTCTGCTTTGGCAATGCTTTCTGAAGAAAGGGATCTTATCGGAAGCATACATGACTTCAATCAGGAGGTGATTAATAAGTTTGCTAATGCCAAAGATCGGCGTATGGATTTTCTTTATAAATAATTCATAAAGTAAGTTATACGTTTTAACTGTTATAATTTTAAAATTTACTACTTTTTTTATGCTTAGTTGTTTAAAATACACTGCTTATTTTCATATTAACTTGATTTTTAAAGACTTTTATGTCAGGTTTTATACATATCAATGTTTTTTAATATACCATGGAAATTGCAACCCCTGCTTTTTTAATGCATGATGGCGATGTTAAGTTATTTGAAATTTTGAAGCGAATGATTTGAGTTTACATGACCACACATTGTTCGCAAAAATTAAAAATAAAATTAATTTCGAAGTCAGTTTTAAGTCAAATGCATACAAAGATAATCGCGTGGTACAATACAATGGGATTTTTTTTAAGTTGCTGAAAATTATTAAAAATTAATTTTTATAATTTCGTACGAAAATCTCGATTTTTTATTGTATTGGCGTTATAAAATATTAATATTTTTATTATTTTAATAAAAAAGTTGATACACTCTGTAAAATTATAAAATGTACAAATTTGGAATCAATAATTTAATAAATGTGAAGGTGGACAAACAATACAAAAAAATTATATTAGGGCAAGTTTTTTTACACAATCATTTAAAATATTTATATTTCTTAACACTGTATCCACAGATATGAAAAATTTAGATTTTAAATTGTTACAAATGTAATTTTTTCCTGAAAACTTATAGGCAGGCAAGAAAGATTAGACTGATGGAAGCAAAAATCCAAGTAAAATGTAAATGTAAATTTTTTTTTGGAAGTCATTCTTCCAAGGGATGAAAGACTTGCATCTTTAGCGTCTCGAATTTTGTATGGCAAATATTTTTTCATTAACAATTGATACCCAAAAACAGGTTTTCTTCATTTAATTCGAAAACTATTGTTTCTACTTAAAAACATAACATTACAAAATTATAGGCAATAAAAAAACTTTTCCAATGCTTATTTGTTTGTCAAAATCCTTTCGAAGGCTGCTGGAATATGTGCAGAAAACATTTCCAAAACTTATCTGTGCGCAACATACCTCTGAAGAACGCGTATACAGATAGTAATAGCATAAAACTTTGAGAAATAGAAAGTTATGCTAGGTATTTCTAACAGGCATAGAGGTGACAAAAGTGTTTTTTCTAATAGAAAAATGTTTAAACTTTAATTTGGTTATAGTTTGAAGCTGTAATGAACTAATTGATTTACTAATATTCAGCGGTGGATCTAGGGGGAAGTGGTGGGGGCGATCCCCTCCAAAGTCTTCAAATCCAGAAAAAAAATAGATTTGGCTGCCTTCTGCATTGGAAATGTAGACTTCGCTAACCAGAAAAAATAGATTTGTCTGCCTTCTGCATTAGAAACGTGGATCTTGCTTAACCCCCTTCCCCGACATCGAATTAATTTTGTTAAATTAAGTCACAATAATCAGTAATACTTATTGTTACAGTTGATCATCTCTCTTCACCTTTTTTTACCTTTCTTGTACTGTCTAATACTAACTTCCAACACCAATCGACTGCAATATTAAAAGTGCAAAAAAAAAATAAAAAGAAAAAGTGTCAAAAGTGTTAAGTGAAAACTCAGGATATCAAGGAGCTGAGACCTCGTCATCTGGAAGTTCCATCAAAATGAGTTGACAAACCATCTATCTAATGAACGCCATTTGGGAGAAAGAAGAAAAAGTCTCTTCTGCTTATTATACTGTACTGTATTGTAAACGAAAAGGGTGGGGAGTAATGTCGATCTTTACTTTGCTCTTGTGATATTGTCCCCCCCCCCAAAGAAAGATGCGCCCCTACTTTTCACTATTAGTCCCTTAAAAATGATTACTAGGTTTTACAAAATAAATTGTACAAAAATAAAAGATATCTCTTTTTCGCTTATAAACAAATTAAATAATGCCGTTTTTTAAAATGATTTAATGGCATTCGAAAGCTGGGAAAAGGTCGCAAAAAATAGCTTCCGACGACCAACAAAAGTCGATTTTTTTGTTTTAAATTGTTGTATCTTCTAATGAGGGAAGCTGCAACTTGCGCCCAACGAAGTGGTACTCTATACTCGCGTCCAACAAAAGCAGTAGTCCAAACCGAAACACCCGGTAAAATTTGATGTATTCCGGTGGACGAGCATCATCATTTTGACTGATTTTTAGTTAGACAATTCTACATCTATCGCAAAAAAATATTGTATTCTACAATTAAATGTTTTCACTGAGAACAGGCCAAATTTTAGCTATTAATGTTAATAAATAACAATTGAGAGAATATTTAAAAAAAAATCTCTGCTTTTATTAGTCGTGAAGAGATATATTTTTTTAAATACGTAGCATTCGAAATAACCACATTATAATTTGTTTATAAACGAAAAAGAGGTACCTTTTTTACTGTACCTTTTGTATAATTTATCTTGGAAAACTTGATGATCTTTTTTTAGTACAAGTTTTTAGGAACAAAATGATAACCCAAAAAATTTTCCCATCACATAAAAAATTATTTACTCACTTTAGCAGAATAAATAACTGCAATTGTTTAAAAATGATTAAACTTGCAGAGCCCATATTTTGTGAATTTTTTTATATCCTAATGGCAAATAAAAGAGCATTTCAAAGGTTCTTTAATTGCCTATAATTTTATAATGGTACATTTTCGAGTAGAAACAATAGTTTTCAAATTAATGAATGAAAAAGTGAAAATAAACAATTTTTCACTAATTGCTATTCAAAAAATATTTGCCAAAAAAAACTGAGATTCTCAAGATGAGATTCCTTTGGTATTCCCCTGGTAGAATGATTTCCACATGCATTTTATGTTTCCTGAGCTAAATTGAATAACACTGGAAAGACCAACGTCAATTCCTAACTTAGAATTTAAAATGACATCTCGGTCAGTTTTGAATTTTCACCAGAAGAAAGGACGAATTTCATGATATTAATTAATTATTTACAAAATTAGTACAAGCCATAGGTAAAAATTAATGCTGTTATTGACGTAAATTCCGAGATGGATGAAGCCTATCCAGGGATGTTCGGGGCATCGTAAGAGCAAACCCTACATAAAATGTAACAGCAAAAAATAGGTTGATGCCAAGAGGTTAGGTTTTTCGAATCTACAAGCCAAGGAATGCGTTTTGGAGAAAAAAAGTTTCAGATAAAAGTTGTAGAGAGTTTAAAAACCACAATTACAGCTTCGTGCACTCGTTTTCGTCAATTTGTTATTACAAAAATGCCAAAAAGCCCTTAAACCGATCATCTTTTGCATATCAATTATTTATTGCAAAATTAACTTTTTTTTATACTTTTTTGATATTAAAGAGAAGCCCTCTTCATTTTGAACAAAATGATATTTTATAACAATAAATTAGAAAATTTGTTGCTAAGATATTGCTATTTGTTCATTCCATGACGCAAAATGTTCATTGCTATTACTTTTTTTTTGGGTGAACATTTTGACCTCCACAAAAGCTCAATCTCTTCATGAATGCCTAAGTTTTAATAACATGTTAGGGGCAAATGAAAAAATCAGTTTTGAACCCCTTAAATAGCGGTCTAAATAAGCGAGTGTGCCATAGTCATAATTTTTCGAGCCACCCCAGACTAAAAAAACACCGAATTCGTTGCTGAAATACAGAAATCTGTGAGTTCAGTTTTCTCGCGCGCGCGAAAGCTCTATTTCTTTATAAAAAAAAAACACTCGATATTTAAGGGGTAGAAAATTAATTTTCTCATTTGCCCTTAACAAGATATGAAAGTTCAGGCCTTCACAAAGATATTGAACCTTTGTGGAGGTCAAAATGTTCACTCAAAAAAAAAGTCATAGCAATCCACATTTTGCGTCTTAGGATAAACAATTAGCAATATCACAGCAACAAATTATCCGATTTACTATTATAAAATATAATTTTATTTAGAAAGACCAGAGCTTCCCTTTAAAAGCGAAAAAGTGCAAAAAAGGTTAATTTTGCAATAAGTAATTGATATAAAAAAATGGATTTTTGGCCTTTTTGCAGTAACAAACTAACAAAAATGATTGCTCAAATTGTAGGTTTTTAAAATCTCTACAACTTTTATTTGAAACTTTTCTTTTCAACATGTGTTTTTTCGCTTGTAGATTCAAAAAACCTCTTTTAGCCAACTTTGACTTGGCCTCAACCTACTTTTTGCTGTTACATTTTATGTAGGATTTGTTCTTACATTGCGCCCAACATCCCTAGGTAGGTCCCATTCATCTAGGAATTTATGTCACTATTTTTACCTATGGCTTGGACTAAATTTCATCGAGACTAAAATAGCGCAGAAAGATGACACAAAAAAATCAAGACAATTATGCCACCGTTCAAAGCTCATTTTTAAATTTAAAAAAAAAACAACAAATAAAATACCATCGCACTGGCCTCTAAACCAAAAGAAATTTTGATGTTTTACGCATTCTGGGAGCGGAGATAACAATATTGTAAAAGTAGTAACGGAAATCGAAATTAGAATATAAAAAGACAATAATTAATTCTGTTTTTTTGTTCATATTTGTTTAGAAGAACGAAACAAGTACTCCTTACGGGAAGACAAATATATTTTTAAATTTTTATTCTATTAACAAATCGACAAATTATCGAAAAACTCTCAGAAACTTTCAGTATTTCAAAAACTTTTTCTTTTGATAATACCCTGTGAGAAATTAAAAATTTTGGTTTAATTTGAAGAGGCTGAAAGAATTTTAAACACATATTATTAGGCTCTGCAAAAGAAAAGTTACCGACAAATCTTTCAGTTTCTTGGAAGATTAATAAAAAGAGCTTTTAATAATTTAGTGGAATTTAAATAATCCAAAAAAAATTATATATATAAAATATATAAAAAAAGAAGTCCTTACACTTTTTTAGATGATTTTCGTAAGTTTAATGTAAAATAGCTCCGCTCCCGTCCCCGTACTAAACAGTTATTATAAAAACTATCTTCAAAAATACTTATTAATTAATACTGCTGGCAATTTGTACATGTATACCAAGTAGCCAAATAAGAGAGGACGCCGGCTATTCCTCAGAAACCGTTAACTGCACAACTTCAGGTGGAAAATATTTATGGTAAAAGCGGCCCTAAAAATTGTAGGAAATTATTTTTAAGTTCTTATGACGGTTGCTAGGGGCCTAAGAAGTCAATTAGGAAAAATGATTTTTTTCGGTAATTTACTCAATGAGTTGTATTGAAAACATTGGCGTTTAATCTTGAAGAAATTTGAAACGCTGTCTATTCCACATTTTGTACTCTATTCCTTAAAATAAAGTGGTGAGGAAACGTTAAGCTTTTTTTTTCATTAAATGGCTAATAACTCCGGTTTTTCTTGCTTTACATTCCTCATTATAACTAATGTTTATGAATATTTAACAGTGGCCGATAGAGGGCGGTATTTGGCAGCTCAACGACGTCGATTTTCAAACTGGGGTTTAAAAAAATCGGTTCTTGATTGTCAATATATATTTAAAATCTCAAAGAACAATATTGCAAGCAAAATCTAAAATTAATTTAGTTTCATAAATTACTGGAAGACATCACAAAGCCCCTTTATTTCCAAATACTATTGGTTCAAAAATATTACGGAATAACTTCTAATTTGTTCGTTTACATTGATAAAAATTAACTTTTTTATCAAAAACGACATAAACTACTGATTTTTCGTTTTGCAATGTTGTTTTTATAGGTTTTAATAATACATCGATAATCAAGAGCCCAATTTGGACCCCAATCTGGAAACCAACGTAGCTAAGGTCGTATTATTTCTTAATAGTCCAAGCCACAAGTAAATATAGTACCGTAAATTCTGAGATAGATGAGACCTACTCGGGGGCATTGGGGGCAATGTAAAAACAAACTCTACATAAAATGTACCAGAAAAAAGTAGGTTGGTACAAAGAATGGGGCGCTCAAAGTTGGCTAAAACAGGTTTTCTGAATCTACAAGCCAACGAATACATTTTGGAAAAAAGATTTTAAAAACCTACAATTTGAGCTTTTGTGCGATCATTTTAGTTAATTTGTTATTGCAAAAATGCCAAAAAACCCTCTAAATCGGCTATTATTTTCATATCAATAATTTACCGCAAAATTAACTTTTTTGCGCTTTCATGCTTTTAAAGGGAAGCCCTCGTCTTTCTGAACAAAATTATACTTAAAAAAAATAAATCCGTTAATTTGTTACTCAGATATTGCTAATTGTTTACCCCAAGACGCAAAATGTTGATTGCTATAACTTTATTTTGAGTGAACATTTTGACCTCCACAAAGGTTCAATCTCTTCTTGAATGCCTGAACCTTCATGGCTTGTTAGGGGCAAACGAAAAACTTAATTTTCAACCCCTTAAATATAACTTTAAAAAGGGGGTGTTTTTTTTTATAAAGAAATCGAGTTCTCGCGCGCGCGAGAAAACTGAATTCGCAGCTGCAAATCAGCAGCACTCTGAAAAATTTGCCGTATTTCAACAACAATTTCGGTGTTTTTTTTTAATCTGGGATAGCTCGAAAAATTATGAATATGGCAGACCCTCTTTTTTAGAGCGATATTTAAGAGATTGAAAATCAATTTTTTCATTTGCCCCTAAAAAAATATGAAAATCTAAGCTTTCACGAAGAGTTTGAGTCTTTATGGAGGTCAAGCAACAAATTATCTGATTTATTATTATAATATATTATTTTGTTCAAAATGACGATGGCTCCCATTTAAAATCAAAAAAGTGCAAAAAAATTCAATTTTGCAATAAATAATTGATATGCAAAAAATGGCCGATTTTAAGGATGTTTTGGCATTTTTGCAATAACAATCTCTACAATTTTTATTTGAATCTTTTTTCCAAAATTTGTTCTTATATTGCCCCCCCCCCCCACCTCTGAATAGGTCTCATCCATTTCAGAATTTACGTCAAAAACAGCACTAATTTTTACTTATGGCTTGAATTATAATTGTATTGGCTTTTCGCTGAATTTTGAGGATTTTTGTCATCTATTTAACTAGATAGAAACAGATGTCCCATACCAATTAAAATTTTCCAAAAAAAAAAAAATGTTGAACTGTCAAATAGCGCCACAGTTAAATATTTATAAACGTAAGTTATAGTGGGGGGAGCCTAACGAGCCTAATTTTGTTCAATTTCGATAAGCCAAATCAGAGTTGTCAGCACTTTAATTAAAAAAAGTTCAACTTTCTCCCACCATTTTAATTTAAAGACTAGGGTAACATGTGTGAAAAAGAAAACGTTTCAAATGTCCTCAAGATTGAGAGGCAATTATTTTCAATATAACTTCATCAGGCAAATTGCTGAAGAAAATCTCTTTTCCAACAGACCATAGTTGTTACGCCTCCTAGCGACTGGCATAAGAACTAAAAAATCATTTCCAGCGATTTTTAAGGTCCGACTATATTATAAATATTTTTCTCAAAGCTATGAGAATAACAGTCCTGAGATTATAGCCGGCGTTCTCTCTTATTTGGCCACCCGGTGCACTTGCCATAATTAAAAAAATTCCAGAAGTGTTTCATGAAAAAATATATGAATAAATTTTGAGAAGACATAAAAAATAGTATTTCTAATATTTTGTCAGAAGTTTTATTCCAAGACTTACGTATCTTGAAATCATTTTAAAAATAGACAATATCCTGCTCCCTACAAAAAGCTTCCTTCCGTTATCTTCACAAAAAATATATAGAAAAATTAACTTAAAAATTTGTCTTTATTATATACTAGATGGGTATGTAATCTTCTCAAAAATATTTCAAAATTAACGATATATCTACAAAAACTTTTTCATTTTACACCCTTCTCCCAAATTTTGAGCATTTTGAAATGGATTGAAAAATTAAAAAAAAAAACATTGGTTCCACGCATAAAGTTCTCCTTTGTTCCCCAAACAAGAAAAAAATTTAAAAATCTTTAATATTTTTCAAAATCTTTCTAGTAGTAGTCTGTGTGAAAATCTAAACTATATTATTAATACATTTAGAAATTTTCAAAAATACAGTTTTGAAGTACTTATAGGATAATAGAACAAGAGAAATTGAAAAAAATACATTAAAAATATTAAAATATGACACAATTAAAAAATAATACAATTTATTCAAATATTATTCTAGGTCTGAGCTAAAATGTAATATTTTTTTTTCAAAAATTGTCAATAAGTCTAATGTTAATTCACTAAACTTTGATGCTACCCGCATGTATTAAAACGTAGTAATGGTGTTTGAGAAAATCTAAAAAAATTGTTAATACTTTAGGAAATTACCCTCGTCTTGCACTTACAAGGAAGATACCTGAAGTGTCCGGCTCCGATTTTAATTAAACTTCAATATGTTGAAGAGGGTACAAAAATAAGAGACAGTCTTTTTTTTATTTGTGGCGATTCATTTTAACGGGGTGAAAACCGTCCCTAAAGTTCACACATAAAAACAATAATTTTGAAATATCTCAGGTTCTAAGTGAGATATCATTATAACATAAAATGAAAATTGTTTGTTGTTCGAAATGATGTTCAAGTATGTTGTTTTTTTATCCCCAAGGATATAATCTCTTATTTTTTATAAGGGTTTATTCGCGCACGTAATTTAATTCTAAAAATTACAAAATTAAATATAATTATTTGAAAATATTTTTTTCACGAATACGATAAGTAACTTAAGTTACTGGATTTCGGGGTTTCTAAAAATAAACTAGTAAAAGAGGATGACCCACCCCCAACTAATATTTTATCTTAAATCTGAAGTTCCAATTGAGATATCTTTACAAAACAAAATGGAAATTACTTGTTATTTGAAATTATGTTGAACTAAGGTATTTTTATCCCCAAGAATAGCATTCCTTATTTTTTATAAGGGTAAACCATCTATTTGCGTACGTAATTTAATTCTAAATATTACGAAATTTAATAAAATTGTATGAAAATATTTTTTTCACGAATACCATAATTAACTCAAGTTGACATCTTTCGGGTTTCCCAGCAATAAATTAGTAAAAGAGGGTGAGTCGCCCCCAAATACTTTTTTTTAATATCTGAAGTTTTGATTACAATAACTTTACAAAACAAAAAGAATTTGTTATTCGAAATTATATTAAACTATGGTATTTTCACCCTCAAGGATATCATCGCTTATTTTTTTATTAGGGTAAACCATATATTTGTGCATGTAATGTATTTGTAAAAATTACGAAATTTAATGAAATTGTTTGAAAATATTTTTTCACGAATACCATGTCACTTAGGTTGTTATGTTTCGGGGTTTCTTAAAATAAACTAGTAAAAGAGGGCGAGCCACCCAAAATTACTTCTTTTTACATCTAAAGTTCTAACTGAGATAACTTTACGAAACAAACTGGTATTTACTTGTTATTTGAATTGAAGTATATATAGTATTTTCACCCTGAAGGATATCATTAATTTCAGTCGATATGAACGTTACAGAGCTTACTGAAATCTTTTCTTTTAATTAATAAGAAAACATAAACTTATTTCATTGGTTAAGCAATCATGTCTGTAAATTATTATAATTTATAACAAATAGTGATTTCTAATTCTGTAACGTTCTTTTAAATTAAAATTTAACAATATTCAGAATAATAATACATGTATGAAACGACAGTTTACTTTCATAAATAATAAAGAATAATATCCTTGGGAGTGAAAATATCCTAGTTTAACATCATTTCAAATAACAAGTAATTTTAATTTTGTTTTGTAGAGATATCCTAACTAGAACTGGAGATATTAAAAAACGTATTTGGGGGTGGCTCACCCTATTTTATTAGTTTATTTTCGGCAACGGTAATACGGTATCTTTTATTATTTTTGTACCGTCTAACATGTTGAAGTTGCATTAAAATTGGACCCGGACACTTCAGACACTTACCTTGTACGATCTGGATTTAAAATATTTGAAAAACCTTTGACTCTTTCCAAACAGATCAGCCTCAGTTTTAGATTTCCACAAAATATTTTATTATTTTCCTTTGGTATAATTGAGAAAAATTAAAATTAACAAATAATTTTAAAGAAACAATTTTTTCTTGCAGGAAATTACATATATATATATATATATATATATATATATATATATATATATATATATATATATATATATATATATAATTTCAATTTTAAATTATTCGAAGTTTTTCTTGGCATTACGCAGAGATTAAAAAATAGAGGGTCCCACAAAAACTCCCCTGTCTCCTTTGCACAAGAAAAATGTTTATTTTTTTATATTTATATATTTATATTTATTTTTGAAATAATTTAAAACGACAAAAGTATCGAACGTCCCCTAAAGGCATTATTTCTTTTCAGATTCCTGTGGAGAAAGATAAAAACAAGGCAAAAAAGGGTATTAATATTTATACGTAACTTTTTTGCCAATTTGGAGTATTTTCATATAATTTCCAACATATAAAAAAACTTTCCTTTTATTTCCATATAATAAATTCATGAAATAATATTTAGGCATCAGAAAATACTTCAAATTACTTTATTCATGTGGGTGTCATATGTCAAATTCTAGCGCGATTACATTCTAAGTATCACAATCTATTAAAATCATTTATTATGTATGTACTTAGATTGTAATTGCACTAAACTACAGGATTATTTGGACATCTAGTTACATAAGTAGAAGAAGGAAATAGGAAAATAATTTTGAGGAACTTTCAAAAAATGAATTATTAACACATAAATATACTAAAAGCCGTAATTTATAAAAAAATATCGACTTTTTTGAAATTTAAAAACTATAAAAGGTAAAAATAAACTTACAAATAAAAGGAGCAGAGCAACACTTTATATTAGGACGAAAAACGGTAAAATTATATTACAATACACGACGGGAATATCCGTGACCATCCCGAGATGACCTCCTCTAAGACGAACCCGGGACCGGGCGGAAACTTTTCCCGCAACACATTCGATTCGAGGTTTCCGTATGAAATGAGGAAATAAATTAAGACGCAAAATAAAAATTGTCACAAAAAAACTCCACATCGAGCTCGGGTTCGTATAAAAACAGTTGAAAAAATAATGAATCACGCCTGTTTCTTTCGGTAACTGAAGGTATCAGGATATTTTTTTACCTGAAATTTTATTAATTTTTGATTTAATATGGAATAATTTGGATCACATTATTACTATAATGAAAAAATACTCGACAATTATTTGTTTTAAATTTTGCCAAAGGAAATCTTTTTCACGAACATTGTGTATTGTATTGCAGTTGCAAAATTGAACCAAATTATTTCCATGAGTCCTGTTTTATATTATACGGATTTTTGAAATTTCTTAATGACAGTACATATTTTATTTATAATAATAAAATTTGTTATTGTACAGAGTGTCCACAAAAACATTGGAGAATTCTTAGAATGTACTTAATTTGAACAAATAAAATATTTTTCGTAAAAATTTTATTGTTATTAAAAATAATATCAGAAATGTATAAGCTAAGATGACATATAAAAGATGGAGAAAAGACTAAAAACATGCAGAGTAATATTAACAAGCGAACATTCATTTTAATGTAGATTAGATTCTCACTGTAGATTTTTGATGAGTTATGACAAAATTTTAAGAATTTAAATGATCCAAAAGATACCGCACAACCTTGTGGATAACGGTTCTCAGTGAAATCGGCCCGAAATGTAGTATGACGCAGTTTTTGACTTTCTGATCAAAAGTTCTCATGGACCCGATGCGATCTAATGGCTAGTTTTGAGATACAGTGGTCAAAGGATAGTATGTTGGACTAGGCGGTGGTTCCGTATCATTGACCTGAAGTTAATTAACTCGGAAATTAAGCATTATGGAGAAAAAAATTTATTACAAAAATTGCAAATAATTAAGCGTTATGGTGTTTTTTAACGGTAATCTATATATGTTGCAAATGTGGAAAATCTGGGGACAAAAATATAACTAAAATTGTAATATACATTTTGTATTATATATTTTAAAGGTCAAATGTATTTTTACGGTTATTCAGTAACAAAGAAGCCTATATCTCGGAAATTAAGCGTTATGGAAACAATTATTAAGCACAAAAGTTGTAGGAAATTGAACGAAGCATCTTATGGCGTTAAGAGATACCCTTTGGATAAATTTGATTTTTTGAACCTGCATTTGATTTTCTGTATGGGATCAAAAGATTTTTTAACATATTCAGTATTTATTTTATATGTATATGCGAACAACAATCCACAAGCCACAAAAAATCCCCTAGCTTTCTAATCTACAATCTTTGGAGATAGCGAGTTCCACACGTAGACATATAAAACCTAAACCGCGGGTCCCAGTATGCCGACTTGAGTTTGGTGTGAAAAAGACGTTAACATCAAAGGATATAGTCTTTCTCTCTATAAAAAGGCGGGGCCAAGCGTTGTACACACATACCGAAGACGTCTCGCATGAACGACCAGTCGACCGCACTAGTGGGCGATGTGTAGCCCACCCGATCCCTTTAGGGAGAGAAAGACTATATTCTTTCTGTTGGCCTATGGACTCCTTTCAATTATTTCGTGGAGGACATTTGACGTGAGAAAGGGGGTTTGTTTAACTGAGAGAGGGGAGTTTGTTTTAGTCGGTACACTGGGACACGAAGTTTATTCTTTATATGTTTATGGTTCTACATGACAAGTATCGCAAACATACTCTATGGAATCGGGACATAGTGAGCTGTATGCGACCAAGTCCTCTACTCACATAACTGGATGATGGTGAATTCTATGTGATGAAGGCCGCCGACAGGCGAGCGCAACGATTGAATCCCATGCTCCCTTACGTACATAACTTTGGAGTAGCGACATCTACGTGCATTTTGTCTGTGGAATTATGGTAAACTAAAAGTACTGATCGTGTTATTACACGGTTTATTAACCGAAAATGTCCGGACCATGCTATTCGCCATATTGGGGAAAGTTCATTTATAACAACAGTGAATACGCTGTCGCCGTAGGAAAATTATACAGGCCAAATATAATCGGCTATCTATAACTGGCAAGGGTAGAATCAATTCGCATAGCTTTCCGAATTTGTATCGACATAAGTAGTTGAACAAAACGGATAGTAGAAAGAGATAAAATGATATTATTATGTTTTAAACTCATCTGATTGATCCAATTCGTGTCAATTGATTATAATCTCTGGATGTCTGTGATACTATTGGTCGGTCATTAAAAAAAAAACAATATGTTGACGAACCGTTCAAAACGTTTTATTTTTTGAAAAAACAGTTGAAATATTAATTAGGTGGTACCCCGTTATTTTCAGTATTTTCTAATTTTTAATTAAAAAATCTTTAGGAAGGTGAATGTCTTGCAAATTTCAAGTAAATTTGAGATTATAGACATACAAAATTATTACACGAAATTCTGTTCATATCTCAATAGTATGAGTCTGCTGTTTAAAAATGTTTTCCTATGGTTATTTATGATTCTAGATTTAACATAAACACTTGTGTCTGTCCATATGTCCATAACAACCGAGTATCTTAGTTTTAGACTTAACATAATTGTTTTCATCAACACAACTTATAAAAAATTAGAGAAATAACAATTTGCAAGATATTTGAAACTCCCAATTAAATAAGTAACATTAAATTTTATATTCAAATAATGTTAAATGCAACATTTTACTTGCTTACGCTGTGTTAAACACTATACTATACTAAAATTATATAAATATTATTATGATTATAATTTATTAGAACATATAAATTTGAACACTACAGGCCAACGAACGAGGTCCTTTAGAATAAAAACCTTATTTATAGTACATTTGATCTTCAAGACCCTACAAATCTTTACAAAATAATAAAAAAAATATATGAAATGTTGAATGTGAGATCTGCCAGTATTATTAATGGATGTCTTTTAGCTGGAATTCATACAATCATTGATTAGATTATAAAAAATTTTAAATAACAAAAAAGGTTTTAAATGATTAAAAAGAGTCAGAAACGGGTAATCTTTGGTTTTTTATTGATATTATTTACAAACTAACAATGTCATATGTTTGCGATAAATTTTAAACGCAGAGATATATCTGGACTTCCGATTTCGCGACTTATTTTGTCAAGTTATGATCTATGGACACCGGTAAAGGGTGAGTCCAGACTACAAGAAAAATATGAGCGTAAGCATATTACGACCTTTTAAATTAAAAATATGTAGTCCACACGGACCATTTTGTTCCATAGTCGTGAGGTGTATGTGTGAGTGTGTGGGTTTTTGGTCTTAACCTGACTTTTATCAGAATTTTTGGATATATTTCTTTTATCTAAAAACTAAAATGTAGTCAAATAGAAAATTAATTGCAGCAGTGTTATTATCTAGAAAAAAAGGTATAAAATGGATATTATTGATATATTCTTTATTAAAAAAAAAAACCAGAAAAGTAGTCGCTACTTGGTCCGATCTATATTTGATAAAAGCTCGAAGGGAAGATTTCGATTTGTTAATAATTTAATTAAAGAAACGCGAGAAAATAACTCTGATTTAATATATATATATATATATATATATATATATATATATATATATATATATATATATATATATATATATATATTCGTGTTACTATGGACGAATTTGAAGAGCTCTGAGCATTTGTTACGCCAGAAATTGGGAAACACGATGCAGCAAAGTGTTTCCGAAATTATTCAGGAAACTTGCACCGCAATATGGGACTCTTTAAAAGTAGTAGTATTTCCGAAGTTTACCACTTCTATCTGGAAAATAATTGCCAGGGAGTTTGAAGACGAGAATTTTAATGCAATATTGTAATATTAACCATTATTGTAATAATTACAATTGTAGTTTTTAGAAGAATATGTTAAATATGATACTAACTGGATTTATGTTACTAAATTTCTATCTAATTATTACATTTTAATTATATACAATAGGTTTATATAAAGTTTGCTAAGGGCATGTCGGTGGATTAGCGTCCCGATATTAGAGACTGTGAATAGAAATTTTATTATATAACGGTCTTTATTACGTAAGATTTAATTTATATAACAAACATTTGTATTATTGCATTTGTTATATTAATAAACAAAAAATGAAAAAGGATTGTTTTTTTGGGGACGAAGTTTTAATGATCTTCGGTAACAAACATTTTTAATAAATAAAACAATTTAACATATATTTATGAATATTCATTACCTCAAAATTCGTAAATAAAAAAAAAATAAATAAAACAACAAATTTCTGAAATAAATCGTAGGTTATGTTCAGACAAAATACTTAAAATAAACAGTTTCCACTAGATTTAAAGCAGTCCGTGTAAAAGTTTAACATTATCTTGCGTAATGATATTGGCAAAGGGGGATTTAGGAGGGAGATCTTCGGTTTTTGTCTCTTTTTTTTTAATTAAATAAGTCACAATGCTTCAAATTTACATGTCTTATTACGCTACGCTTGCGTTCCGCGGCTATTTCTCCGTCTAGACTCGCCCTAAATCAGTTTTTTAAACAGCGTCTTTCGTTTCGCCGTGCAAACTAACTTTCAAATTGTTTATAATAAAGTATAATAAGATTAAACGCCCGGGCGCCCTTTTAAAATGAGTAATAGTTTGCTAAATTTGATTATTACTATGGTAGCCACATAAAAATCATTTATGGAGGAGAGAACAGAGATATCAAAAATTTTATTTATTTTGATTTTTGGTAAAGGCATAAAAACGCTTTCGGGCGCTAAAATTAGATGTTTACAAACAGTTTGAAGCGATCCTTTATGACTATATTCGTCCATAAATATTTTATCCTAAAGTCGTGAAGTGAGTTCTAAAAATTTTTTAAATTTTAATTACTATTCCGATGGAATGGGCTAAAGCAAAATAGTGTTTGTTCTACCCTCAAACGGATAAAAACATTTTAACGAAATACTATGAGCTATGAAAGATTTTCTGCTTTAGTAATGCTTTCTAAAGAGAAGGATCTTATCGAAAGCATACCTGATTTCAACAGCTGGTTATTGATAAGTTTGCTAACGCCTAAGATCGTATGGATTTTCTTTAAAAATAATTCACACAATAAGTTATACGTGTATTTTGTTTTGACTGCTATATTTTTAAAATGTACTACCTTCTTTATATTTAATTATTTAAAATACACTGCTTTGTTTCATGCTCACTCAACTTTTAAAGACTTTAATTTTTTCACCCACCGGTGCCTATGACAGATTTTATTGGAATTGCAACCCCTACTTTTTTAATGCACCAGCCGCCACTGATATTTACACCTATACATTTGACCGATGGCTTGGTCTATATTATTTGGTTGTTAAGCAATATAAAATAAATTTAATATAGGGAACGAACAACAAAGGCAATTAATAAGTTCACAACAATAACAACAACACTGACACTATTTTTTTGACTTCTGACGGTTAATTGGACGTATCAAAGCTACTTTTCCCGCAAAATGGCGACGAGCATATTACGGACATTTTTGGTTTGACTTAATTTCAAGTCATCCATTTTATTTTATGAAATTCGTGGGTTTAGGAAATATAATCGCTCGTTATATTTCAGGAATTATTAGGAAATTTTGTAAGAAAACTTGAGGTCACTTCGGAGGAGGTGTCTTCTTCTATTACTCGGTCAAATACGGCCCCATAACAAATTGTTCTAAATACTTATTATCCCAATCAAAATACCAGTTTTCTCCTTTATCTCAGAGCAGAAATATGTACTGCGCCCCATAGTACATGAGAGATTACTTTCTTTTGGAGGTACAATATAGCTATAAATTATTTTTTGTTTAATTGAATCGATGTCATGTCCAGTTTCCAAGATATGATAAAAAATCTGTTTCTGAAGGTCACTTCAAAGGTCAGCCGGAATTTTAATAATATTTCGATTGTTTTAAGTAAAATTTTCTGGAAATATTCTTGACACTATGGTGAATGCAAATATAAAAATATATACCTTAAAACGCTAGACGAATTCACCGGTTCACAATAACGTTCTCATTAAAAAAATCTTGACATTGTGGCGAATGTGCGCAATAAAAAGATAAATATTTAATTCATAGAAAAACTATAGCAGTTTTGCTGTTGGTTATAGAGACCGCCACCAGCAAATATCTTTAAAACTGTTACTTCTAGCAATATTTAGAAAGTATATTTTTTTATGCGGAACACTTAGAAAAACACTTTTTTATTAAAAAGAAAAATGCAATCAGGTGAATAAAGTGCCGATGTTTCACAGACACGTACAATAAAACAAATTCAAAAACAGTAAAATTATGAATATAATTGAATTTTTCGCGTTAAAAAACCACCGACCAGTAAATTGCTTCAATACTGATTTTTTCAGATTATTTAAAAATTCGAAAATAAAATTAAACTTTGACATCTTGTACAATGGTTACCATTAATTTTTGATCTAAAGGTAAATTTGGCTAAGTTGTAATCTTCTAAGTCAAGGGATCGTTATTGCTCGGTATAGCATTACTTAGGGGACACCTTGTATACGAAAAAAAAAACAATAAGGGCTTTTCGGCTGTGTATTGTTGTTGAAAAAATAAAACAAAAAATTGACACAGAAAATTTATTGACAATAGATTTCCAGTTTAAAATATCCATTTAGTTCTGCATTCACAATATTATTATTTTGCTTGCGGTCGAGTAGGAGTTCTTTAGTCTATTTACAATAAGACTTACCTACTTACCCAAATAAGATAGAGCGAAGGTGGCTATTAGTGGTGAAATCATGATTTTGTTTTGAGAGGCTCATTTTTTTGTTTCTTGTATCCATATAAAAAAAATAATTTATTGCTTTACTCTGATGCGTTTCATCATGACTTCATTCACCATAGTATATTTTGTTGCAAAGTATCACAGAAAGTGAAGTGAACTTAAATCAAAAACATTGAGTGTACATCAGCGGTTACTAATCTGTGAGGAATGCCTCTTTAGGGTGGTACCTTCTAGCTTTGTAATAAAAAAAGGGAGGGGCATAATCTTACTACTTAATATAAGAAATAAATACATTTAGAACTCCAAAATACCGTTAAACTGGGAATGCGATTAAAACTGGTATGGAAACACAAAAGATCCCTCTACGGAAACTCGGTTTGCAACCATTGAAAAGTTGAGAAACGCTAGTGTATTTGTATAGTGGATTCGTATAACTTATTTTCTAATCAACGTATGTAAATCTGAAAATGGCGAGGGTAAAATAGATTTCTAAAATGTTAAATGCACCAAATCTATATAAACTTTTAATATCTATTTTTCAAAATAAATTCAGATGTACTTTGTACTTTTAGATTTTTTTTTTCATTTTGTAACATTAGATGGCAAGAAAAAGATTAGAATTGAGTTCATATACATTATTTTATTTATATGAATGTGACTCTAACTTCGACAAAACAGGTAGATTATTATGCAAGTTATGGTGTTTTAAAAACTTGTAGCCAGATTCACTAAGAAGCTTTAAGACTTAGACCCGATCTAGTTGCCTTGGAAATTAGATTTTCTAGATGACCAGTTTTGTTTTTCTTTTGATACTGTTTTAATTGCATTTTAAAGGTTTAAAACTTGCTTGGCATATTGTTACTCCTGTCAATTTGAATTCTCTATGGTCAATCTAGACCGGTTTTAAAGTTAAACCATGTTAATGAATTGGGAGGTTGGTGTTTTAAAGGATGATGAATGTATGTTTATGTAATTTGGTCAGCTAATAATTAAATAATTTCTGACAAATACTGTAGCAACAATTTCATATAGTACTGTTAAATTAAATGACTTAAAAAATATTTAAATTAAATACTGTTTTAATGAAAAATATAGTAAGGATATTAATTTTTTTAGGAAGGTATTGATATAACCCAAGCAATTGATGCAGGCCAAAACTCTAAATCAGAAATACCTTTTGATCCCTCAATGGAAAAACTGAATATGGATACCACAAGTCTGACATGTTCAACTGTCTACGACAAAATCAAGGTGTAATAGTCAGTACAAACAGTAATAAGCCATGCAACTGAAACCATCAAATGTTATAAGTAATCGTATATTTGTTTTTATTTCTATGCCGAGTGGTCACCAACATTTAAAATTTTTATTTCCTTAAATTAAATTTTATCTTTCTTCTTATGATTGTTATGTTATTTCCATCTGAGCATTTTCAACATACAATATAACAATTTTTAGTCTAAATTTTTGTGGTCACATAAACTCTGATCCTTGTAAAAAGACTTTTTGTAAAACTTAGAAATGAATATTTTTATCAGAAACTGTTAGTTACGTTTATACCTTATACAATGGTTACACCTTCGTCTATGGTTACATCAATATATCTTTATAAAATATGCTTTTATTTTTATAAAATCTGAACATATTTTTATTTCATATGCACATTTAGTTGGGTAATTTAAAATATTTTTTTTATAGGCTGATCGAAGCTGAACTTTCAAAAATTAAAAATTAAAATGGGCTAAGAAAATTGAAACGAGTAATAATGAAGTCCATTTTTTAAACACAAAAAGAGGAAGAAGGAAATAATTTCTTTTTTTTTTTTGGTTTCTATAAATAAAACAGTCTGAAACATATAATAATTTATTTATTAATTTAACAATATCACAATATACAAATGCTAGTAGTAAAGCCACTGGCATATAGAGCGTTCTTTTATATTTAAAACCGTATCTATTATAGAGGCTTTATTATAAATGGAGGAAAAACGCTTGCAAAATAAGTGCAATCCATACTGAGAAGTCACAAGACACAAATTCTAAATCTCGATGGTCATTTCAGGTATTATCTCTGATATAGTTAAACGACCAACTGAAAATTAATATTGCACGTCTTGCAAGATAACCAAGGCCTCTCAAGCCGAAATTACTTGTCTAAAAAGGTGTTATTGAATATTTTAGTTTTTAAATTTTTTTTTATGTTGCAATTCAGTCAGAATAGTTTGTTATATATGTAATTCTCCTTTCAGGCAGAGAATATGAAAAATATATGTACAAACAGTTTATTTCCTGCAGTCAGAATGTTTAGAATTCGATTCTCCTAAACAAATCTTCAGATGTACCTTTGTCCATTCGCTAAACGCATTTCTCAGGATAATAATCTAATTCATTATTTATTAAAGACAAATTTCCCGTATTCTACAGTAGCAAAGAGCGAACCCACTACAAACGTCGCTTAGGTAAAAAAAAAAGAACTGTTAGTCCACAAATCACTGATAGAAGTACTAATTCTTTTACGTCCATTTATCTTTTAAAATAACATTAACATTACTTAGTGGTTTATTAAAAGAAATCAAAAATACAGACAAAAAACAAATAGTTCGCTAACGCGTTATGGTACCTTCGCATTGTCAAAAATATCAAAAGTACAAAACAAAAACTTACTAGAAATTAAAACCCCTGGTGAAAAACCCCTGAAATCAGCTGATGGGTTACACCATAGACGAAGTATACTTCTTCTATGGTCACTGGTAAACCCGGGGTGGGCACCTTTAAGTGAGAACAGACCATATGAATGAATTTTTATACATTCCGATATTCATATATGTGTCAAGAAAACCGCTATGGATACGATATGATTTAAGTTAAGCTGCAAAAACTAAATTATGTAATAAGTACTCCGTAGGCAGTCCTCGAAGCCCCCACGTGCCGCCACTCGTCCCGAAACTCGCTCCTCAATAAGTTGCTTCTATGCCTTATGCAAAGGCCGTTTCCGGTATCGAGTACACAATGCGACTTCCGGTTCCCGACAATTGACGGACGCAATGTCGCAGACGCTCGGGGAAACACCGATCCCGTTTGTTATGCCTTACAATGCCGAGTATTCCGCTAGATTATAAAGGGACAGTGGTGTAACCGGAATTACTTTGGAAAGAGCAAATTTTCATGTCAGTTCTAATTATAAATATTAAATTTTAATAAAATAAATAATAAATCTAAATTAGGTGGAGACATGAAAATCAAGCTGTGCCATATCTCGGAACCACTAGTGAAACTTAAAAATTCCAAATCTTTATAGTTAAATCAAATTAGATCCAAGAACAATTATGAGGGCTCAAGTTACGTTTCTTTTTATTTAAAGTTATAAAAATTCGCGGTGTTGTAATACAAACTTACTAACGGAGAACAGAGCTAAAAATTGCAGTTAAAATAACTGTAATTTCTAGCTCTGTTCTCCGAACTATTTAAATAGTTGAATTTACTCGATTCTGATATGAAATATAATGCAGGCAAAAGTTGAGCCATATTCCTTTAAGTCAATTGCCCTTCGAACATACCCCTGAAGAATTAGCATAACGTCAGAACTAGGGCCCGGTTATTTGAACGCTGAATAACGTAATAATATTTTTATTTATATTTGAAAAAGCGTTGATAAACAGTAGATATTTCTTTTCTTGGTACACACATACTGATTTTCTGCTATCCTTTTCTAACTGCTTTATTTAAACGAGTATCATATGATAATCGGTTCGTCGATTCTAGATATGAATGTATGGTTGCCTAAATTATTATTATTATTGTTATTTTCAATATGTAAACAATATCTAACAATATTTACCAATAAAAATAAGTATTTAATTCCCCTTTTTATTAATATTAATTGCAAACTTTGCATTTATAGTAATTTCTAACACTTAAAAACACTGAAAAGAGTCACGACAAGGAATTTAACTGAAAGAGAAATAAGTAAACATGTCTGTCAAACATCAAAAAAACCTCTCTCCCACCGACCAACCTTCAAACAAATCTATTGTTATTTAAATCTACTGGTTATGATCGAAGCAATTACCATTGATCAGAGTGATAGAAGTGAAAGAGATAACTTCGTGTTTTTTTGAATATACATTTAGTTGTCATGTTGTTGAAATGGTCGTTATTATTTTAAAGTGATAGAACTGAAAGTTACAATGATATTTTGTACTATTTTGTAAAAAGTAGTACTGATGTACTAAATTCTATAAATGTGTCCTAAATTCAGTACAATTGTACCAAACACTGCTAGCAAGTGCATTTGTGGTAAATTCTTAGGTGCCCACATAAGACAAAACGTTTTAGAAATGTTTCAGAAACGTTTCATGCAAGGATCTAAACGTTTCAGAAATGTTCCATTGAAACGTTTTAGAAATGACGGTATGACAAAGAAATAAATGTTTCTGACATGATTCCAAAAAAGTTTCGACAATATTATATGGAAGCTTAATGAAATATTATAATAAACGTTTCCTGGAATATATATATATATATATATATATATATATATATATATATATATATATATATATATATATATATATAGAAAAATTTTAACCAACTTTAATGTGAGTTACTTAATACTTCTGGAAAAGTTGACACACGTTTTTAGAAATGTTTCCAGAAACGTTTTAAAATCTTTTAAACAATCTTTGAGTGAGGTATTGATTTGCACACTGAACACTTCATGATTTATTTCATAAATATTTCGTCAATTTAAAAAGAAAAGTTTCGCGAAATATTTTTGAAACATTATATTTGAAGTTTATATTTAGAAGAAACCGTCTGAAAAAGCCTTGTAAGGACAGACGTACGTTGTTCTAGTTAGGAATCAAAAGCAGTACTTCAGATTGCAAGAAACTACTAGAAAAAGGTGGAAACTTTTCCTACTGGTAGTGTGCCGCCATCTGTACTCGGTTTCATTGAATTCTTTTCAGTACAAAGCAGCCAGTACACCGCACCATAAGAAAAAAATTTAAACAATTTATATGAAACTAAACAGAAAGCTCAATACAAGCTGCACCATTTCTCGAAATTTCATGCAATCTGAACAGAAAAATGTCTTGCGAGATTTATTTAAACAGCAAATGAGAAATAGAAATATTTCCGAAAAGGTTTATGATACGTTTCATAAAACTTTTCTCGAAATGTTTAGGGAATGACTTGGAAATCTTTTTCGCTACCGATTTGTAGCATTCATAAAGGCTGTTAAGAAACACTGCGAAAACATTTCGAAAAAGTTTCTTGAAAGCTTTTGGGAGATGGTTTGAATAACGTTTCAGGAAACGATTCAAGGAATGTTTCTTAAATATTTCTGAATCATATCTTGACTCGTCTTTAAATTCATCGTGAAATCTTTTAGTAAATATTTCGCAAAGATTTCAGAAACGTTTCTCTAAAATTTCTAAAAAGGTTTATGATACGTTTCATGAGACTTTTCTTGAAATGTTTAGGGAATGATTTGGAAATCTTTTTCGCTGCTTATTTGTCGCACTCATAAACCCAGATAGCACAAGATTTCCATTGGATATCCAGAATAGGTACATATAATGTCCTGTATGTCCATGGACCGTTTATGGACGTCCATTAGATGTGATGACCTGTAATCTATATAGACGTCCATATCTGGATGTCCAGTGTAAGTCCATCAGACGTCCATTAATTAAATTTCGGGTTGTCGTTAAAATCGGATACTGTAATATCGGTCTGTAGAATTGTCATTTCTTAACCCGCCGACCCGCCATGATCACAAAATATCCCTTCAGATATTTTGTGCCCATTATTGTGTTGACGTTGAGCTAAAAAAGACCTTTGGAGTTTTAGTTGAGCTAAAATCAAGTGTGATTTTTATTTGAAGAAGATGCCACCGCTAAAGGTAAGTATAGTTATTTTTAATTTAATTTTTTTAATTATACCAAAAATTACCGAACGAAACTACAGACATGCCCGACGAAAAGCTGATAAAAGTGAACAAAATATTCAGTATCAAAACACGTATGTTAAAATATAGCTTTTGTAGCTATACTTTTTCATACAATCACTTATTTAAATGGAAATTACTACAAATAAGTGCAAATATTTTGATAGGCCAATGAATTTTGTATCTTGTTGGTTAAAATGGAGCACAGATAGAGTTGTAAATTTGTGTAATAATAAAATTGTAAATTTTAGAGAAAATTTTCTCTGACAAAGTCATTATTGAGTAATCAGTCTAATAAGATTGCTGGCATTAATAAATGTTATCAAAATTTATAATGGAATAAAAGCTATATCAAATTTGAATAATTATATTAATTTTTTTATGACTGTTTTGGATTAAACGCTAGTAAAAGTTTACATTGATGTGTATTTTTGTGCAGTATAATTGTTAAAAAATATATAATAAAGTTTTGACAGTTCGACTCTAGGTTTAGACTTAAAATTTAATTTATTTTAATTATTTTTTAGATGAATTTTCCACAGATTGGTCCAAATAAAATTCCTATGTGAAAGCCAATTTGTACCAAATTAGAGAGGATATTCAGATAATCTTAAATAGGGAAAAAAGAACAAGTATCTACAAAGAATTTTCTGCAGGAGTTCAACTATCCTTTTACTTAAGAAAATAATCAGCTGCCTCAAGTCACATAAGATCTTCAGGACAATTTAAACTTCCAAGATGCAGTAAGTTTATTACACTTCTCCTGAAATAAAAGCTGAAACTTATTCGAGTAATGCTTCTTTATGTGTATGAGTCTATTGATAAAAAAAAACTTAATTTACAGGATTATTTTATATATATTTTTTTACTTTGATTCTTAAAGTCAAAAATATTCTTAGGCTAGCATATGTGGAATTAACGTTTAATTATCTCAATAAAGTAATATAATTTTAGGTTTTACAATTAGCAAAAATTGGAGGAAATTATACCTATTAACTTATTAAAAGATATTTTATTGTAACAATGACAGACAGCCTTTCCAAGAATTATACATATGATGGAACAGTAAAGTGCCCTTTAAAGAACTTATGTTCACTATTTGTAGGTAAGTTATCACTTAAATATAAAAATTTGATGAAAAAAATCTTTCTGTTTTATTTGTCATACTCGTAAATAATAAGAACAAATTGGGTATCAGATTTCACACGTTGAACTCTACATCCTCTTGTTCTGATAATACCCAGACAAAAAGTGTGTTAAAATTTTTTTTCTGGTCTATTGGTTTAAGCACTCTAAGAAATAACGATGCATTTGGTTATATATATATATATATATATATATATATATATATATATATATATATATATAGAGAGAGAGAGAGAGAGACTTAAATTCCTACAAAACCATAAAATACTGCATCATTTACCGTTAAACCTTATTAATTTTCAGCTGCGGTAGAAGAATGGGGAGCCGATAAAAAACAGCCGAAAACGAGATTAGACAATGGCTGAAGAGAATAAACGACAGAAATAAATCTAGAAAAAAATAATCATTGTAACAATAAAAAGTCTTTATTTAAATAATTGGTATATTTTCTATTACCCAATTGAAATTGTACCTATTACTATGGAACCAGATAACTTATTCATAGCGATCCTTCTACAGCTTGAACAATTTAAATCAATTGAAGCTATATTTTGTAGCACTTGCAATTCGACTAATTATAAAATTTTATATTCTTATATAGTATTGTATTAAAAACTTGACAATTGTAATCAATAAGTGTAATTTGTGGATCCGGTTCCTGTTACCTGGTTCGCTAATGTAATTTATATCTGTTTAATTTTTGGGACCAATAGGGCCATCTATGGTTACTTGTTATCGACGTTTTGATGACATGAGTGGTCTGTATCTTCAGAAGTGCAGATTAGTTAGGTACTGTAAGCTCTCGGACCCTAAGCAAATTCTGAAAATATCTACTATTCACGTTAGCGGAACGTCAAGAAGAGGGAACAATAGATTATGACCTATTTATCCCAAAAGCACAATACCATCGGATAATATGTCCACAATCCTATTAATATCCAAAAATGATCCATACCTGGACAATATATGGAATCCAAAAAGACGTCCATGAGTGGGACAAACGTATAGTCCAGTGGATATCCATAGGATGTTGGTGGACAAATTCTGGACATCCCATGGATACCCAGTATGTCCAGCTTTGGATAAACGATGGATATCCAGTGGACTGAAGTGTGCTATTTGGGAAGGCAGCTGAGAAACACTGCGAAAATATTTCGAAAAGGTTTCGTGAAAGCTTTCAGAAGATATGGCGTTTCAGAGAACGATTCATGGAATGTTTCCTTGACTTGTTTTTAAATTCATCATGAAAGATTTCAGTAAATATTTCACAAAGGTTTCAAAAACGTTCCTCTAAATATTTCATGTTTTATTTTTGAGCGATTTCATGAAATCTTCAATGAAATATTGTCTTAATGTTTCCGTAATATTTTATGAAACTCTATATTTTACCATTTTGGGTTTATTTCATGAAATGTTATACAAAGTTTTCGTTGACTGAAAACTTTCATGGAAATGTTTTATCCACATTATTGAAATGTTTACGAAATATTTCTGAAAATTTTCATAGAAACATTTCAGTGAAATCTTTTTAAAAACATTTCGTCGTATGTGGGTGTTTTTTCATGGGGTAATCTAGTTTAAAATATGTCTAAATCTGCTTTGAAACACTTTTGAAATGACGTTACTGTTTCTCTGATCGTCCGAATACGACAGTGACGAAGTCCGTAGGTTCACATCTTTGAAAACGTATCTATTATTGTTTCAAAATAGGTGCAAATGACAATTTTGATGTGACGTCAGTATGTGTCGTTGCGAAAGTTTTTAAACCTGGTTGAAATAAATTGACGTCGAGAAAACACCTCAAGACTGATCCAGGTATTTGCGTGAAAGCATGAGAAATAAAACCTGGGCATTGTTGCCATACTTGGCATAATTTTACTAACCAAATTTGTAATGGCGTATCCAGACCAAAGAAACAATGAATAAACTATCTAACCTTAAGCTTCTGATTTCCGATTGGCAGCTTGGAATTTCGTGTTGATAAATTTTTCTTACTACAGCACGTTTTGAACTAATAAATATCGTCAAATTTGGAATTTATTTTTTATGATATTTTTTTTTGTACATATGTATCCTTTATAACTGCATTTTAATCTATTTTGAAAAAAAAAATGTTTAACTACTCCTCACGTTCGCAACATATGTTTCTCCAATAATACATTTACACCATAAACAGTATGGCTGATGACATAAATTCCACCTCAAAGACATGATTTGTGGTCGTTCCGTCTTGGCCGAAAGAAAAGCTTGATGCATGGTTTCCCGAACGGACTAGCGGCCTGACCGGAGGCGGATTCGTAGAACAACTGTTTGTTGTCCGGAAAGGAAATTGCGACGAGACTACTGGTGACAAGATGCATGTTTCTTATATCCTATTTGAATGTAATTTACACATGCCGAATTCAATTAGAAGAAGGATCTAAACATGGTGGTTTTCGAACATCTTTGAGAAATTTTTTAAGGACAGAACCACCAAGCTTTATCAATAATGTATATATTATTCGCTATAATCTGGAAATCAATCTTATTTATAAAATCTTCAATATTTTGCGCAGCCCCTGAAACAAAAAAAAAATATATCGAAATGTCAAAGAGTTACGGGAAAATGTATATATAATTGCATTTAAAACTATAGCAAAATTATTTTCCCAATTGGTAACTTTCGTTTTATAAGTTGTCATCAGTGTCGTAATAAATAAAATGTCAAGGTAGGCCTTGGTAGTCAGATTATGCATTAATTAAATTTATACTCTTCTCTAATATGGGTCGAATTAAATAATTTCCAGCTCCGTATTTACTGGTATATTCTGGTCTAGGTAAGGAAGGTATAATTGATGATGGGGCGTTTTTGCAGTGATGAACAAAGTGCATCTTATAGGACATTTTCGATCATCACTGCAAAGAGAATACGTAACCACAACAGTGGTTCTCAATTTTTTTTTTGCGTAGCACTCACGATTATTATTATAATGATAAAATGCACTTACTTAAACTACAGAGATAGACAATCATGAAATGAGAAAAAAAAATAAAGCAACTGAAAATAGTATAAAGTTTTTTCGATATAGGGGGTGTCCGCGAAAATATGGGAAGTCTCCTGGATAAAAACACGTGAAAGGGATACTACAAGTTCATGTAAACGTTTTTCGTATAGGCCTCCTCTTCTGAGAGATCGGCTTCCAAAAAACTACAATGGAAACAAGTTTTTTACACATAATTATTAAACCACCAGATATATTTCAATTTTTTTAACATAATGTATACCAGATAAAAATCCTTCAAATTACTATCCAAGAAAGTATCACAGCTAGTCCGTCCCTGCAGCTGTGAGTAATTTACAACATGTTACTTACTCACAGCTGCAGGGACAGACAAGCTGTAACACTCATGATCCAATTTTTTTGCCCTGTATGATAAAAACTTTGGACAACCTTTAATTATTGACTAAAAATTAAGTTCTCTTCATTCATGTCGCTAATCCTAACCGTTTTCGAAAAACCGTCATTTTATTTAAACTGTTGGTCCCCTGTCGGATTGTATATGAAAAAGAGGAATTTTCCCGTGTCGCCATATTTCAATAAAAAATGAAACTAACTGCTTAGTTAAAAACCTCGTGAGAGGGTTCAACATGGGCTCCGTGAAGTCTGATACACTCGCGGGAACGGCGAACTGAGGACTGCTGTACCCGCCACATTAACCCAGCATTGTTTCTTATTTGAATGAAACGTGATTCCCCCTAGAAGTTCCTCCCTACTATCGACCGGAGTGAAATACACCAAGGTTCTGAGGTGTCACCATAAGTAAAAATCCAACGGCGTTAGGTCGGGAGATCAAGAAGGCCAGGCAATAGGTCCTCCTCTACCTATACAACGGTTTGGATAGATGCTATTCAGGTGCTCCCGCACAGCAACGCTGAAATGAGGCGGTGCTCTATCGTGCATGTTTCAAGTGCTAAGTGTTCTACTAAATCGTGCAAAGCATTCTGGAGGAACTCCAAATAAAGTTCTCCATTCACTTGTGCCGTTAATATGATTCCTGCCCAGACCTTAATTGATTGGAAGTAATGTTGATGCGAAACAATAGTTGCATAAGGATTTTCATCAATCCATACATGCGAGTTGTGTAAATTTATGATACCATTTTTGGTAAACCTTCATCCGGGAAGAGAATAATGCTAATTATTTCGTTGCTGATCTAATAGCCAGTTTACGGGGAAAATATTCAAGAATCAGTTCATGCACTTTTTTCAAATGATTTGGATATAACAGCTGTTCTTGAAGAAGTTCATGTACTGTAGTTTTCGACTTATTAAACTGCACTGATAGTTTTCGAGTGATTGTTGAAGTAGTGTCCTCTAATTGCGGCGTACGTACTATTCTTCCCCGACCAACATCAGTACTTCCTTTCCTAAAATTATGAAGAAATATTACCTTATTAAATGGAATCGCCTACCATTCTTCTTTAGACGTTGGTCAACTAGTTGAAACGTTTTCTGATCTGGAAGAGTACGATTGGGATATCTGACGTGATATAACCTCCTGGCTTCCAAAGCATTGCAAGATACAAGACCATACATCAGCTGTATATCTGCATACTCAATAAAAGTGTATTTCAAATTTTGAATAATTTCACGATTAATTTCACCACGAAATCCATAAATCAGTAAATTAATATCCAAGTAAAGAATCAATGCATCAGCGATGTGCAAATTGACAAGTTTTAAAATGCAGAATATTTATTTTTTTCGTACCTAGCAACGCTTGCAACAACAATACTTTGTTTTTAGAGCCGATAAAATAAAATGCACATTTTTTGCGTACCTAGGTCGAAGTACAAGTCACAGAATTAGAAATTTTTAATTAAAGAAGTAAACTCTAATTTTGAATCCAATTTTTTTTATCATAAAATCGAAGGTTGAACATTTGATAGGAACAAAGATGTATCTTTTATCGAAATGCGCCAAATATATGATGTAAATAAAATGGGGTTTTTTCGAAACCTGTTAGGATTAGCGACATGAATGAAGAGTACTTAATTTCAGTCAATGGTTAAAGGTATGTAAAAAATCTTATCCAAAGTTCTTATTATACAGGGCGTAAAAAATGGGGTTACGAGTGTCACAGCTAGTTCGTCTCTGCAGCTGTAAGTAATTCACAACACTTTCTTGGATAGTAATTTGAAGAATCTTACCTGGTATATATCATATTAAAAAAAATTAAACATACCTGGTGGTTCAATAATTATGTGTAAAAAACTTGATTCCATTGCAGCTTTTTGGGTGCCCATATCTTTGAAGAGGAGGCCTATACGAAAAAAAATTATATGAACTTGTAGTGTTTTTTTCATATCCAGGAGATATCTCACATTTTCCCTGTATAGGTGTAATAAAGAAATAGCAACTGTCCAGCTGGCTTCTCCCTATCCTACGTGCACAAGTAACCTCTTCACTTTTATTCAGTCAAGTCTAAATTTTCAATACGAGCAAGATAAAATCTTTTTTACATGTGCACCACACCGTATTAACATCAAGTGTGTAATAAGTGTCTTACTCTTTTGACGAAAATTGTTTAATTCCCCGCATATTTTATCCTTAGTTCTTTGTTCGAACCGACAATAGGAATTAACTACTCAGAAGTAAAATGGAAATCATTTCTTCTGTAAGGTTAATTTGTCGGAAAATGACCCTCTTCTTCGTATCTTTAATTATTTTTTTATTATTTTAGCGAAAATATTGCGATGATAGAACTGTAGAAAAAAATATTTAACTAAATAGTTTTGAAAAAAACATTCAACTCCGAGTCCAACTCAATATTCCCGATTATAAAGAGAATGAATATCTTGAGATGAAACATATGGAAGGGGATGATTTTTTTATTTTCAATAAAAAACTACATCTCTATGTATGTTCGGGCTAATCTGGTTATTTTGGTTTATAATACAGGATGAACACTTTGACTGGAAAAAATTCGAAAACATAAAGGTAAACCATTTTATAGAAAAATTTTAAAATACGTCAGTTGTGTTTTTAATTTAGGCACATTTCTGAATTGCATCGGTGAACATCACATCTCTCTAAGTGGTGAAAACCAGAGATCGGCTCTAATTTCTTTTTAGTAATTTTGTCGGTAATCGGAATATCAATTAGTGAATAATCTTAAATTCACAAAATAGAATTATCAGTTTCTTCCTCAATTGATAATTTTGAAAATAATGTTATCACTAATAAAGTAATTGGTAATTTGATTCCTAAAATTATCAATTAATAAAACTATTGTTAGTTTTATTCCTACAATTATTAATTAATGTCATTTGATTTGAAATTATAATATGACGTAGTAATTGATAATTTTAAAAATACAATTATCGATTACAGAGTAATAGAAAATTTCATTTTTTTAATTATCTATTACAAAAGTAATTATTAATTTATTTTTCCCAATTATTGTATTATTAATTTCTAATTTACAAGAATTAAATTATTTTTTTCCATCTTTTTAGATAAAGTAACGGAAAATTAACAGTATGAAAAATTTAGTCAAATGCAACATTTATTTTTATCGGAAAAATTGTAACGAAAACGTATTTTCCATCAGACTAAAACAAATAATAAATAATTAAAACTAAAATGACACTGCTTCTGCCCATGATGGTATGCTTTAGTCTGGTCAGTATGACTCAAATTGGTGGAAAAAAGATAAATTTATCGATTAAATTCAAAAATCGCAGAAAAGAAGTCCAATGGATTAAGATCTAGTGATCTTGCCGGCGACTAAATCGTACCTGTTCGTCTAGTCCATCTAGTAGGGAAGATCTAATGAAAATATTCTCGAACATTTGGTTGTTCATCTTGTTGAAACCAGGGGCGGATCCAGCCTCTCTCCTTGGGGGGGGGGGGGTGATATCACAAAAGTACAGTATGGCAAGCGAAAGCAAGTTGTCGACGGGGGGAGGGGAGACACCAGCAATATTCCCATTTCTAGTGTAAAGGGCAGGGACGGGGCTATTTTTCTGAATTTGAAGAGTGGGGGGGAGGCGATCACAAGGAAAAATAAGTTTCCGACAGGGGGTGGGAAGATGCGATCAACATACACATTCCTCGTATAAGAGGCAGAATCGGGTCTATTTTCCTGAGATCAAAGCTCCTGGGGGTGCTATCGCAAAAAAAAACAAGTTGTCAACGGGAGGGGGGGGGTGCCAGCAGCTTACACATTCCTAATATATTCAAGAACTAGAACTAGAACTGTTACCGAAACCTCCAACGTACCTGCTTCAGTGCCCCCGGTAACTGAGAACTGCCGTAAATCTAATTATATTTGAATATTATAAGCTTTTATAAATTTACTGCAACAATAAAATTTCTGATAGTTCAATTTAATTTCTGTCAGTGAGCAAAGTACACCTTACAGTGTGTCTTTAGTGATTTATTTTGTTTCTGCTTGTTTTTATATATTATTTGAGATTAGTGAGATACCCAAAAGATGAAGGGTATTTTTTCCTCAACGAAACACTTATTACGATGAATGTTTATGATGCCTTAAGATATTAATATCTAGATAATAATGTTAAAAGCTCTGTTGAGATGTGTTCCAATATAACAGTAGTTCGAAAATCTATCATGTACCGAACACTGACGGAGAAAAAAACGACTGGAATTGTTAGTAATTCCAAGCTATATTCGATCACAGGCAGACGAAAAACCGCGTTGGAGGAAGAGATATAAACTGTAATAAGAGGAGTTGTACATACATTTAATTATGAGAAGCAGATCTCAACCGTCGACAAAATTCTAACTAAAATCAATGAAGATCGGAATTTGTCTGAAATTAAAAGAACTGAGCTCTGGAAATTGCTCAGAGAAATTAATTTTTGTTGGAAAAAAACAGATGGGAAATTTGTTCTTATAGATCGTCCGGAAAATGTCCGTTGGTAAAGGAAATATCTCTCTCAAATATAATGTAGAGTTGCTGGAAATAACACAACTTACAAAATTAATAATTTAACTGGACTTTTGATAGATTTTTTTGAATAAACTTACTGCAGATAATTGCGAAAAATCCATATAATAAAAGAATAAAAGAAAATGTGGAAACTCGATCTCATGATCGATGAGAGAGGAATCAATTATAATCAATTTGAGCGAAGATAGCTTCACTGACTTTGAGACGAATAAGATACGTATTTAAATTTTCTGTAACATTTGAATCCCTTTTTAGTGTTTAATTGTAATTCTGCAGATGGTTTAAGAAATAAATAAACTGGAACGTCAAATATCCCAAAAATGTTTTTAATTAATAATAAAATGACCAATAGCCTCAAAAAAAAATTAATATTATATTGACGAATTTATTTTTTTTTATATATGTTTAACTTCTTGTATTTTTGATAATGGGTATTTTGTAAGTATTTAAATTAAAACTTAGAATTTTTTGAGAGAAAAAGGCTACGTTTTAGTCTGAATGTACCTAAAACGGTTTCTATGCCAAAATTAAAAATAATAAAACTACAGTTGTGATTTGTGTTAAATATGTCAAAATTATCTATATTTTCTAATATATGCGAATTATTAAAAAATCATAAGAAATAAAATAATATTATAGAAACTTTTTATTTTAAGTTTATTACTGAAATAATACTCTATGCCATAAATATTTAGTGATAAAATAGACCTCCTTATGACGCCTTCCGATGCCTATGACAAGGATTAAAATCCTTTTTAACAATTCACACATCCAAATATCTATTGCTATCCAACCCAAATAGTCTATTATTATAGACCAGTATTTTTTATTATAAAATTTCTAACCCATTCCTATGAAAAATATAGGTGTCTAATAGATTTTGCCAAAGACACCGGACTAAAGAACACAGGTAGTTTGCGAAGAAAAAAAGGTAAAAAATGAAAAACTCTCCCTAGTTCTTGAATAAACTATAGTATAAGAGGCAAAATCGGGTCTATTTTCCTGACTTCCGAGCTCTTGGGGGGGGGGGGGGGCGATCGCCCCCACCGCCCCCCCCCCCCCTTGGATCCGCGCCTGGTTGAAACCATATTCCATCGTCAACCGAAGCTAACTCCATCTTATTAAGAAATATAGCTTCGAGAGCTGGCATTAGGTCCCCTGAAAAAAAAATCGAGATACATAGGTTATCTTCGAAAAATATTGGTCCTATAACTTGCTCGCCAATTGTGCCCGCCCAAATGTTATTTTTTATGAAATATATCGTCATTGATATTGTAATGAAGCAAACATTAACTATGACTAATATTATTAAATATTGTTTAACGAAAAGTACATTCCACTAAATGGAGGAATTAAATACTCTGTATATAGATTTTAGCCATGAGAACTGAGAAAGAGTATATCCTATATTATCACCCAAAGGTCTATAAAGGAAAAATATATCAATTATCAAACAGCCATTTTTATTAATTTTTGGGTCATTTATCTGCTTTTCTGGAACCAAGAACTTAAATATTTTATGGGTGTTCATAAGCCGTGTAGTTCATATGAATATTTAAAAATATGCCGAATAAATTGGACCTTCGTCAAATATGAAAAACTGTTAAAGATTAAGTCAAGGGTGGATTTAGCACCAGATAACATAAACATCGACCGAATTTTTTTAAATTGAACAATTTTCCCATTATTTCGAAGACAAAAGAATAATCAAATGAAATTCCTATAATGCAATATAAAAATTCGTATAATGGCTGATTTTTCTATTCACAATCGATTAAACAAAACTGATAAAAGAGTGGTCAAGTTCTTTTACAGATATTATCGAAGCTTTTAGATATAGAAAGACGTTGAATAGTTTTACGATCCTTTTGTATACAGCATAGAATGGCTAATGCCCTCTACGAAAGATCCAAGCATTCAGGACAGGCGTGGATCCAAGAGAGGGGGGGGGTTGGTGTGGGCGATCGGTCATTTTATTATTAATTAAAACCATTTTTAGGACATTTGACGTTTCAGTTTATTTATTTTTTAAACCATCTGCACAATTACAATTAAACACTAAAAAAGGATTCAAATGTAATTAATTTTTATATGTTACAGTTAAAATTAGACCTACTTATTTTTATTTCTATTGCACTGACATCTTAATTTAATTTACTTTATTATATGGAAATCCGAGAACCCCAAAAAAATAAAATAAACGTGTTAATTCTACATGCTTAAGAAAAAGACACAAATACAATAATATAATAATAAAAAAATTACAGTTAATTGGAATTAAATATATATAAAATTAAAGAGTGGAACACACTAAAATAAAAATATATAAAAAAATAAAAATATATATAAACAAACATTAAACAATAAAATGCAACAAAAACAAAAATTTTAATAATAAATTGTGTTTACATTGGTAAACATTACGTATCTAATTCATAATCCAAGTTAGTGAAGCTATTTTCGCTCAAATTAATTAAAATTGGTTCCTTTATTTCACTGATCATGAGATCGAGTTTCCACATTTTGATTTATTCTATTATTATATGGATTTTTCCTAATTTTCCGCAGTAACTTTATTCAAAAAAATCTTTCAAAAGTTCGGTTAAATTACTAATTTTGTAAGTTGTGTTATTTCTAGCAACTCTACCTTTTACTTGAGAAAGATATTTTCTTCTCCAACGGACAGTTTTCGGACGATCTATAAGAACAGATTTCCTATCTGGTTTTTCCCAGCAAAAATTAAGTTCTTTGAGCAATTTTCGAAGCTCAGTACTTCTAATTTAAGGTAAATCCCGATCTTCATTGATTTTAGTTAGAATTTTGTCGACGGTTGGGATCTGCTTCTCATAATAAAATGTATGTACAACTTCTTTTATTGCAGTTTTCATCTCTTCTTCCAACGAGGTTTTTCGTCTGCTTGTGATCGAGTGTGGCTTGGGAGTACTAACAATTCCAGTCGCTTTTTCCCTCCTTCAGTATTCGGTATATAGTAGATTTTCCAACTCCTGTCATGTTGGAACACATCTCAACATTAATATCTAGATATTGATATCTTAAGGCATCATAAACATTCATGGTAATAAGTTTTTCGTTGAGGAAAAAATGCCTTGGTTTAACGATTTTGGGCTTGGAGTAAATATAGAGGTGGAAACCATATCTTTTGGGTATCTTACTAATCTCAAATAATATGTAAAAACCAGCGCAAACAAGATAAATCACTAAGGACACACAGTAAGGTGTACTTTGCTCACTGACAAAAATTAAATTGAACTATCAGAAATTTTATTGTTGGAGTAAATTTATGAAAGCTTATAATATTTAAATATAATTAAATATAATTAGATTTACGGCAGTCCTTAGTTACCTGCGACATTGAAGCAGGTACGTTGGAAGTTTCGGTAACAGTTTTATTACTCTCTTTAGTTCTTGAATAGAGTATAGGAATGTGTATGCTTGCGATCGCCACCCCCGCTTCCAAGAGCTCAGAGGTAAGATTCTGCATCTTATACTAGGAATGTGTATGTTGCTGGCATCCCCCCCTCTTCAAGAGCTTCAAATTCTGAAAAATAGACCCGACCCTACACTAGAAATGGGAATGTTTCGGTGTCGAATTTTCTTGTATGTTAATGAGTAA